>MEJB01000001.1:913406-1234646 GCA_001752375.1 Rhazya stricta | reverse complement strand
TGCTACTGACACTGGTGAAGTTCGGCTCTAGATGACAAGTTGATGTACTTTTGGCTTTTGGCTGAAACCAATTTTTCCTGAACTATGCTAAAATCAAGTTCAGGAACTACTGCAGTAGTATTCGGCTCACCAGCATTGCCAGATCCATGTATTTAGGGAGGAATTGGAATTTATTTCCTTATCTCTGTGCTCCTGTGTCTTTAGATTTAAGTTGCATTATCTTTTTTGCAACCTAATGGACAATGCTGTTTGGCTTAACCCCAAATCATCAGAAAAGAATTTCGATCCTTCAATTCTGAACAGAGTAGTCACGTCCTATAATAAGCATAGGAATCAGTAGCAAAATACATTGAAAAATAAACGCATTCATGCCTTTGGGCATTTCGTGTTGCTCACGCCAGATTCTCTCCGGCGACTAGCATTCGGGCATATTTCCAAGCAAGGCTCCTTMAGTGTGCTATCATCTTCCGGTTGAGGAGGAAGGATTCCAAACTTGAACTGTCAAGTTTGAGACGAGAGGAGAGTTATGGCAATAGGCCACGGAAAAAGGTTCTTTTCCACTTTTAACTAGCATATAATGTTCTTGCAATGGTGCATGATTGTAATTCACTAGGTTATATGTGATAACACAGCAACAGCGAAAGAAGCAAGGATGCAGATACCTGGCAGCTGTAATCACTGAAGTTTGGCTCCATCAGTAAGTTCACTCCCATGTAATCTTTGAAGAAAGTCTGCAAAATTAGTGTACCAATGAAGCTTCAAAAGGGAGATATATGATGAGGGTCACTGATAGACAAAAAGAAGCGGAGAAGGTATGTACAACACCTGTGTAGGGAGCTTGCATGTGTTGATACATATACCCACACATTTGCTTTCTTCTAAATATTTGCATCTTTCCACAAACACCTGCATGAATCACATAGTAAGATTGCTGCTGAATTGCAAATTGCAAATTGATAACACCGTAGAAGATCTTGGGACATTACCCCACTCCTCCATGAAGTTCCATCAGGGAGAACCACGGTGTTAACCTCACACGGACCCATTAACCATTTACATGTAAGTGCAGTCACCCTTGCTTCCAAAAAGCCAGTGCGAATGATTTGATTATATACTACTTTCAGACATATGATGACTTGAAAGCAAAGCATAGTGTAAAAACAGTTAGGTTTTCAACGGCTTACCAACCATCACAGCGGCCACCCTTCCTTCAGCCAGCGGAGCAACAAGAATCCGGTAAAGCTCCAACAATAATGGAGGAAACAGTGATCTTAATACCCGAATCTGGGACAAGCAATTCACTAACGTCTAGTCAAAGAAACCTTATTGTGATTTTTCAATTTGAGTATGAAAAGGGACATGGACACTAGAAATGGGTAATACTCTTGATTATGTGGAGTCAATCGAACATCATACCGAGGCTTCTTTAGCTTCAGAGTTGGTTCGACCAATCATCAAACGGTTAGCAACTTCAATGAGTCCTTCATATCCAGGCGTCCCAGAGTCCCATCCAGTCTCCTGTAACACCAAAAATAGTAAGAAAACAATGAAAAACCATAGATGGTTTGAGGACGCACAACTAATTGATTTCAAAGTTGCATTGACGTGATCCTTTTTAGCTCGGATCCTAGCTAAGATACAGAATCGTAGAAAGAAATTAAATCAAAATTCTTCATTTGCTTGCGCTGCAATTAACATGAAAACCCGGGGGGGGGGGGGGGGGGGGGGGGGGGGGCGGGGAGTGGAGAGAAGAACACACTTGAACCATTTTGCTGCGGAACAACTCCAGGAAGAGGTTATCAAAGAGCCCCGGCTTGTATTCAGGTTTTGGTTTCGGTTCTGTAGCTTCCATCTGGGCAAGCTGGAAAACTAAATAAACGATTGGACACAAATAGATTCAAAGCTAATTTATTCAGTAGAAGTTCTGAAGATTGGAGTAACAAAAAAATTACAGGTTCAGATGGAGCAGAGAAACATGAAACTCGAAGATGAGCAGGGATTGTCCTGTAAATATTCGACGATGAACTAGAAAATAAGCGAGGGCGACTGCTGCCGGGGAAAAGAGTCGGTCCGGCAAGGGCTACTGCCATCATTATCCCKGTAATGTTGCAGTATGCCAAATCAACCAAACGCGACGGACTTCAGACGGATGGACGCACCTTTATGAAAGTGTTTCCATTTTTAAAGAAAAAAGAAAAAATGAAATAAGAAAAGGGAAATTTTAAAAAATTAAAAAAATTAAAAAAATCATTATGTTGTTTTCTACAAATGTGGGTCAAATAAATATTTCAAAAAGTTCAGATACTTATATGTAAAATTCAATTCCTTTTGGGGACAATCAGCATAAGGTAAGCATTTGATTTGAGGGATTCAGAAGAAAAACGATAAAACCTGCCAAAACCCTTGCCAGGAAATGGATCCAGGGACAGCCGTAAAAACACTAAAAGACCAAAAAATGAATCATTAGATGGTAAAATATGAATTTTAAATCTTCTTCCATCTTTATTAATAATACGGCCAAGGCGGCTGTACAAAAAATGAATCATTAGATGGTAAAATATGAATTTTAAATCTTCTTCCATCTTTATTAATAACTACGTGTTAAAAGAATTATCCACTTTAAAATTATTAGTCATTATTAATCTCGAATAATAATACAGAAAAAACAAAAAATGATAAATAATTTAAATATTTATCGTCACAAATTAGCTTTGGTTAGAGGAATCCTCACGGCGGCGAAGATGAAAAAATGGCCAATAAATATAAACATGAATCCTAAAGAGGAGAGGCTCTCTAACAGAAGTGATCGAAAGCTCTATTAAGAGGTTGCGGGACTTGGGACCTAAAAAAGGTTTAGTGGCGCACACAATAAATGAATATTTAATTGAGAGTAACTTTACTCCTGTATAAAGGAGCTTTGTAAAATTCGAATATATGATCAAGCCTTTGAGGTTTATGCTTTGCCCCCATTCTTTTTTTATTTCATATCTCTACAAATTTATAATGCATACTTACGAGTATCGACAGCAGTTTTTTAAATTAATTGCCAGACGTTATTTATTACTAGTTATTGAAACTTCAGCTAGGTAATTGTTGGGATTAGGAAAGTATTAGCCCAGGAAACTACTTATCTRGCATATGCTGCTAACTGTTCAAAGCTTCTATGAGTTGAGGGAATGGGAGGAAGATCATAGCAAAGATATTCTCCTACTTCTGTTCCAAGATAGTCGAAGGCAATGCAATTTGATTACTTTCATTTCAGGGAAGAATCTGGATTCAAAAGAAAAGTAGAGGGAAATTTTGCATTAGAATCCTTTTCTTGCCTTTTCACTTTCTTCTGTATCCCTTCTGTCCTCCTTTTGTTTTCTTCTTCACCCAGAGGCCCTTCTGTTCTTGGTTAGGCATTTTCCTTTTAACTCTAGTTTGGAGTTGGGAGGGTGGAGGGCTAGAAAATGTGCTGTGAATAGCTTTGCATCCATATGTTATAAATAGCTTTGCATCCATATGTTATAAATGAATTTGCCTAGCTGGTTTGTATACTGACTTGCTTTATTCGACTGCAGGTAATAGAATGGATGGAGAGAAGAGAGATTAGCTAAGATGGCATCTGGATCTTATATGGAAAGTCCATGGAATAGCTGCAGCTGAGAATTTCTTCACTGGGCTCTCACCTTCAGCTAAGAACCATTGGGATTATGGGGCTTATGTAGCTCTCCTGAACTGCTATTGTAATTACCTTCCCCGAAAGCCTAGAAGTAAGCCCGTAGGGAAAAGATGAGAGACAAGGCATTGGCCCTCTTCMAAAATGGAAAACATGAACATGATATCCAATTCAGTCCGTTTCAACAAACTTATGGTCTTGTATCTGAAGTTAGAGCAGCCTGAGAAGGTACCTTCCTTAGTACAGCAAATGAAGGAGCAGTATATACCACTAAGCACACATAACATATGGATGCAAACCTATCCACACTTAAATGACCATTGAAGGAGCAGAAAGGGTCTTTCACAAGGTTAAGCAGGTGTGCAGAAGATTGCATAATTGGACAACTTATAGTCACTTGGCTGTTGCCTATGTGAAGGCTGGATTTCATGAAAAAGCAGAGCTTGCTCTGAAAAGCCTGGAGGCAGAGATGGGACCTCGTAATCCAAAGGCATTTTCCTATGTGATAAGCTTGTATGCCAGCAGCTCTAAATCTTGATGAAGTCCATCGCATTTGGAAAGCCTTGAAATCAAGTTTCAGAAAAGTGCCAAAATTGAGTTATCTTACCATGCKTCAAGCTCTGAATAAACTCAATGACGTTGATTGAATGAAGAAATGCTTCGAGGAATGGGAGTCGACCATTTTGTAATTGGTGCTTATCTTACACCCAACAGGGTTAATGAAGCTGAAGCAGTCCTCCATCGTGCACTTGACAGATCACCTGGTCCATTCTTCATTGCTTGGGAAATGCTTGGGAATTCTTCATTGACAGAATTCTACAGTGCCTTGAAGCTGCTGTCTCCAGGCTTACTGGTTCCAATTAGCATTCAATACAGAGCTCTGTTCCAAATTTATCTTAATTTTTTTATTAGTGTGGGTCAAATAGAAATCTCAAAAAGTTTAGATACCTTTGTGAAATATTTAATTCCTGGGGACTATCAGCATAACATAAACATTCGTTTTTGTTTTTTTGGCTTTAATAAGATAAACATTTTGATTTGGGGATTCAGAAGAGAAAAGCTAAACCCTGCCAAAACCCTTGCCTGCAAAGGGAATGGATCAAGGGCTGTCTAAGTGACAATACAGGAAGAACGGAAAATGATGAGCAATTTAAATATTTTTCGCCGGATATCTGCCGGAACATCGGCTTTGATTAGAGGACTCTGCACGGTGGTGGAGAAAGAAGCGGCGGGGAAAGCGGCGGCGGCTGCTGCGGCGGCCCTGAGCGAAAGTGACCGGAAGCTCTATAAGAGGTTGTCGGCGTTGGGATCTAAAAAAGGTTTGGTGGCGCAGACGATAAATGAGTACATAAGGGAGGGCAGAGTTCCTAGGAAGTTCCACCTCGACCGCTGCGTCACGGAGCTACGTAAATATGGAAGACACCAGCAAGCCCTTGAGGTTTATGGTTTACCCCCATTCTTTTTGTATCTCACTATCTCTACAGATTTACCACATACTTACGAGTATCAACAACAGTTTTTTGGAATTAATTGCCAGACGTTATTTGWTAATAATAGATACTTTAGCTACGTAATTGTTGGGATTAGGAAATAGTAGCCAAGAAGACTACTTATATAGCATAATCTGCAAACTGTACAAAGCTTCTACGAGTTGAGGGATTGGTAGTAACATCATAATTTTGATCTTATTGCCAAGCAAAGATACTCTGCCTCCTGCCAAGATGGTCAAAGGCAAGGCATTTTATAACACTCATTTCGGAAAAAAGTTATGGATTCAAAAGAAAAAGTAGGGGGAATTTTTGCATCAGATTACTTTTCTTGCCTTTTGACTTTCTTCTGATTCCCTTTTGCCCCCTTTTGTTATCTTCTTCACCAAGAGGCCTTCTATTCTTGGTTACGCATTTTGCCTTTCACTCTAGTTTTGGGCAGGGAGGGAGGGAGGGTGTAGAAGAACCCTACTCCATGTGTTATAAATAGACGTGCTTAGCTGGATTTTGTTACGTCTTGCTTTATTTGATTGTAGATAATGGAATGGATGGAGAGAAGGAAGATTAACTTTGGCTTTGGTGATCATGCCAAGCGTCTGGATCTGATATGTAAAGTCCACGGAATAGCTGCAGCCGAGAATTTCTTCAGTGGCCTCTCACCTTCGGCTAAGAACCATTTGACTTATGGAGCTTTGCTGAACTGCTATTGTACGGAAAAGATGAGTGAAAAGGCATTTGCCCTGTTTGAGAAAATGGATGAAATGAAAATGGTATCCACGTTGGCTTTCAACAATCTTATGGTCTTGTATCTGAGATTAGAGCAGCCTGAGAAGGTACCTTCCTTAGTACAGCAAATGAAGGAACGAAATATACAACTAGGCACATTTACTTATAACATATGGATGCAAAGCTGTTCACAGTTAAATGACATTGAAGCAGTGGAAAGGGTTTTTCATGAGGTTAAGCAGGACAGGAGAAAAGTGTGTGATTGGACAACTTATAGTCACTTGGCTGTTGCCTATGTCAAGGCTGGACTTAATGAAAAAGCAGAGCTTGCTCTTAAAAGGCTGGAGGGGGAGATGGGACCTCGTGATCGAGTGGCATTTTCATATATGATAACCTTGTATGCCAGAATCTCTAATCTTGCTGAAGTTCACCGCATTTGGAAAGCATTGAAATCAAGTCTTAGGGAAGTCCCAAATTTGAGTTATCTTGTCATGCTTCAAGCTCTGAGTAAACTCAATGACATTGATGGAATGAAGAAATGCTTCATGGAATGGGAGTCGACTTGCTGCAGTTATGACACTAGGATAGCTAATGTTGTAATTGGAGCTTATCTTACACACAACAGGGTTAATGAAGCTGAAGCAGTCCTCCATCGTGCACTTCACAGATCACCTGGTCCGTTCTTCAATGCTTGGGAAATGTTAATGGCATTCTATGTGCAAAATCRTCAAATGAAATCGGCACTAAAGTGCATGGAAGCTGCTGTCTCCAGGCTTAATGGTTCAAATTGGCAACCAAAATCTGACAACATAAATAAGTTTCTAAGTTATTGTGAGGAAGAGAGGGATGTCGATGGTGCTGAGGAGTTCTGCAAATATTTGAAGATGGTAAATTGTCTTGATTACAATGTCTATAAGTCATTGCTTCAGATCTACATAGCTGCTGGCAGAACTGCACCAGATATGCGTGCAAGGGTTGAAAAAGATGGAATAGAGTTTAGCCCCGAGCTTGTGAACTTGTTACAAATTGTTTGCCCTGAATAACTTTCTGAATCACTCTCAAAGCCCTTGATAAGCATATAACAACCCCTTCCATTTACCTTTGTTAAGGGCCTCTACAATCTAATCTGAGTTTGACGAATGAAGGGACAAAAGTAATTGGACAGATGCAATGATGAGTGAATAGTTGGTTTTTGTCCTCCTTTATCCTTTTTTTTTGGGGTTTAAATTTTAAATTTTAACTTTTAAAGTGGTTCTTGCTGGTAAGCACTTTATAGCATCAAAAAGGTGATAGAGGAAAGGGCAAAGCAACATTCAACACAGAAAATACTAGAAGGTTTAATCGGAGAAACTTGAATTCTGTGTTGTAGGGAATGATTTATCAATTTAACTTCTTATTGCTGTTTTTCTTCACCAATATAGAGCAAGAACTACACTGCTCGGTTGCAGAAATGAGAAAACAAAGTACTCAGCTAAGACTAGGGAAGGAGATGGAATGGAAACATAATATAGCACAGCCCTAACCATTCAATATGGAAAATTTGATATAACTTCTTTAGAAGATGGTACCATTGCTTGTTCGGCAAAGTTCACCATCAAGACTGGAAACTGAACAAAAACCGTCAGACAAATGAAAGTTTAATACAAGGAAAAAGAAGAAAATTATACAGATTGAACAAATGGTTTCCTCTTCATACTACATCTTCTAAAGAAACTTCAAGGAATGACTGCATCAACAAAATTTCGAAGCTCCCAAAGATGATGTCAATTTCAGATGTCAAATATTTGATGCGCCAATGAGCTTTCTCCAACCATACAGATGGCAACAATAACAGGACCTCAGAATTCCAACAGATGTCACATTCAACGGTTTTGTTTCAGAATCACGTCAGTTATCTCAATTGGAGTTTTAGGTCTGTAATGCTCATCAGTGTCTGCCTCTTCAATCTCCTGCTCATATTACAGGAATCATTCAGTCATTTTAAGTATTAGAATTATCAAAGGAAACAGGAGGCTGAGATGAAACCACAAATGTTTTGGGGCTTTCTCTTAATCTAGCAAAGCATTTAGTTTCTCAAAAGGTAATGCACAAATAGAATATGTGAGTAGAAGCACTACTCAAAATAAGAGCTAGCAAACATTCACTCTAGGTGCGCATATACCTCCTAAAGTTTGCCTGGGAATCACTTATTTCCTCACACCCCGAGTTGATCCGCGGAAATGGTTTACAAGATAAAACAACAAAAATTTTGGATTCTCAACAAGGAAATTCAAAGAGCACTTCCAATTTTGTATATGCAACAAACTCAACCAAAATTTGAACCCCAGAACAACACCACCCCGCCTCCCAACCCACCAAAAAAAAAAAAAAAAAGAATGAAAAGGGAAAAGAAATAATTGCAGTTTATTACCTGAACAACATCTTCTCCCTTAATTACACGCCCAAATACATTAATCTTCTGGTTTAAATCTGGGATTGGCGCAGTAGTGATAATAAGATCAAAACCTCCACCTTCATGTCTTGCCTTTGAAGTGCCAAGCATAAAAGCTTCATGCTTCAGACTGAAAAAAAGGTCCATTAACTCATATAATAGCGACAATAAAGCTTCAATAATGTAAGAATCTTGGCGCGTAGCATTAAGAAGGATAGCAAGAGACAGGCTAAGTAAACCTTGTATCCAGTTGACTATAATGTTTTCCTCTTGCAGTCCAATCTTCTGTAGCTCCGGGCCTTTCAAGGTCACCTCCTTGAACAATAAAATTCTTAATTACACGGTTAAACAGCATTCCTTTAAAGTGCCCCTTGTTGCTGCAAATTTGATAAGATTTAGAATTTTTCAATAAAGCTGACCAAGGGCATATGCACAAAGAGGAAAACAAACAGAAGTGAATGATACTATCACATCAACTTTGTACATTGACAAGTGCCACATGCAACAACGCAAGTACCGTAGCCTCTACAGACACATTAGCTTAAGTAGATGGTGGTAAAAAAGTTATTTACACTTCACCTATTATACCATCTGGTTGTAGCATTCAACCAACAGCTAACCAGCTTGAACTTCTTCTAATATCACTGTTTCATTTACATTCAGTTCTTCTCATGCTAAAGGATCATACATAAGGTTCATTAACAATAAAAAGTTTTCTAGGGAGAGAATTTCATTTCTCCTCCTATTTGAGCTTCAATTCCAGCATCAACAACAAAAATAAAATGCTCATATCTTACACCTTGTTCCAATTCTGAATTTCCATTTAGCATTTCAATTTTCCCGTTAATTCTAGAACTTCAGATCTAATATCAAGATTAAGATTTGGATGACAATTGGAAACACCATCGGAAATCACAATTAGAAAGTAAACCAATATAATGTAAGATTGAAAAGAGCAGCAGTCAGCTTCCTCTTTTTCTGCAATCACGGCTGTTTGAGTTGGAAAGAGTAGTAATGATTTTGGGAAGGCCACTAGGATAGATATGGTTTAATGATGCCATTAAGGAAAAGAGAAGGTTTAGAGAGAATTTCTAATGAACTTTCACAAAATTTACTTGGTTGGGTTAGAATTAGTTAGTTCGAGCAACATATGGAAATAACTTCGACATACTATACTCAACATTTATCCAATGCCATTTAAAAGCGTGGAATGATGCAGTTTCATGGGGTTGGACAGTTGAAGAGGTGGTCATTGACGATAGACATATGAGTTTTATGTGCAATTGAAGGGGAAGGAGATTAGAACATGCCCTTTAGAGCTTATACTCAAGTATAGTCTTTACAACATTATTTTACTCCCTGATAATATCAATACAGGGACCAATTCCGGAAAACTTTCTTTGGGGTTACATGAAATATCAATTCTTTTCCAAAAAAGGAAGTAGAGGGTTTCAATTGAAAACAGACTTATTTTATAATCTCTCTAAATGACAATTGAAATAGGCCTATACATTCACGAAGACAAAATTCTGAGTACAGAGTCAAAAGAGGTAACTAACGATTTACGAAGGAAAAGAAAAGGTAAGACAACAAAGTTTTAGGAGTTCGAATAAATAATTTTTCGGGAATAGAGTGATTCTTTCAACTTTCCTTATACTTTCCACAACTAATGCAGCACAGTCAAGCAAGGAAGACTAATACAATATCGTAGGAAATAGAAAACAATAAAGGCATAGAGAAATAAAGCTACTGAAGAGAACCTTTATTGGATACACCAAAGGCAATAATAAATACCAGAGCGAGTCAAATACGCACCATGCATCAATAAATTCATCAACCACTTCAGGAGAACCTTCTTTGTAAAGTTCCACAGTGATTGAGCCTTTTGAGGTACTTATGACCTATTGACATATGATAGATAAAGCTATTCAAAAATGATATCCAAGAAATTAAAAGCAAAAGAGAAAAGATGGGGAAAACTAAAGGAAGTTCAATACGAAGGAGAAAAAAGAAATGACTCGTCATTTGCCCTGTCGTAAACAAGTCATAGAAATTACTACATTATTTACTGAAATTGATGCTGAGAAGCAAAACTAAAAGTGAATATTTAGAAATTGATGGACTCTTAAGAAAGTTATAGCCCAATCTTCTACTAAGAATAATTAATGAAAAAGAATGCAAGAGAAATGGAACTATCAGTGCCTCCAGTCACCGTGCTGGCGTATGAATTGAGCAGCGATAGAGCACTAGTTGGAAAGCTCTTGAAAAACAATAAAAGTCAATTGTAATCTATGTCACCACCATTATGATGGCAATACTAATAATTGGACTGGCCATTAGAAACTTACAGCATATTTGGGAATGTCAGATGTCCTCGTATGAGCAATAACACTGTCACCCTGTTATACATGAAAGGATATATAGCAATTGGACATTCACAAACAGACATAGACCATGAACAAAAAAGTCAATTAATATATCAATTTCTTCACGTGGTAAAAGTTGAACACGAAGTAAGAGGGAAAAACTGAACTTCAACTATTTTTAGCACCTAGGAGATCAATGCTATGTGTGATCTATATGCAATTCTCTTGAAAGAAGCAAAAAAGATATATTCCAGACAAATTTTACCTCAGCAGCAGATAATGAATCCTCTGTCTGAATCAGTGATCTAGAACAGAAGACTGATGTTAGTTATGAAAATAATCAGACCTATTTAACAGACATGCACCTAGAAGAACGCCTACTGAGACCATATGAGTTCATAGAACTGTACCTCCGAGACCAATGTCTATAGGTGGCAAGCAGGAAAAACACCATTACAACAACCACCAATACATAAAGGGTAATTGTCGGGACACTGACACGACTTGGACCCTTCTTCTTCTTGCTTTGCTGTAGAAGAGCTTGAGGTTTTATCCTCGCCATTGAGTTGCTAAGCTTCAATCCTGGGCTGCAGAAGGCGCCTCCTGATAGATAGGCTACCATGATTAGCATTTAAAGTTGAAGCTCCTTTCCATAAGTTTTTACGATATAATAAACCAATGCAAAGTAAATGTTTAAAATTAAAGCAATAATAAAAGAAAAGGAGATGTAGCATTTCTAACGAAGAACGTGTCAACAGGATCCAGACTCAATATACTCTGTGCTATCATAATCCATTGGATTCCAATACACGATCCAAATTTGATGACAAAACCAGAACAGGCAACGACAAAAATATATTAGAGTTCCACTTTCAGCCAGAAAAGAAAAAAACAACATTTGAAAATTCAAATGTTTTCGATATAACCAAAACTTGAACCAACTCAACAGCACCAATTATGATTACGATCACATCCTCAGTCTTCATTTCTGAGAAACGAAGGACTATGAAGCCAAATCGGGTGAATAAAGCATCAGTAATACATCTAAAACATCAAATCACTCCTCAGTTTTAGATTAGAGGGAAAAAAGAAACAAGCATATATCGAAACCCTAACTATGAAAACTTTATTTCATTATAACTCGTACACATACATATATAAAGAAAATTACCTGCGAGATGAATCGATAGTTAATCCTTCCGAAGATAGTATGCAGATGTGCAGATTGGGAGTAGGTGTTCTTGGTGAGATTTAGATAGGACTTTCTATTATAGCTACAAATTTCTGGTTTCCAGATATTCTGAGTTACAGCTAAAATCTCTGCAGTTCTTCTCTTTTTCAATCTTCTTATGTTTTGAAATCAGAAACCGATTTCGATTTCGTATGTATTTTCTTCAGTTAGCGTCGAAAAGAAAACGTTAAGTCGAGGAAACGTCCAACTTAGAACCGGACCGCCAGCGCCTATTGCTTTTTGTTTTTCTTTATAAAAAAATAGAATTAAGCTTTTCTCAATACATTTTAATTGATTTTATGTAATTGCAAGTTGATAATTGTTCTTAACAAATTCAAAATTATTGCAAAGGAAAGGATTTATTGAATTATGTACATATGATATTTGAAATTATTTTATCTTGTTAAAAAAATATTTATTATAATAATATGAATAAATATATTATCCAATTATTATTCCTTTTAAATCGAAAAAAATTATCTTTCAATATTCTCTCCTTATATCAAATGTGTGAGACCAATAAATATAAATTAGCAATGAACAAGTTATATTTTTATAATTTTATCATCAACTTTTTTTCGATTATTTAATATGAAAACATGTTATAAAATATAATTTTTTATTTATATATATAAATAAAAAATGAACGTCCTCTTACCGAGCATGAAAACATGTTATAAGATATAATCTTCTTTTATCATATACAAATAAGGCAACGAACATCTTATTTGAAATTCACATTTCTCTCGCAGCAAAGAATCTGAAAAGATATGGGGAAAAGGTTCGAGAAAGGCAATGACACCAAAAGAAAAATCAATTTGTCATATCAATCCATGGAGACTGATCTTCTACCTGTGCTTCTAGGTCAATGCTGGCAAGTGCAAGCCTATATGCTGTGGATCTCAAATTCCTGACTAAAACATATACATTTCGTTCCTCCGACGCCGGGAAGACTTCCGGCATAGGAAGACATGGTCTTCCATTGTTCCCGTCTAAGGTGACCCAAGCAAAACTGCCTCACAGAGAGCCCATTGGCACCAGGGCAGAAACCAGGAGTAACCCTAATAAACAAGCCCGTCAAGATCGTGCTCTTAAAGCAATCATAGTTATGGAACAATATTTATTTTTAGAAAATTATTTTATCTTGTGTATTTTCAGGTCATAAATAACATTATTCAAGTCAGCATGACGTAGACAATCTCCGAACTTGTAGCTGCAAAACTTCAAAAATCAAGCCCAATCAAGGAGGCTATGGTCCATAAATATAGGCTTGAAATTCAGCTTATAAAGAACTAAAGCAATCAGGCCCATATCAAGCAAATTGAAGCGTACTTCCTTTCCACTCAAGTCCATAGAGATTTATAATGGGCCGAGAAGAAAAGGAAGAGAAGCTACGGTCAGGGTCGGGAACCCAAAAGACGGAGGATTCGATGAATAAAAAAGAAGGAATAGAAGCCAAGAAAGGGGAAGGGGGATGGGGTCAAAGCGTCCGATTCTGGTTCGGAGAGATTTATCGACTGTAAACATTAATTTTTAAAATGTAAATTCTACCAAAGACAAAATCTACAAAAGTAATAATAAAAAAGGGTATGGTAAATATATTCTTTAAACATTTTCTTCAACAAAAATCACAAAAGAGAAAAAATAAGTAAAATTTTCAATTTTCATAGTTCAAAGATAAAATAATATAAATCTTCAGACTTTAATCTTATTGAATCAACCTTAGTTAARAGAAATACTTGCATGGTAGTATGGTGATTAAATACCTATTTTGCCGTTTCGAAAGTTCAAGTTCGAGGTTCGAACTTTCGATCGTCATATTTGTATTATATTTTATTACATAAAAAAGAAAGGAAATAAATTTTGAATTTCGAATCTTTTAATAAACTTCTCGTGATTATCCACTTTTATAGCATAAGCAGGCCCCCTCCTCCCTAAACCCTACTAGGCATAKGTCTTAAATTTTTCCCATATATGACCAAATGTATTTATCTTTATTGTTAAAAAATTAAAAACATATAAATACTCATTTAAAAAGTTATTACTTTAAAAATATTACGTAGAAAATTAAAATTTTTATTTTAATATGAAGATTTACGAAAGTTTAAAAAGTGACTAGAAAATACTTTTCAAAGTAATATTGATTTACTAATATTATTATATATAATTTTAAAGACCAGCCACCTATAATATGTATTTATATTTTTAAATTTTTAGTTTTAAGTTYGTGCAAACAAAATTCTTGGATGATCTCATAGCATCATATGTATATATATTTAAGTTCTATTAGGATGATAGTTAAAGTTAACTACGAGTTACTTTTCAATTAAGATCTCATTTAATTCACTTTTTCCTTACAAATAATTTCAAAAACTTTCTTGGCAAAACATAACTCTAACAGTGTGCTTCTTTCTTGAAATTTTCTATCAAATTTAAATTTCAAAATTTTTTAATTTATCGTCCTTTAAATTAAATCAAATTTCTTTATTTTAACGATCATCCAAATAAAACATTAAATTTTAAGATAGAAAAGAAAACATATTATATATTCTTTATTATATTAATTATAACACGATAAGGGGAATGAAGATGTCCAGTAGAACGGGTAGGTTTGACTTCAATTCTTTTCATTTTTAAAGATAATTAGTATGAGATTGAAGATAGCTTAGTATGTTTCAAAAGTTTAGTTGAGCGTAGCCTAATGCAAAAGACTGATTTGTCCAATAAAGAAAACGACATTGTTTTGTGATTGGAGTTCTTGATCAATTCCACTTGTGTTTCTCCACTTGATGAGATGTAGAAAATTCTTGCATTCTTTGGATCTTTGGTGTGTTTGAACTTCAACCAACTCGTATTAGCAGGTTGGACTCGGTCATTTTGAGCACGCTTTCTTTATAATTAGGTCCAGCAAATTGATGATCGATTCGCTCAAAGCAATATGGTATATATATATTAACAAGAAAGCGGTAATAGGCCTGCCTATCATTTCTCACATGCCATTCATACCAGTTGAATATTCATTTGGCAAGAAAATATAGTTCAAAGTTGGGCACAAATGGCAAAAAAAATTCAGATTTTGTAGCACATTAGTAAGCTACCTTCTAAAAATAGTTATGTTTTTCTTTTCCAACAATTATATCATAACCATAGTCCATAAAAATTATAAGAATAAATCATTATAATGTATTTTTCACATATTATAGTAAAAAGAAAAATGTCTACCTTTGATGAAATCGAATATTTCATAATACGAGGAGTTTCCTATGCAAGGAAAAAAATTATATAAAAAATAATAATATCACATCCATGTCAAATTATTTTCATAATTAACATTGGAATCTCTATACCAAACTAAATTGTTTTTTGTTTCTTCTCAATAAGTATCCTCATAACCTTTATCCTCCAACTAGCATGGCCGACCACACATCATTTCACCAAAAGCAAAATGTCACCATTAAGAATATATAAATGGCAAATCCTTTTCCACTAACATAATCAACGCTCTACCGTCCTACCCCCCACACCCAATTTATAAAATAAAAAGAAGGGAAAATCCCATGGTACTGTTCACCTACAAAGCATTTGGAAAGCCCAACTTTGAAGAGTCCTTGATTTCGTTGTGAGGACATCGATCATGTTATCCTAAATTTATTTTTATTTTTAATTTTATAAYGAATTTTACCGATTAAATTAACTATATCTYATATTGTGTATAKCATTGAGGACAGCTGCATACACCAACTACAAGCAAAGAATTGCCACCCAAATATGGCTGACGGAGAATCACATGTTGTGTCCATAATAAAACAATGAACTAATAATTTATGATTTAATATTTTAGAAATTATTAATATTTTAATTTATCCTACCATTAGAAAGAATTATAGGTATTACATACCGATTTTTAAAATAATAATAAAGAGAATAAATACTATTAGAAATTTTCACTACCACACCAATTATATGATAAATTGCAAATGACAATAATACCCTCACTCCTTTATCAAATTTACAACCAAAAAAAACACCTTCCCTCAATCCTCCCTCTTACAGAGAATTTCCAAGCCACCTAGCCCATCACCCCCATCCCCCACCCCTGATGCTGGGTTGTGTTGACTCCGCTGCTTCAAGGCCAGAATTTGATCACGTTGTCAAATTTTCACACCTTGAGAATCTTTGCAGCTTTTACGACTGGATTTTCTCTAGCAATCGCTTCCCGACCAGCTGCTTTGTAATCGTAACTACAGTCGTGCCGATCTGAATACCTGTGCTCCGAACAGAACATGTCTCCGCATCGACATCGAAACCCCATCAAACCCAATTTTCTCCTGCAACCAGCTCCGGAACACCGATTTGTGTCCCTCGGCCTTTTTAAGGGTCGACTTACAAAGACAAGCTTGTTTTCCTTTTTGTCAAGATCCGATCTCTCAGGCGACCTCTCTGAGATCGAGTTAGATCTCGATTGGCCATCAACGGAGCCCGAGAGTTTCGGATCTGAGCTCTCAAGCGACCTAGCGGAATTAGATCGCGACTCATCGGAAGCGCCTGAGAGCTGTGGTTGAGGAGTAGAAACAGGGATTGTTGGTGTGCGGAGAGGTAAACTTTCAGGAACTTTGAGCTCTGTTTCTTCTTTCTCTCTCTTCTGCGCCATGTTTCTCTCGTTGACGGCTTTGCTATTTAGAGATAGAGAGAGAAAGAGAGGATTTCTGCAGTATATGGAGAGAAAATGCTACGAAATGGAGMTGCAAATGAGAATTTGAGGGGGTMTAGAGAGAGACGGSCAGGGGYTGGKGGGGTACTAAGGGATGGGATTTGCGACAAGGAATGGACTTCTTTAAGAGGTGGAGAGTCGGTAATGGGAGGTAAGATAAGAGACAGATGTTTATGATGATTAAATGACGATGATACCCTTCTAACCTTTACATTTTCCTTTTCATTACAAATTATAAACAATTATAATTAGTGATTAATTAAACTCTCTCACCCGCATCATCCAACACCAAACCAATTATTATATTATTACTAACAAAAGTATTTTTTGATAAAATATTTATTTTACTTTTCATACAATATTTATCTGTTCGAATTATTTTATTTTATGTCAAGTAAGATTAAAGTATTTATTTTAACTATAGTAAACTATTAATGCTTTTATACAAATATTTTGAAATTTTGCCTTGATCTAATCATTAATAAAATTATTAATACTTATTTGTTAATTAAAGTATTTATGCTGTGTAATTATATTTTTATTTATTTACTTTTGGCCCTTTTTGATTTGGACACTTGAACTTCATTCGTTTGTCAACTCGTTTGATTAGTACCCATTTATGGCTTAGGTTGCAACTATGGGGAAAATGGGAAATAGATCAGCGCTGACGTGTTGCCTTGTGGATGGAGGAAAAGATAGGGTGAGTTTTGTCTTTTTACAGGGCATCAAGTTGAGTATGCAGAACCACAAACGTGGATTAGCATCTTACCTTTATTTATACGGTCGAGAAAGGAAAAAAAGAAAAGGAAAAAAGGCGTGAAATTATATATTATATAAGTATTTGAAGTATATTAGCAGCAAAAGTATTAGAAATTCGACCTTTTCTTTGTTTATCATTCTATTCCCATCTAGGGGTATTTTAGTGAATTTGCTCAAACAAAAAATATCTATAAAAGAGTTAGAGCAAGGTAATTCCATAATTGATTTTGCAATTGTAAATAAATTTGATGATTTTCATTATAATAATTTTTTTTAATTTTTACGCTCCTTTTACGTGCGTGCATTCGTATGAGATCGTTGATAAAACGACATTCCTTTCTTTTGAAATACATTTTTATTAATAAATATTTGAAAATAAATGTTTGTTCTTTGAAAATAGACATAATTTTAATTCTTTTTTCATAATAAATCTTTTTAATTTAATAATATGAATTTACTAATAAAATGGTTCGTTTGTTAATTTTATTGATTAAATTAGGTAAATCGTTAAGTTACATTCATCAAATACGCTTTTAGATTATTGTTAGATTAAATATGAACATTCACGAAACGATCGAGTGATGAAAATTTTCTCCTAATTTAATACTGATCTCTTTAAACTTATACATATATATATGAATTAGTTTTYATAGTAAAACATTTACTGGTCAAAGAATGTTCAGAAGCAGCATTAGCACGTGAAATTACTTGTTTAGTGTCGTTTAAAACTTTTCTAGGAGTTTCACAATAATTAAAAGAAAATTATTATTTAGTCGATTTAACACTTAGTCAGTTTGATTATTATCCTCACGTTTCTCTTATAATTTAGTTACTCAATCGATTTACATATTTCATTGAGGATTTTTTTTAAGTTATCTGAAGTATTCATTCYTTTATTATAAAAGAGATAGATTGTTACGAATTTGACAAATCGACTAATGACTARCTAAYGAGAGAATACAGACCTTGTTATATCGAACATTCAAATCTACCGTGACAAGAATAGTTGATTATACTCACGTCTAGGCATATTTGACGGCTATACCGGTCGACTAGACATTTTCTTGCACACTAACAAAATCAATCATATATAGATGGAAAATCAAAAGAATTCTAATGTATGTGGAAGGAAATCATTAAGGCAATGGAAAATACATGTTTGGGGCTGAGTTCTATAAGCATCCATTTCTATGCGCTCCCAACCACAACCCCAAAAAGGGAGAAAGGAATCCACGTAGCATTTAGAAAAGCTCAGAAAGTTTCCCACAAAGTTTAATTGGGAAAAACAAAAGTTCTCCTTTTCCCTCAACTTTGTGGAATCACCATCTGAACCCATYCTTTGCATCAAAATCATTTTTATTTTAAATAATTAAAACTAGAATTCAGAACATCAAGAAATTGTTAGGGTTATATGTTCACCTCATGTTTTGAATTTATGGGTAAAAGATGATTAGAAAATCTTGAATTTTATATAAATGCAACAAAATCTTGATATTTTTAGTTGCGGGCCCCAATATCTTTTAACATCTTGTTTAGAGTTGATTTTTTTACAATTTAAATATAATTTTTTTGTTTAAAATATTCTCATTTTACTCCTCAATATCTTTGTCATTTACTTTTGTCTCCTTAAATAAAATTTCTAACTCCGTTCTTAATATAAATCCTATTAAATTGATCTTGTCTTATACGATTTTTGATATTAGGATGGTAAAAATGGTTGGGAGGTCTCGAATGTAAATTTGGCACCTATTGTTTAACGACTTATTTTGAGTTTTCGGAGCCAAGTATAGGTGTTGTTTTTTTGAGGTTAAAATTAGTAATTTTTAAATTTTTATATAATAAAAATTTGTGGCTCTATTTTCTTTATTATTTTTGAGGTGTTTTCTATTTTCAGTTTTTTTAAAAAATAAAATATGAAAGTAWTTTTTATACTGAACACTAAAAATAATCAAAATATTATTTTTATCATTTTCTAACAATACGTTCCTCTACAATCAAAATGCAGAAAATATGTTTTCTGTTTATTTCTCTGTAATAATTATTTAAAATATTTATAATTAATTAAATGATACTTAATTTTATTTAAAAATTCTAATATTCGGCATTAGTATTTGAAATTTAATTTACAAGTAGATTCATTCAAAATAGTTAAAATATATTTTCATCAAATTTTAAATCGAATGTATTTTTTCAAATTTTCATTTAAAAAAATAATTTTCAAGAATAACAGACCGAATGCAGTTTTAATAAATTTGAAAATAATTACTTAAAACATAAAATTAAAAATATTTTTTAAAATGAAAACTTCAAAATGAAATACAAATTAAAAGTTATTGATATTAAATTTAGGAAAACAACTCCATAGAAGTTTGATATTTTTTAATATTAGTTGCTAAAAAAGTACTTGCTTGCCCTTTTTGTAGTTAAATGAATGGATCCAAATGAATTGCATGCAAATTGAATATCTATTTATAATAAATTTAGTTGATGAGTATATGTTATAAAATTGTCAAAACTTTTTGAGTCATAAGAAAATTTTCAAAACTATTTTGACTAACATGAGGGTAGGGTTCGAATATTCTAATTATATTTTTTGCTACATATTCTTAAATATATTGATCAAAACACAATAACATATATATTTAAATACATATAAATATCGTATTATAAATTATGTATTAGAATATTCCCAATCCGACAATAAATAATTTGAACTGAAATCTTAAATTGTGTTTCAACAGGGAAAAGCAGAAACTGAAAGCTTGAACTCGAGGATTTTCCATTGAGAATTAACTCTAGCCCAAAAAAGCATATCCAAAAAAAGTTAGTGGATCCTATTGATTTCAAAGAAAGCACAAAAAAGGAAAAAAAAAAGAAAAAAGAAAAAAGGAAGATAATCCGCTGGAAGCATGCTCTCTCAGAGTCGTCGTCTTCTTATTTTCAAACGTTTCAATCATTCCACATGGTAAACACACTTGGATTTGATCCTTGAACTGATTCTCCCGACCATCCAGTGTTATAAGTTGCATCATAATCAACTTTAACCAATGCAAGTTCCTCAGCGGAGCCACCTGCATTTCCAGAAGTCGAGTTTGTAGCCATTCCAATTCTGTTTCCTAAGTAGCCTCCACTGTAACTCCCACTGGAGCTACCATTGTTGTCTATAACAGATGATGAAGAACCCATGTTCATTAACCCATGCAGCAAAACTGGGTTGGTTTGAAGGTAGTTGTTATAGAAGTGAGAGTTATGGCTTGACTGCTGCAAGTACGAATTGGGTTGCTGATGTAATTGCAACTGCGTTTGGATGTAACTTTGGTACTGTGAGTCATGGTTGTACGGGGAAATATCTTGATTTTGCAGTGTTAGTAAGGGCTGAGCTTCAAACGGTTGCTGCATCAGAGGGTATGCTTGCAGGGGGCCTGAGCTTGAGCTCCCATATTGGAAGCTTGAGCCTAGAGCTATCATTTCTTCGCGTTTTCTTGATGATTCCAGTGCTTGTGCTTCCTTCAATCTCTTGGCAGCTCCTCCTCCGATTGGCAATGTGTTGCTTTCAAGAATAGCTTTTACATCATAGCGACTCATGTCAAAGTTTGTGACTGCATTAAGGCCTCTGAACTTTATCGCCGCTATATCATATGCTTCTGCAGCTTCCTCCTCAGTGCCTGCATGATCGAGCGGTTTGAATATATGAGCAACTGTAATAACACTAATTCTAGATATCATTGTTTACGTATGGTATATGCATGATAATGGAAGCACTTACTGAAAGTTCCCAAATAGAGATCTTTGTTTCCTGCTACTCTTCCTATCCTAGCTTGCCATCTTCCATGCTGATGATGCCTACTCAGATGGCTACCGTGAGAGAGAGAGAGAGAGAGAGAGAGAGAGAGAGAGAGAAGGAGGAAAAAGAAGCGAGAAGGTCGAGAACAGGAACGACGAGGAAAAATGCAGAAGACAAAGAATACCTCGTTACCCCGCGATACTGGGATGCTCCCCTGGAAAAGCCGCTGCTCTTCCTATAATTAATAACAGAAGAATAAATTATCACCACTGAAGTTACTGACAAAAATTGAACCTTTAATTCATTCTAAAATGGACAAAGGACAATTAATGCTGATCTTTTAAAGAAAATGTGATGTTTCTAGATTGCTCATGCTGCCAATAACTGCCCTTTAAGGAACAATAAAAGAGGCATCATCGTCTTATCTGCTTGGATTTATGATCAAGAAATGTGCATGAAAAGTAACAAGTTTCATACCTTCTGATTGAGGCTACAAATTCTTGTCTAGTCATATGTTTCATCTCATCAAGTTCCTTTTCATAGTTACTGATCTGAAATATCAAGAACCATATGCATTTTAATCTAATCTAAGTCCAAAAATTGCTAATGACAATTCTCGGATCACTCAAAAAATCTGAGGGAGCTTACAGGAAAATTAGTAGTGGTAGATGTGCCCCAGTATTTCAGAGCTGCAAGATCATAAGCCCTAGCTGCTTTCTCCTCCTTATCATACCCTCCTGCTCAAAGTAGAAAGGAATGAAATTAGAAAATGGATCACCAAACACTCGAATGAAATGAGATCAAAACGTAGGAGCAATTTAAGGATGTTTAACTTACCCAAGTATACTTCAGGAGACGAACAAATCCATAGTAATCCAAGAATTATGTAAAGGCCAGTTAGCAAAAGATAAATATAATATTTGTCAAATGGTAAAGAGAAAGTACTTTAGATGAATTTATGTAGCTTTTTACCTTGACGACCTTTCCTCGATTGACCTTCCCTCCTACAACTATTATCCCATAGATGAGCTTCATATCTCCCGGTCCATCGATGCCTAAAAGAACAAAAACATTTTCAATATTCCAATCCAATAACATATCCCTATCAAAACATGAAGATCATACTGCTAGCTACCTCGTTACACCACGATATATCGATGTTCTTTGGCCAAATGTATCCAAAGTCCTCCTAGGAGCAGCTTCAACAATGCTAGTGGTGCTATTATCGACACTAGTACTAGTTTCACATGTTGAACCCTTGCCACTACCCATAGACAARGTCAGTGACTGCATGCTACTAGAGTTTTCTTGAAGTTCATAGTTATTCGGGGCAGCAGCTAAGGTATTCTGCACTGGCACTAAACTATTGTGTGAGAAAAGATAATCAGAATCATTAGCCGGGATTTCACTATATGATACAAGCTCTGACTGATTCTCAGATTTGCCCACTCCAAGAAAATCAGCCACCTTTGGCACTTCATTGCTGCCTTGAGTATTGATCAAATTCCACTCTGCCCATAAAAGTACAAGAATTAATTTTGTACAAAGATGCAAGGAATTAAACCATGAAAAAGGGGAACTGAAACAAAGTACCTTGATTTTGAAATGGATTCTCAATATTTTCATTGACCAATCCTAAAGAGAAATGATGAGACTGATGAGCAGCTTGAAGATGTGCTGGTAAGGARGAATGAGAAGGAGATAGAGGAAACGAAAGCCAGTTGTTTGAGTTCATGGAGCCCATATTTTAGAATCTTCTTCCCACTGAGTTGAACTGCGTTTTTGTCAGTGAATCAATTCCTGCATATGCCAAAAATATCATCACAATGATGAATACATTATTAAACAAAAACACATTAAATATTACAAAGATTTTCATCAGAAAAAAGTAGATTAGATGATGAACTGACATAGGTTCAATTTACCCTACTGTAGACTACCGTAGAGCTTCTGCAAATGCTCTCTCTCTCTCTCTCTGTCTCTCTCTCTCCCTTCTAAAATTTTATGCTCGTTTTAGCTATAGAATGAAATAAAACAAGAAGGGGAGAGAGGAGGAGAGGTGGAAAAGAGAAATATTGAGAAAGTTTCTGGTATTTAAATCTCTCTTCTTCTGACAGTTCCTCTGAGAACACCTTCTGCAATGGTCATTTCAAGTGGTCTGACTCTTATAATTATCGAATTCCAACACTATAAATCACAATAGAATAGTAACAAAGGGCACGAGTGTCTTACTATACCAAAAGCTGTGGTCCTTCAGAGTTCAGTCTTTGTACTAAGACAAACCTACAATTCCAACTGGAAGAATCCAATCCCCACCACCCCCCTTCTCCAACCCCACTTGGTTTATTGGAACTCTCTTCCTCGTTCTTTGTAGTTAATGACACCCCAAAGCCCAGCATTCCCACACTAAGCAAATCATCTCTCTTGGACTATAATTTACAGTACACGTAAGTTTCTGACCCATGTATCTCCTCTTTCGCTCGTGCGACCAGTCTTTGGAGCTCATACAAGATCTGAATACAAGATTTATCAGGAATCTCTAAGTTCTGAGTTTCTTTATTTTGAGGGTTTTTGTTGGTCCTTCAAATTATATAAAGAAAAAGATCATTAAGAGGTGTTGCTATTAAAAGTAATGTATATTTTAAATATGGCAATAAATGCAATCAAAAATAGATAACTATATCAAAACCAACTCAAACATAGGAGGGCCTCTTTAAATGTATGGTAATTACAGACCATTCTGTGGATCGCCGAGTAAGCATAGCATGTGTTGAAGATGACGTGTGTACGAACAAGAAATATTATAAAGGAAATATCCGACATATTAAATAATAAAAGGGCTGTAAAGGAGTAAGAATTACTCAATTTCAAAACAAACACCAAAGGTTGTTGAATTAAAAAATGAATCAAGAATGAGATTGAACGATTTTGTTTGTTTTTCCAAGTAGAAATCTGTTGACCATCTAATTGGAAATCGCACTCGTCAAAAGGTTAAAAAATAGATTTATTTATTTGTTTGCAGTGCATGTCCTCTACAAACTAGAAGCAGTACTACTAGCAATTTGTTTCTGTGCCTTCTGTCTTCCACTCAGAATCTCAGTCAAACAAATTTCAAAGACCAAGTATATATCATCCTCTCTAACCCTCTGAATCCATTGCAGCTAGAACATATGGACAGGTCTGTGTACACAGACACTCACATGAACATATCTGATAATTTATACTTTCATATCGCATAAAACAAAACAGAATAAGAATTAATGAAGTAAAACAAGAATAGTTGCTATTAATCTGGAAGATTTAGGGTTTAAAGTTTGTTCTATAAAAACAGAACTGAAAAGTATAGAAGAAGGCAAAGAAACAGCCACCAAAAGAGGTTTTCATGCAGGAAGAGGTTACCTTTACAATCCGACCTAATGTTTCAGCATTTATTTAAATCACTTACCAAATAAGTTCATTCTGTGAGAAGAAATAATACTTACTCTATTAAAAAAAGTGTTGGGGATCTTTTCCATAAATGTAAAAGAATGAGAAAATTCACCTGCCATTGTTGTGACACATTTCCCGCCAAATTCTTGTAGATAAACGTGTAAGAATCTGTCCTATATATATCAATACTTAAAAGAAGAAAACTTCCCTTTCTTTGTTCATCACAGAAAATACTTTTGCCTGCGTTTCTTGAAATCAAAACCCTGCGAAAGAATCTCGGGAAAAAAAAAAAGACATACAAAAACCCTTTCCTGAAGACAAAAAATGATTTTATGAACAAAAACAGTGGAAAAATGGAGCTCTCCTTATTATCCCTAAAGTGGAAAATTACCATAAACAAAGAAGAGAGAGAAAAAATCACGTACAAGAAAAGAAAATTGGTAAAAATAAAAAGGAAAAAAGAGTATATGAAGAAGTATCAGTGGAAGATGTAACTGATACTTACTAATGAAGAACTAGATATAAGAATTTGTTTCTCTCTCTCGCTCTGTGAACAGTCTGATGAAGCTTTCTCTTGTTTCTTTGAATGCAAAGTATGCATGTATCGGAGAGTTCTCGGAAAGTGTGGAAAGAGAAATAGAAAGGCTGGTGGTGAATGCSGGTGGTGGGATTCGCTGCTGACCATTTAGGGTAAAAACGAAGACTCGTTTAATTTCGCCGTTTCAGATTTTGCGGCCAGGTTCGGAGGAATTTGATTGCCACGTGTCAGTTTTACTTCGGCCATTTCTTGTTTATTATTGGACCTCTCGGTTCTTCAAATCCGGTTCCGCCGTTTCTCGGCTTTGCTTTGCCTCTCCACTGACAATTGTGTACACTAGCTAGTCTGAGAAATTTGTCCAATTTTCCATTTTCCATTCTCCGTATTATTAACATACTAGGATTTAAGTATATAAAGCAATGAACATATTAAAATATTTGAAAGCCCTTTTTCTTTTATCTTGCTATATAAAGAAGGGATAAATAAATTTATTTCAACATCGAATATCTTCGTTTTATTGTGGACATTCAACTATAATGTTCCGAGACCTTTCCTTTCTTTCTAAATTACTACTACTCTAATTTGTCATCTCCAAATTACGAAGTGAAATTGCCAGGAAACATATATGATCATAAAAACTTGGAGGTGTCTTAACATTTGATCACATATGTATGGAGCCAAAGTCAAAAAATAGCCACAGTTTTGCAGGATTTAAGAGCACAAAAACCACAGCCAACTGCTGATCATAAGTCAACCTTAATCGACCATGCTTTCTTGTTTATGTTCTACAACATCACCATCTGGATTGCAGCTAAGAAATCTTTAACGTGCAGTTCATATTAATTACTACTACTACAGTTTTCYTCATCACTTAATATTCGTGACGGCCAGCAGGTTCATGACTGCCTGCAGCGCCACCAGTCTCTTCTTTTAGGTTAATGCAGGGGTTTGATTACAATGTATATATGGATTGCTGCAGCCAACAACACGAGATCAAGAGAGAGAGTATAGTACTACTCCTAGTAGTCGAATTCTTGAAGATGAAGAGAGAAGGGCATTTAATGTAGTTTGATGTAGTCAAAGAAGGGTAATATGGGAAGAAGGCTTACACGAGAATCCAGAGGAAGGGTTTTGAGAATTTCCAAGACGAGGGGTGGCGAGGGAGGAGGGGTGGTCGTGGGAGATAACGCCGGGAAAGTGCTCGTGTCGCCTCGAAATGGAGCATGTGGAAAGGCTAATAATACTAGTTTCTTTCTGTAACCCACTCTTTACTGTTTGAATAGTATAATGTTKTAGGTCTTAGAGTCATGTAGTATATAGCGAGTAGATAGTTAGGGTTAGGGTTGTTTTCAAGGGGACAAGAAGGTAAGGTTTTGTGAAACTACTGCTGTCGAAGAAGAATTTTTATGAGGAATAGATTGTTTGATACTGATGCATTTCATTTTAATAATCTTTCTTGGTCGAGGGTTTTGAGAAACTATGTCAACTATTAACTAACAACAATATCTTAGTTAATTTCCTCTTATTAATGAATATAGAATTGTTAGGGCTAGTGAATGAGTTGTCTCCATTGGCTTAGTTGAACATTTTACATAGTTTTAACTCGATTTAAGGTTATAAACCTTAATTGAACATTTGGCTTAGTATAGCCAATTTTAAATTAAATGTCATATATAATTCGGTAGGATAAATGAAATTTTAAATCGAAATGATTAAAATAGCATTACTAATTTCTCTATAAAACTTTAAATTAACTCTCTCCGTCCTTTCCACTTATCCTTGTTGGAAATGAAAAATTTTATTAATTGAAAGTTACAAATCTAATAAATAAAATGAAAATGAAAAATCAATAAACACTACATTGATTTTCTAAGGCAACATATCGCTTGAAAATGAATGTAGTAATTAACAACTAGAAACTGAAATTAGATGGCTGAATTCGTAATCATACTCCCTCCGTTCTTTTATATATGTTGTTTAAGGTTATTTCACGTATATTAAGAAATTTCAATAAATAGACTAAATTATAAAATTGCCCTTCTTTTGATTATCTCGCTTTTATAAGACTCACTAGATGAGCTTTAGTACTCCAATTATCCCACTTCTTGTGACCATCAAACGAAAATTTCAATAAATTTTTCACATTGGGAATACAACAATTACCTATATTACTAATATTGATGAAGATTTTCTACCAAAAAATTATGAACTACAATTAGGATAAGACAAAATAGAWAAAAATATAATAAATACTTTCTTGATTTTATGARATGACGAATATTTAGATTAAAAAAAAYAATCTTAAACAATAAATATAAAAGAACGGAGAGAGTATTCTAGAAGTAATGGAGTAACTTGTGATCAAGGAAGGACCTAGAAATTTTATTTTGAGAGGTTGAGAGTAAATGTCAAAAACATTAAGAGGTAAAATAATAATTTTAAGTAAAAATTCTAAATAAATTTTAAAAAATATCGAGAAGCCACTGCGGCCCCCTCCAGCCCAAAGCACAAGCCAAGACTATAAATAATCCAGATAAAAATATCACAATAGKACATACATGCATCAAATGGGATAAYAAGAGAGAAATTATAAAGAATAAATGCAAAATATTTATGATTTTATTTTGTATAATCATATGGATTCACATATACAAATTCATAGAATTAATGAACAATATATTATTTTAAAAWATTATGTAAATTAAAAAATTCAATCATCTATGTTAGATCAAAGGCGCGTGCATGACAATGTGTTGGATTTAACCATCAAATTATCAAAATATAGTTATATATTTAAATATAATTGTTCAAATAATAAAGTCGCATGAGACTGAGGGTGATTTATTTAATATAAGAGGTGATCCTAGATTGGAGGGGTAAGAGATGGATCTTCTCAATCTGGCTATTTTCTTTATATTTATGATMGATTTAGTAAGATSTTGAGTCATAGGTAAGCCCGACAGTTGGATACTATGGGAATTATTGATGTYATTTAGGTATATTCTTRTGTAAAAGGAGACAACAATCGTCTAGTTATCACAAATACAATGTTGTTCTATTTCTCAATTGAAAATTRAWTATTTATATTTGACTTACTTTAGAAAAAAAAAGGAAAAAGTAAGCATATTAATATATCTTAAATAATTTAAATATATGACGAGTACTTTTCCTATTTGGTCAGAATAATTTTACCGATTAAATTTCTCAATGATTTTACATTTATTAACAAATGACATTTAAAAATATTTATCAAATTAAGAGTCGTCCGAATGGAGACCAAGTTAAAATTGATAATTGATGACATCTTAATTTTAAGATAAGATGTCATCCTCATCGAAATTGAGCCTAAGTTAAAAAGTAATTAAAGAATTAAATAARCGGGTAAAAATGRAAAAAGAGAAAGGGTAATGCAATTGGACAAGCCCAATATTAATGTATTAGGGCCCAAATGGGTCCTGACATCTCGAGCACAATAACAAGCCCAAAACTAATACTAAGCCCTGGCGAGACAGAACAAAACAAAGATCCGAAATTACACGTGGCGGGAATCACCGACCCAGTATGAAGGAACTGCAAACTCCGGAGAAGCACATAAGCACCGCTCCCTTAATTGGGCAGCACTTCAATTATTAGTATTCGTTCTCCGGCAGGGCATCTGTTCTCGGCGCTCGTCTCTCCATCGCTGTCAGCAATCATTTATCCACTTCCTCATCAGTCTCTGTAATACGGTAATCTCACTTGATCTTCGCGACTCTTCTTTACCCAGCTTGTGCAAGTTCTTTTTCGTTTCCTCTTTATTCCTTCAAGAATTATGCACTTCTGTTATAACACTTACGATCACGGGAAATTGTTCGAATTTGATTCTTTTAATTAATTCGAAGGTATCTTTTGGGATTCTTTTGAAGAATCTAACTTGGTTTGAGTCCGTCTATGTGTTTGACTTGTAATTGAGGTCTTCACAGTTGCCAATTTTGATCTGGTGCTCTTGCGTGTCTTTGGTTTGTTTTTTGTTTTCTATAAACTGATATTGTCTTGTTTTTCCTTTTTCTTTTCTCTTGTCTGATTGTTTGGAAGCCTCTTTTGATTGTTCTGGAAGATATGTGAATAGCAATCTTTAAGCCTCGGGTATGATTTTTTGCATTGAAATAATGGTTTCAAGTAGCTCTTCTGCTATACACTTCTGGACTAATTACCAAATATCTTATTTGGATTTCTATGCTGGTAATTCAGTGGAAAATTTGACCTTTTTTAATTCATTTATCCATCTCGGAAGTTTTGTGGTTCTAGCAAATGAAGTTGGGATTTTTTAGAATTGTATGTAGATAAGAGTGAACTTAAATGTTGTAATGCTTTGGATTATTGTTCGGATATTTTCTCTTTTTGCCTTTCCTTTTGCAACCATATATCTGATGTGTCTGAATCGTTTCTAGGAGTAACTGTTGTTGGCCTGGTGCTCACATTTCATCTTTTATGCTATTCTGAGCTTCGAACCTGCTATTTTTCTTGTTGGTATAACCACATCACTAGACCTCTCTTAGAGGACCAGTTTCTTCTGGATGATAACATTATTATTGTAGGAAATAATGGGCTGGGTCATCTTTCTCCTTCTCATAAACCAATATCACATCCTGAAGCACATTTTACATGTGAAACTACATCTGTTTTCTGTCGTAACCACAACTGAGCGTGTTTCTGCTTTCTAGTTGCCCCCTTTGTCTCTGACATTCTTCAGTAACACTTTGATTCGTGTTTAATCAGAAGATATTTCTGTACTTAGCTCGTCTGCTGTAAATTTATGGATAGAATTTAGGAAAAACACATGTATTCAAGGTGTATGTGAAAAAATTTTGGTTTTATGGTATATTGATAATTTTGAGTAAGTTTTTGGGTCTTGTTTCGGAAACAAAACACCTGGGAGATAATAACTTTTTCATATAAGCATGTGGGTTTACTAGTTGATGGGCCTATTCAAGTGTCGGCTTCTTTGGTTAGTTCTAGCTTAGTAATTTGTCTTGTGGGTTCATGCACTACATGTTGCTGCTAGCAGATGTTATTATATTTCCATTTCTTAAGTTGGACCCTTTATAGTAACATTTATCATTTCAGTTTTGCTAGCTAGCTGCGTAAGTTTCTACTGTGTGTTCTAAATGAATATAGTACATTAGGAATGAGAAATACCACTATTTACTACATAAGATAGTCAGAGGGATGGGAAAAATTAAGTTTGAGATGGGCTGCTATAGAAGCCCGAATGTTGTTTCACTTTGTCTAGTTTTGTTTTGGAGTAAAGTTAAATGGTTCTGTGACAAATGGAAGTATGTATTGTATCAGTTGGATTCCTTTTACTTTTGTCTGATCACGAGGATTTGGGTTTTAATGTCAAGGTTTTGGAAAATTCTAGCTCAAGGAATATTAAATTATGTAATTTATGGGTTTTTATTTAGGAATATTTAGTTATTTTGTGGAGTATATTGGCAATTGTTTTAAGGATATCTCTTTTCTTTCTGTTCAACTGGCTTGAGGTCATTTCTTGTTTCAGTTTGGGAAACCTTATTCCTTTTTTATCTACTTTCCTACTTTGGTTTCAGTTTCCGGTTTGTGGGGGTTGTAATTGCAGCAATCTTGAAATACCTTTTCCTGTTGGTTGATTTTCAAGGTTTGGATTAGAACAAACGCTTCTGGCTAGACAAGTTGTTTTAGAAGGTCCCTCAAWATATAAGCTGTAGTTTGTTGYCCATATTTAAGGTTTAATTTGGTGTCATGCCCTTTGTGTCAGAAMACTTGCAGAACCGCATSAGTTCAATACTTGGAATATGAAAGTGGGGAATTGCTTGATTAGGAGAATCATCATAAATAGTGGATTTTATATGCTCTTGTGGGTAATTCCTTGGTTTTACCACGTGAAAAGCATTTGAGAGTTAAACTTGTTTGCTAGTGTTTTCCTTCTGTTTTGATGTAGGCATTACAGCACTACAGGGCATAATGGTGAGAGCATATTCACAAGAACACACCTACAAGCACCCATGGGAACGCGTGACTGCTGCATCTTGGCGCAAGTTTGCTGATCCAGAGAACAAGCGCACACTATCTCATATCCTTGAGGTTGACACTTTGAACCGCAAGGTTGATTCCAGCTCAGGAAAGCTTTACACAACTCGAGCCATAACCATCCATGCCCCTGGGCCTTGGTTCATCCGCAAGATCATTGGGCAGGACATCTGTCACTGTGTTGAAACCACAGTTGTTGATGCCAAAACCCGCTCAATGCAACTCGCCACCCGTAATATTAGTCTCGAAAAGTTTATTGAGGTACAGGAGAAGATCCGTTATGATCCTCATCCAGATAATCCGGATAAATGGACAATTTGCAGGCAGGAAACTAGCATACAGATAAAGCCCTTGTCAACATTGGCATCAATGGCGGAGAAGATAGAGCAGAAGTGTGTGGACAAGTTCCAACAGAACAGTGCCAAGGGAAGGGAGGTTATGGAGAGGATGTGCAAGTATCTTGAAGCTGAGTCCAGCAGTATATCAATTTGATTTTGTTAGAACTAACTTTAGGGTTTACCCAGCATTATCTCTTAAGATGTTGTAGCCATCAAAGAGAACAAGATTAACTAACGAGTGTAGASGAGTTGAATTATGGTTTGGATTCTTCCTTTTGGTGCTTGTAGAACTAAACCGTAATAATATGTGATTCACTAAATGCTATATCAATGGAGATTTTGTCAAAAGACCACAGTTGGAATTGGGACTTTTCACCATGGGCTTGCTTTTATTCATCAATAAGTTACATGTATGGAGTTTGGTTCTTCTTTGGAGATATCCTTATGTCATTGCAATGACGAGGCTTCGCAAAGGTATAGGGCAACCCTCTTTTAAGTTAGGATAATAGTATGATTCGGTCCATTTAGGCACGTGACACCAAAATGGCCTCTAAGTTCAAAACCAATGTGTTTTTAACTTGTGACATAAATATCAGCGGCTGCATTTCACTAGGCTAAGGGTCTGTGCAAACTGGAAAGTTGGATGTTTAAGAATTCCTCTGGCATACCCCCACCCTGGCTAGCCCAGATCTGCCTTTCTACTAAAGCACAGGGAAGCAGTGGCTCAATTTTCTACCCTTACAAGGATTATCAAGGTGCAGATTAGAGGGTGTTTTGAAATAATCGCAATCCACTGGCTTCTGCTTCTAGCATTACACATTTTTAGCATATTTCCTCTCAAGAAAAATTGCCCAAAATCCGGACAGGATCAATGGAAGATGCGAACTGAGCAAAGCCAACCTAAATGCCTTTCAGAAACAAACTGGAACGAAAATGATCTCTACATTCATCAGATTCAATAACCAAATATATCCAAGAAAGATTGCCGGTGAAATGAAACCAAAAATAAATGGAAAAGGAAACAGAATACTGCAGATCGGATTCCTCAGTGTCAAATTTATCTTCATTTCCTACTTGTTTTGAAGTTTGTGCTGATATCCTTAGAGCTGTTCTGAACTTCTATCATGCATGCATAGAACCACGTACAACGATTGAAACATATCTAATTGAATACGTAGTAATAGAGAAGGAAATTTACAGAAAGAAAGTAAACATGGGATGCTGGCAAAGAACTAAAATCATACTATCATACATAAGCACAATACCATAAAAGCACCAACACCTCACGAGGACAGTAGAACTAGCATGAGGGAAAACCTACCGTACGGGACCAGTATTTAACCCAAAACTAGAAAAGGAAAATTCATAACTCAGACCATTTTGATTCAAAACCACTACAAATTTGGAATAACCAGAACACTTACTAAGGATAGCATTAAGAAGTATAATAAAACAACTAAAATAACGAGCAATGACTTGAAAGACGATACTTGAGATATTTGTCCACGTAAATAAATATGAAGCATAATTTACAACGGATAATCACAACATTGTTCACGAACATTTACCCCGTTGTCCAGAGGTTGTCCAGACCAAATAGACAATTAAAACCAGATACAATCCCATACGAACCGTAATGACACTAAACAGACCCAACCCTAATGACATCCGACAAACCAGCATATCTAATAGACTTATAAAGTGAAGCTTGCCAAGACGTAGAATTCTTCAATCTTGAGATGATTTAACAGCCATGCACCCCCCAGAACCCATGGAGAATAGAATATTTGATATATGCAGTCAATTTAGATGAAACCCCCTTGGATAAAGAAGCAGCACCACGTTTCAGTATCTGAAGTTCATCGCTGGATTCCTAGATCTTATCAAGCTTTTCTGCTATGACCAGAGGGTTAGCCTTGGCAATAGCATCCTGAGCAGCTGTTCTGTAATCAAACTGGCAGTCATGTTTGTCTGAATAGCGGTGTGATCCACAGAAGAGGTTACCACAACGACATTTAAACCCAGTTAATCCAACCTTCTTCTTGCAAGTGCTGCACCTTTTAGGGCCCTCCTTAGCCTTTGGCTCACCGCCAGCCTCACCAGAGCTTGAACCTTGAGATGATGGAAGAGAGATGGCCTGAATTTCCACTGAATCAGCTTGCACGTCAATAGCACCAGCAACAGCAGGTTCCTTCCCGGTGACACTAGATGTTCCATTAACAATATTCTCGATTGATGATGCAGCAAATTTAGCTTGCTCTTGTTTCAATACCATGTCTTTGTAACACTTTGAGCACATATTCATGTTAGCTGCACTTCCGAAAAAGCCACAGTTGTTGATGCATAGAATTGGGCCATTTTGGGGGGGTTGGCATCCTGTCTCATCGTGGTCCATTTTCTATGGTATCCTGCACAAAAAAATTGTAATAAGAGCATAAAGAATACCATGATGATGCGTCCACCACTTCCACTCCAGAAAGAAAAAGGGAGAAGGTCAAAAAGATATCTCCATATTCTGTCCTATAAAGGAATAATATGCCTGAGGTTTCTGAAAGTTACAAACTTCTAGTAATTTAAGAGAATATGGAAGGAAAAACAATAATGTATATGAGTTTTCTTAGAAGTTACAGAAGCATTGAAATATAGCCTCCCCACACAAGCCCTCGACCCAAGTCTCAAAATGCACCGGAGCCAAGGAAGGTGGAAGAATAACATCTTTCCTTGAACAAGTCCAAGTTAACAACATTAATAAATGTATTGAGTACAATACAACAYGGATGCAGGATAGTGAAGCATTATACAGGTCTAGAACCCATGACATGCTTACAGAGACCATGTTAAAGATACTTCTCTACATACTTTAAAGAACCAAATCCTCCCCAAGTGAAGAAGRGAAAAATTTCATCATTTATTAGCAACCACAAGAGGACCTGTTCCATTGGACAAGTCTTATGCAGTTATGAAATTCAAAGAATGGTTAAGGCACGCCAGCACAATTGGAAAAGGTTTCTTGTGAATATTGCTGATAAATGCAATATCCTCGGACCCTAAAACCAAAACTACATCTGCATGCAAGCATATGAGTGAAGAAAGGGAAAACAGTGACACATGAAGATCGTCATTGAGTGGCTAAGGAAAGATTAGGGCTTTCCACCTCTGCATGAATTTCTGCTAAAAGCACTTAACTTGTTAAGTCTTAGCACGTCTTATTTCCAATTAACTCATCTGAACCAAACTCCAGCATTTACTTCGCAATTCAAGACCCAAGCTACATGTCTTTCCTAACCAAAAACATCCTAGATAATTCGAGAGAAAAACAGAACAAAGAAGGCAGAGAATTCTTCCACACCTAAAAGGTACAATCTTTACCCTCAACGAATACTTCCAAGAACAAAAACCTAATACTTTCAATCAAACTTGCCTAGACAACCCTAGTACTCAAATACTCATAAATAGAAATTCAACAAATTCAAAGCAAACCATGACAAAGCCTCATAGAAAATCAATTGACAACTTAAGCTAAAGCTCAAATTCAAAAAATTCAACAAACCATACAAATACAGAACAAAGCCCTAGTCCATGTACAGACCCAAAAACCTAAAATTCTCGTAAGGCGACTTAAAATTCAAAACCTTTCAGAGTTGATCTCCAGCAACACATGCCCTACTTCCAATTAAACTAAGAATTCCAACCAAAAAGATCATATCAATATAAGCTAAACTTCACCAAATTCCAAATCCCAACTTTAATCTGATAAAATTCACAGATCCATAAACAACTAAAACACAGACACACAAGAAGAGAACTAGAAACTGACCGCAGGAGAGAGAGAGAGAGAGCGTCGTAGAGAGAGAAGACAACGAGGATTTGTTGAATGTTGGGATGAAATATGAGCTCTATTGGAAATGAAATTGAATTTAATAAATCTTCTCTCTTTTATTTTTCATCTTTCTTCTTTTCTTTTTGGTTTTTATAAATCTCTCTCTCTCTCTCTCTCTCTCCACCAAAAGGAAGGAGTTTTACTGATTAGATGTGGCGTGTCGGGACTTTATTTGTCCAGCTTATGGAACTCTCTCATGTGATTACAATTTCGTCCTCGTATAGAAATATGATTGACACTTTTGCCATTAAGMTGGTTGGTGMRGCATTGAATTCCATTTGTAGTAATAATTCCCAAAGATTCACCACAAGTCTGAGTTATTTTATTTTATTTTTCACAAATTTACAATTATTTTATGGAAACAMGTATTATCAAGTGACTTATCATATTACAAATAATTATATATATTATGATTGTGGAATAAATCTTTACTTATAAATAATTTAAAATAAAATCATGTATTACGAAAATGTCAAGTACTCCTTAGTTTCGTAAAAGAAATTTATTTTCTTTTTCTTTTTTTTCTTTTTGGATAGAAAAACAAACATGAGATGTGTTATTGAGGCCAAACACGACTTAAATATAATTAAAAAATTCATAATATCCCTATATTATGAAGTACGAGAAAATATTTATTTCTTTTAGAGAATAATAGTAATAAATGATAATAATGACAAGATAATATTTTAAATTTTTGAAATTATTTTATGAACAATGAATATTGAGTTAAATTTAATTCTCACTTCTCATCCTTTTCTCTTAACGCGTTTTGTTAAATCATTATTTGACGTAGTTTTTTATTCGAAATAGATTCGAAATGTTTATGTTGAGTTTGATTCGGATAATGAYAAGCYTTTAATTTTAAATCAAAATTTATTTAAATTGCATTTGTCGAGTCTCACTCATACACAAATTACTTTTAATTTAATTTTGACTTGTTTTGTAWTTGTRGACTCYAAATCTTCAAAAACATAACTCAAAACTTTTCTCTTTTTTCCGTATGACGTGACAAATAATATTTTAATRCGTAWTTTCACTTCAGCTAGTAGCAATAGTTTAGAGTGGATTGAATTGGCAAGAGTTAACAATAAGAATATCAAATGCTATAGTGAGGACAAGCATRCCTAGCTTATCCAACTCAAAAGGTACATCATGATATCTTGCAAAAATCAAAAGGGAAATTCAACTAAAAAGGGCAACCACTTCACTTATCCAATTCAATACTCTACTACTATACCATATTTTTGTGGTTTCCCCGATTGAGGTTCATATGTGGTTGACTCAATTAGCAGATAAGCATTTAATTATGAAAATATCGACTCATTCAAATTCAATTGAATTTTAAATTTATTGAATTAGTTATAAATTAATAAATCAGGCATTTTCGACCCATMAAACGAAATCAATGATTTTTTTATCAAGATTATTAAATAATAGAATATTTTTGAGAAATATAAAATTTTAATGAGAATATTTTAATATAAAAATTCTCGAATTTCGAATCTTTGGACGCTTAAATTTCTTGAGAGGTGAACTTATATACTTATGGATTCAGACAATGAAGGAGCCACCTTAGGGCGCGGGGCCTTGGCCCCCTTCCAAAACTCCCCAAAAAAAAAAAAAATTACTTGTCAAAAGTTAAAAATTTAACTTTTAAAATTAAAAATATATAGATGGGTGGGTCCTTCAAAAAAGGAAATTTTGACTCCGCCACTGGGGTTGAGAGTCAGACCAACTACGCTAAGAGCACTATAAATGCAACTCGTGTCTGTTTATCAATTTCGATTTAATTCAACATGCTTCATAATTAAAAATAGATAATGTGAAGGTAAAATCATAAATAAAACACTTGTTTTTGTAAGGAAGAGTGAACAAAATACATGGAGATGGGGCTTTTTTGTGGATTAATTGGGTATTGGGGTTTGTTAGGGGCTGTTTTGGTCTTTGTCTTTGCGGACATTGGGGTTGGTGGCATGGGTRATGCAGCATCTAGTAAAGTTACTTCTATACCCTTGGTGGTCGTCACCCTTTCCGTGCTTCAGCCGACCGCGCCGTCATAGTCTTTTCGGCACGTGGATAGACAGCGCCTCAATTTCAGGCTTTATTCTTTCACTTTCAGTTTCCGATCCTCTCTTTTCCTGCTCTCCGTTCTCCTTTTTTCCATGTCCGCCATTTGGCAATTCTCATGGCTAGTGGGTTGGGCTCATCATTGATGATTGGGCTAAAGTCCGTCTCATTAAGTTCAATGCAGATTTCGGCACCTAAATCTTTTCGGGATGAATGGGCTAGAGTCCAGTCCTACTTTCTTCCTTGTGATGAAAAAAACCAGGATTGTCCAATCATCAGTGATTTTATCAATTAATTTATTCTTTTCCATAAATCACTAAGTTTATTAATTGAACTATCATTATGGTTGGAAATTCTTTTTTTTTTTAAATAGAAGAAATGTATCTTAATGGCACTAGTACATCATTGGGGTGGAATCCATAGTACATCAATATAAGGCGAATTTATACATATTAAAGTATAAACATTTTATAGTATTACGATTTTATAATTTTGAAGTTTACTATTTACAGTAAAATGAGGTGGAGGAATTAAAAAAATAAAAAAAGTGAAGTAATTCTTGAAAAAATATGAAAGGTGGGTTCAAGTTTAAATTGGATGGAAGTAAAGACGAGGATGAAAGTCGAGTGATGTTTATTGCAGGAATTTGCAAAAGATGGAAATGTTTTTTTTTTTTTTTTCTTTTTTGGATAAATTTGAAATGAGTTTCAATTAGATGGGGACGTATTGTAAGCGTGGTGGAAGAGGGAAGGGAGCCCGCTCCAGGAGAATGATGTATAAGATTATTCTTTCTTGGTTTTTTTTATTTTGATTTATGAAAATAATTTGAAATGATTATTTACTCGATGCAGTTTCTATTAGTATTTATATCGTCGCGCGTTGATTCCTTACACCCAATGAATCCTTGACTAGCATAAATTAAAGGGTAATGATTAAGGTTAAATTGAAAATAAAGTTTAAGGTAAATTTGAGATATTGTTTTTACCATTACATTTTCTGGGGGGGATACGAGTATGCATGGTTATTGACCCAAAATACTACGTCTGTCCGGTCGTGTAAGAATCTCCAAGAGTGATTTTTGTACTCCTGGAATGAGCAATTAGGAGGGGACTGCTTAACAAGGACCGAGGTCTGCCAGGAAGAAGGGCGAGTAATCAGCTAGACAAATTCCAGCATGACGGATTCAAAATCTTATATTTTATCTAAGCCTCGATGGGATAGCATTATTCAAAGGTGTATAGATGCTCGAATCTCATCACGTTCGGACTACCATATCTTCAATAGTTTGATGTGCAAAAGGGACAGGAATCCTTTAAATTATTATAACCGTCGTAATTGAAATCCAATATGGTACGTTTTCAAGAAACATGAAATAAACTTATGTAGCAGATAGCTATTTCGTTAACCCAGACAAACTAATTAGCCACTAACTCCCGGCTTCACTAACATATCGATCCTACTGTCAGAACTTTGATCCCAATCAATTATGCTAATCTTGACAAGTAATTTATTACTTTCACTATTCCAGTCGTAAAAGATTCGAGGAATTGTACGTATATATAGTAAGAAATATCGTGTTTTTAAATTTATATATAATTTTTAATTGTTCTTTGTCTATCGACTATGCGAAAGGCAAACTTAGTTAAGGACCGATGGAGTTTTGAGGGCAAGTTGATATTTAGCAGGTATTTAGTCTGTAAAAGAGTGGAGATTTTGTGCTTAGGATGGTGACCTACCAACCAAAKGGTAATTATGGCATGCAAGGAATCTGAATATAGAAGCAAAGGAATAGTACCTTCTGATTTAAATTTAGCCAGCATTATCTGTCAAGAAGGAACCCTTTTGCCTTCTTTATAATAGTACTTTGCTTTTCCCTCAAATCTTCCCTCTCTTTTCAATCAAACTTCATATTTTTTCTCGTATACTATGGTTCCTTTCCTTCAAATCACGACTTGAAAATTGAAACCCAATCCATCATCATTAGCATACTTTTCCTGAGATTAAACAGCTCAAGGAATTTGATTTTCTCTTTGCTTGGTGGAGTTCTATTTGTATACTGGTCTGATGTGTATTCAATGCTGTACTTTTCTGCTTCATGGTTCCTTCATGATTCCACTGGCTCCACCAGATTTTTACTGTGATTTCATTTTCTTCTGCTGAGAATTCTGAACGGCTATAACTTCAAATTAATGATGAGGGAGTAGTTTGTACGTGCTTATATATAGTAGGTAAACTAGGCATTTTTAACTCGAGCGTTGCACAGGACTCGGCTCTTTTCTGCTGCTGATACATTCTTGAAGGTGCCTGCCCTGATCTTTTCCTTTGAGGGTCTTCATGGAGGTTGCGAACGGGGAAGCTAGATCAAAGATGGAAGATTATGAAGTTATAGAGCAGATTGGTAGAGGTGCTTTTGGTGCTGCATTACTTGTTCTTCACAAGATTGAGAAAAAGAAGTAAGAATTTTTCATTTTGCACTATCTCCTCTGTCAATCAAACTAGTGGTCTCTTGGATTCATCATTACCATTTCTGTTTCATTCTCTTAGACACATTTGCCATACATGAAAGGATACGGAATCTGTCTTTCTTCTCTTGGGGTTGCAGGCTGAGGATCAATATCCTTGGGAGGAAGAGTCCGTTTTGTACCCCCTTTACCTACCAAATTTTCCGACTGCTAGACAAAAGAAGTGGTGGTGGGTGGGGATTAGCTGCTGGAACTATCGAGTTTTAACCTATATAATCTTAGAATTTACCCAATTACGAGCGGGAAACTTTCTTTTCTTCTTGAACGGAGATTTTAACTTCTTTCTAACCTCTGGGAATGGCACTTGTTTTATAGGTATGTATTAAAGAAGATTCGTCTGGCTAAACAAACAGCGAAATTCCAGCGTACTGCACATCAAGAGGTTATTCAGYATTCAAGAAGGCCTTCTTTGGCAATTCAATTTCTATGATTCCTTGTCAGACATAACTATCTTTTTCCAAGTATGCTTCATAGCAAAATGATTAGGCTGTCATTTGTGAACTGTAATCAATTCTTTTTTCTTGTTATTTTTTTGGGAGATGGATTTGCAATAATTTCTTCTGTTGGTCTTACCTAACTTGTCCTCAAAAGCAATGTGATATTGGATTTTTTTATAATAAAAAACATAAGCTTCTCTGAGCCAAAAAGAAGAGTAAAAGACGACGAGAACATCTCAAACCAACTTGTCAATTAGAAATTCGAAATCCACTTGTTTCAAGTAGCGAGTCTACACCAATATTATGTTGGAGATGGATATCTTGGGTCATAACCTGATTCTTCTTGCAGATGAATTTGATGGCAAACCTCAATAACCCTTATATTGTACAGTATAAAGATGCATGGGTGGAGAAGGTAGGCAATAATCAAGTTTCTTAAGATTTTAGTCCCTTTTGTTTGAAAGAAATTTCCAACTTTTTGAAGCATAGATCATTTCGTCTTTTAACTTTGAAAATGTTGAAAATGAAGCAGGATTGCTCGGTTTGTATTGTGACAAGTTTCTGTGAAGGTGGAGACATGTAAGTTCCATCCACTATGACATTGATCTCTTGAATGTACAAGCTGATTTGTATGTGATATGTGTCAAATGCAAAACCGAAATGACACGAGAGAGCAGACTTAGACAACTCACTCAAATTTGCAAACCAATTTAAATGACACGAGAGAGCAGACTTAGACAACTCACTCAGATTTGCAAACCAATCTGCTTCATCTTACTGCTATTATGAACTTGCATTCATTGCCAAGATTGTATGAGATCTTGTAACCTTAATATTCCGTTGAATTGTCAGGGCTGCAATTGTTAGAAAAGCTAGAGGAACATATTTCCCTGAAGAGGTAAGAAATGTACATCATTACTAGCACAGCATTTTCATGCATCAATAGTAGTACTGATTAAACCACTTCTCAATCTGCAGAAGCTTTGTAAATGGCTAACTCAGCTGTTACTAGCTCTGGACTATCTTCATTCTAATCGTGTCCTTCATAGAGATCTAAAGGTATGTCTCTGATATTGTAACTTTCGTCTTTGTTTCCTTTTCTTCTCCGATGAATGTTGCTCATAATTACTAKCTAAACTATCTTTGCAGTGCTCAAACATTTTCCTTACAAGAGACCATGAGATCAGACTAGGTAAGAAGAAAGAACAACTTTTCTTTTTCTTTTCATTCAGCAAGCAGAATAAAAACAGAACATTTAGAGTATGCAATCCCCTTGAGATTTTGTGTAACCTCTGAATCTGTATCCAGGTGACTTTGGGCTTGCGAAGCTGCTAACCAAAGATGACCTTGCTTCGTCAGTAAGCACATTTTCCTTTCCTTCCTTCCCGTTCCAGCCAAAATGTAATTTCTCTTGTACCACTCATGTTTTGAATCACGAAACTTCATTATGTGGACTATCGGTAGCAGATTAAACATTAATCAATGCCTTAGGACAGATTTGATGCATTTTCTCCGTCCATGTTGATGTTTTTCTGATATCTTTTCTTCTTCTGCTGCCCTTGTGGCATCTAACTAGCAAACTATGTACATCTTTTATTTCCCAAGAGAAGGAAAACATGGATCGAAGTAGGATTCTACCAGTAAAAGGGGGAATAGTTAGGCAATCACAAGAATCGTCAAGATAGATAATGATCATATATTCCATGTTAAACAAGGCCAAAACCAACAAGAAAAAAAGGAAACAGGAAACAGAAGAAAGGTTATYATGAGGAACAGTATTACTGGTCTTATACTATTTTGCAGCATGTTTCATCATTCTGATTTTTATTCAAGTAATACTGTAGGTGGTCAAGAAACTGTTGAGAAAGATTAGTCTGCTGTTTTATGAAATCGTTGAACGATTCAATGAAATTCTTAGGCGAAGTATCTACTGGTGAAAATGAAGAAGAAGTAGCAGGATTAGGATTTATATCATCATGCTTTCAGAAGTAAACCATTGCCAGATGCTTCCATTTTAAGTTTCTTTTTCCAGCGAAATTCCTTTTAATTCATATACTTAAATCACTCGTGCGGAGAGACCAACTTCTCACACTYACAAATTCATGAAATCCTTGACATGCTAATAAGAAACAAAGCTGAACTGAATTAAACAGAAAAAGCAGATACAAGTTTCACTCTAATTCAGAAGCATCAAATAATTCAGACCTTCTATGTGTATATTTGCATCTGAACTTTGTTTCAAAGAGTTATTAGTCTTTACACTGATAATGCTTGGTCTGTCTCCATAGTTTGTATGATTCTGAGTAACACTCTTTATTTTACTAGGTTGTTGGCACTCCAAACTACATGTGCCCAGAGCTCCTTGCAGATATACCCTATGGCTACAAATCAGACATCTGGTCCCTGGGTAAACAACTGATTGCTTTATTTAGTTCTTTGTTCTTCTAGTGGGGTAATTTTGTACTACGACTTTAACTATAGTGAACATATCATCATTCTCCCAGGCTGTTGTATGTTTGAGATAGCTGCTCATCAACCTCCATTCAGGGCTAATGTACGTTCAGAAGTTCCTAATCCATCTCATTGTTCACAATATCTTCTATCCTTATCATTGTTCAAAAATCATTGCTCTTTAAACAGGATATAGCTGCACTTGTAAACAAAATAAATAGGTCCACTGTCTCACCAATCCCAACCGTATACTCCTCTGCATTGTAAGTAAATGATAACTTACGATTGCTGAAATTCTTAAGAATCTCCTATTGGAGAGTCTTTAGTTTTTTTTTTTTTTCAAGTGACTGGTTTGGCTCAGCAAGGAAMAAATGAGATAATTTCATTATTTTTGCACTTCAGGAAACGGTTGATCAGAAGCATGCTTAGGAAAAATCCAGAACACAGACCAACGGTTAGTATCCATTTCGTGCAGCATCTATATGTCAACATTAATATCGATCTCTTAAATCTGATGATCGGTGAATGACACTTTAGGCTGCAGAACTGTTGAGGAATCCACATCTGCAACCATATGTTGCTCAATACTACAACTTATCACCTGTCTTTCTTCCTGTGAAGTCTGACAACAACTCAAAGTCGAGGTCGAGACAAAGTCAGTTGTTATCTGACAAGCCAAAAGTAGTAAGAATATCTGCCAAGGAAACGCCACTGGTAAAAGAGAAAAAAAGCAGCGCAGATGGAAGTGCTGACAACCAGCGCACGGGAGGTGCTCTCATAAGAGGAGCGAACCCGAGGATCAGACAAGTCAAGGGTGAAATAAAGCAAGCAAATTCTGCTAAATGTCCTAGGCAAGTATTAAAGGATGATGGAACTTTGGGAGTTAAAAACAATCATGTAAAGAAGAAGGCAAATTCAAGTTCTGGTACCTCCTCAAGGAGCACACTAACTGATGATCATTATGAAGATAAAGGACAAGAAGTTTATTTGAAGGAAATGCAATTTGCTGGAGAATCTGACTCCGATGGTACATTTCAGAAACAGCAGCCAAGAACAGAAATGTCAAACATTTCTCTTTACATCAATTGGCTTTCTGAAGATGAAGAATCGCCAAAAACTACGAAAATCTTAGAAGAGAAACAAGAAAAACCAACAAAATGCTGCTATTCACAGAAAGTGATAAGTTTAGCAGATGATCCTAGCTGTTCCAAGAAAGCAATAAAATGTGACAGCCAGAAACTACATCAGGCAGCTGGAGGAATTTCATCAAGCACAGCACTGAATTTGCTAAGTCACGATAATATCATAACAGAATCAAAATTTGTGAACCAAGAAAGAGCAGAAGCTCTGGAGTCATTGCTTGAGCTTTGTGCAAAACTACTTAAGAGAGAAAAGCTTGAAGAACTTGCTGGTGTGTTGAAACCATTCGGGGATGAAGCTGTTTCATCCAGAGAAACAGCAATTTGGTTGACAAAGGGACTTATTAACATTCACAAAGAAGGTGCCACAGCTTAGTGGCTTGAAAATTTTGAATTTCCTTGTGAAGTACATTACTTGATGTAAATTACAAGTTTTCACTCTTTTGTGAGTGGTTCCTGAGTTCCAACACCCTAATATACTCCATATTGTGTATTGCGTGCACCAGTATATATATTTATTTCAAATTCAAGATAAAAGAGTAGTTGGAACGAAGAGTGATGTAGTAAAAAAGGTGCAGTAAAGAAAGCATTTGGAGATCTCTAACCAACCTCGGAGGGAAAAAACAAGCTTCTTCTTTATTAACTCAGATTTTCTTTCAAAATACCAATAAAGTTGGAATGGGTGGATTGAGTTGGATTCACTCAATAAGAGTACCGGGCAGAAAAAAAGATTTATTGGGAGTTTCACCCTCCCTTCTGCAAAGAATCCCTCAGATGAATGAGTTGGAGTAGGCAAGGCAAAACCCCATAAAAAAGTTCTCTTTGGAAATATTGCAGGACAAATTCTACTGTCCAACGGCTAACAAGCACATGAAGACATGAACGGGATATGATTCGAACTTTGTCCAAAAGCCATTATAATTAAGAACCTTCGACTCCTCAGTTGGGCCCCACTCGAACGTTGATCAACGATTAAGAATCTGTACACTTTAAAATTAAAAAACTCTTAAACCAGTGAAGTTTTTCGACCGTTACACAATCCCAAACGGCCATAAATACAAATTCTTTCCCCAGAATCTCTTCAAACTACACAAATCCTGCTCTCAAGTCATCTCTGCTCTCACCTTTTTTTCCCACTTTTCCACTYTCCAAGCTTCAATATTTCGGTATGGAAACTATGGGTTTCTCCAGAGCAGCACTTCTTGTTATTCTCATGGTGGCAATCATGGCTTCTGCAGCAGTCAGGGCGCAATTACAGAGCGAAATGGCACCGGCACCAGCACCAATGGATGCCGGAGCAGCTATTTCAGTAACCATGTCCAGCGCATTCTTTTGCTTCTCTCTGATCTTGTCTTTCGTCGGACTTTTCCTGCAGTAGTGAGAAACATATAGATCCCTATATCTGAGAGTGGAAGAGAYGKGGTGGTGGTTCACTGCCGATACTCYTTTTTCCCCTTTTTTGCCCTAATTATTGGTTGGGGTTTTCATTTTATTATGTATTCTGTTATTTATTAATTCTAGTGGATTTTTATTTTATTAATAAAATCAGCTTCAGTTAAATTATTCTGCTTTTTTGCTTCTTCTTTTTTTGCATAGTTTTTCCATTTTTGAAATTTGATAAAATTAATAGGTTAGTCTAAAATTATTATCAAAATAATAACTTTATCTTTATATTAAATAAATATAATTGCTTATAAGAGATAAAATATGTGTTAATTTGAAAATAAATAAAAATAAAGATAAAAAATAAATGGTATCCTGTAATACAGGAAATAAAAAAATTATTGTGTAATATATTTTAAAGGAAGAAAATTAACATTTATTAGAAAATATTAATTCTGAGGTGAATAAAATTATTTTAACAGACGTATAAATGGTAATAATTAATTGTTTATCCTTTWAAACTTTCAGGTGAGTGCAATTTAATATATTAATACCTATTAGGGGCAAAAAAAAAATTATCATTTTTGGCTTCTAAAGTCTTATAAATAGCACTTCATAGCTCCCAATTCATTACTCCACAGAGCAAATTCTATACTACATCACTTCTATTTTACTCGTGGTATATATATGGCTAAATTATCAATCTTCTTCTTTTGGTTTATCATTTTCGTTCTTTCAGGTATGTCATTCATATATTATTTCGTTTTATTCAAAATACGATTTAACTTCAATTATCATAAAAACTTATCGATACTCGTAATAYATATTAACATTTAAATCRAGAATTAAAACCTCGAAATTATATAATTTTTTCTTTTTCTTTTGTAGTTTCATTGATGGCTCCACAGGTTCATGGGCAAAAGAAATGTGAAGTGGTGTTGGATCCTAATGATTGCGTTTTCGCAGCTTGTCAAGCAGAATGCCTTCAGAAATACAAGGGCACTGGAGTTTGTATTGCAAGAGGATTAATAGGATTTGTTTGCAAGTGTATCTATGATTGCTCATGAAATCTATTCTCTAAATTTGATATTTAAATAAAATCTATATGTGATTTATTTCAAAATTTGTGTGTTGGATTTGCAAATTTTCCTTTTTTTCTTTATATTGAAAAATGATTTATTTTTAATCGAGAATTTATAATGTTGATAAAATGAAAAATTCGAATTTGAATATTCATGTCTTATTAAATTAAACACGATGAACATTAACTACAAACTAAATATGTAAACGAATTTTATGTCCTTGATAGAGCTTGTATGTATTTGAATAATAATCATTTATTTAGAATGGACTGTTACATCGAATTTTAATTTTATTAAATATTTAAGTTATGATACTTATTCAAATTTAATTAAAGAAATAATTGCATTTTGGAGGACCAATTACTAGATTTGTCTCAACAGTACCAATATATGATCTAAACATAATATAAAAACTATGTAAAAATATTATTTAAAACAATTGAATTCAATTCATCCAATTAAAACGAATCAAACTCCAAAAGAATTATTTATAATAAATTCAATTAATAAAATTGAACGTTAAATAGATTCTCATTATAAATTAAATTAATAGAAATTATATTTGARCATTAAATAAATTCTCATTATATATGAATCGTGTTCGAATACTAAATAAATTTACTAAATAAAATTTTTTAAGTAATTACGATTTATTTTATCTAACTTATTTATAACTATATTAAAAAWTAACATATTTAAAAGACTACTATTATTCTTTATTAAAAAAGACAAAAACTCTAAGTTAAAAAGAATTAAGACTTCAAAACATTTGTTCTTACTAAAAAAAATAAAATATTAAACAATAAATTTGGCAAGAAATAAAATAAAACCCAATCAAAGTAACTGAAATCCAACAATAATTTTGTACTATTTTTGGGGTAAATGACCCAATCCACCACTCTAGTCGAAAGGCACCTTTTGAAGGTCGCTGGGTCCCACACATAAAAACAAAATGGGTAAAAGAAAAAGAGAAACTAAAAATCAATGTCACGAAGTAGCAGTATACATGTACAAATGTCTCTGTTTCTGAGAGAAGCAGAAATCTGTGTGCGAAGAATCAGGTTAATTTATTTCAAGAGCAAATTTTGAGGAAAAGCACACTGTTTAACTSGCCTCGCATATAGATTCGCCTTAGTGTTCATCTTCGAACTTCTGCGATCAGGTAAAAGGGTTAAAAAAATGAAGAAGAAACCCTAATTTCTCAAATTTGCTCCGAATTGCTTATGAAATCCTTCAAATTCATTGAGAATATCAATCGTTCATGTTGAATTTTTCTGATTTCTAGTCTTTTTGCATCTGTATGTATTTTTTATTTGGTTTTTGGTATATATATATATAAAAGATAAAAAGTTGGGTGAGTTGGGACGAGCTCGAGACTGATAGTTGTAGTAGATGACGTTAATTTTCTGTCCTTTGATATGAAAACGGCTTTTTTACTTGATGGTTTATATGGATGGACTGGTAATATTTTATGTCCATTTTCGGGTTTGTAATATTCATTACAGTTTTCAGTTCCGGACTACTCAGATAAATATTCGTGTTCTAAAACATTGATTTTCATGTTTTTTCATGATTTCTGTGTTTGAACTTTGGGTGCCAAGAGGAAATATTATGGTGGGTCAAGCTGGTAGGATATTAAGAGGAAATAAAAAGAAAGGGGGSAGAAAGTAAGGGAAACGATTTGTTTTGAGTGATATAAACTTGATCACCTTTCTATGTACAAAATAGTTGCTACATATTGCTTTTATATGGAAATTGGGTAATAGATAATCAATTCAAAGATAACTGAGAGAATGAAAAAGGTGGATTATGTGCAAAGTCGGTTAATCTTGGTGAAAAAGTAATAGAATGTTAAGAACCYGGGAATGTTATTGCTATCATGCTTTGATATTTTCCATTACCATTGTAGTGGTGATTGATCCGTACAAACTTGTTCCTGATTCTATCTTTATAAATCTACTCAGTGTATAACTTCATTTGCATTTTGAAAGCAACATTTGTCACKTTTCAGASCGGGACTTGGAGCTTTTAAGCTTATGCTTGAGTTGAAGTGAGATGACTAATCCACACAATGTGGAGCTTGAAGCAGCAAAGTTTCTGCAAAAGCTTATTCAAGAGTCCAAAGATGAGCCAACTAAGCTAGCAACAAAGCTTTATGTGGTTTGTACTCTGCTCTTATTCGTCATGTCTTATCCATCAGTAATCGATCTTAGTAAACAGGCGGTGGCTAAGTCTCTGTTTATCTAACCATGATATGCTTAATAAAATATCCTCTGGTGACTCAGATTTTGCAACATATGAGAGCCAGTGGGAAGGAGAATTCCTTGCCCTACCAAGTAATATCAATGTAAGACATCTGTAGCTCTTCCTACTTATATTGAGATGCTTACTGATGCCATAGTTTTTTCTTTTCAGACTGAACTAGTCGGAGGATTTTTAATTTTTATCTTGTCCCTGATATCCTTTGGGGTATATGTGCATTCTTTAATGCGGATATTTTATAATTTATTGCTATCTTGTTGATTTTTGTAAGTAACTTATTATGCTGCTCGTCACATCCACATTTATCAGGACAAAAATGAAAAAGATAAAGAGAGCTATCRTTTATTKATTCTGCCTCTGAACCTTTGGTATGAAGATCACCTAATTTCCAAATTTGAAGTCATGGAAACTATATGCAATTTCTAGTGGGTCCTAGTATGACATTTTCATATGAAAGAATTTCTTTAAATTTCCCTGCTTGCTAGTAATTTTTTTAAGTAATAAATTTATAATATAATGTTTTTCATTAAAGGGCCATGGAGACTGTAATTAAACAAAATGGCCTTGATATTGAAGCTTTGACATCATCAAGGCTCCCTCTTGTGGCTGGAAGACAAGTAGGAGAATCTGGACCATCGCAAGGAGCAGGTAAAGCAACACTTGTAATTTAAAATTATTGTTTGCTACAAATTTATTGAGACGGTAGGTGGATATGTTTGAGTAGAGKTTGAATCTAATATTTTTTTAAGGCGATGATGCTGTAGGTTCTTCACAAAGGGTTGGGGTTGCTAAAGACCCTAAAGCAAGCTTGACTGGCAATGAGTCGATCAAACATGAAGCATATTCCTCAGGCAGATCACTTGGTGGTCCAAGCAGTAGTGGACATGATATTTATCAAGGATCTCCATCTAATATAAGCAGTGAGTGGTACCTGCTTCATTATTTTATTTGAATAGTGCTTTTGCACGTGGATGCATCTTTGTATAGAACCGTGTGCCTTCTCAAGGTTGAGAAAGAGAGTTAACTCGCATGAAAAAAATAAAGTCAATGAAATTCAGTGAAGGAAAGATTTTCCATAAAATATTACATAAATATGATGGTGATAATGCACGGTTAATTTATATCTAGAGCACTAGTTTGGAATGAGGTTTTGACGGCAGGAAGTACCCTTGACTGGAAATGGTTTCCTAGCAGTTGACTTGACCTGGTCTATTGGTGCTAAAAGTACTAGATTAATGCAGTTGATACATTGCAGCTGTCAACTAGTGGCTTGAAGTTGGACCTTCCCTGKCATATGGGAAGAAAGAGGACAAAAAAAGTCTCTTGAAGGTCTTAGATTCCTCAAGCAGCCCTCTCTAGTATGCAGCATTTTAGCCCTACCTTCTGGTGACTAATCTTGTTACCTACTGTTAATATTTTAGTTCCAAAGTTTGTAAAATCTGAAGAGAAGGAATGCCTCTGTGGGTTTTTGTTCCTATTGCTGAGACACAGTTATGTTTTTTTCTCTAGTTTCTAGATCTGTCGTAATGCGTATGGTTTTAAGTTTTGATCACTTTGATCAAGTTCCTTTTCTTATTGCAAAAAATTGTCCTTGAATTTGCACTTGTTAGGAGGCGAGTGCCATGATCGACCTTAGACAATTAGGTATAGGTTCCTATTAACTTCTGAGATATACTGCTGTCAATAATTATGGAGAATCGATTATTTTCCTTGATATGCATAAACTTAGTATTTTAACTGTAACAATAAAGCACATGTTCATCATATACATGAAAACTCAACTGAGAACCTAGGTTACTATATTGGTTAGGAGTTTATGCTCTTGTACAGAGCGGTAAGCTTTTTGTGTCAGCAGCTGTGTCTCACAAGATAGTATGGAATTCCAGGTTCTGCTTCCGGTAAGATTTGGGGAGTGGCATCTGGTGGTGCCTCTTCATACATGCCAGCAGAAATAGGGATGTCAATGCCAATGCAGTTTGCTAGTTCTTCATTTGATAATCAGAGCTTTGCGGGAAAGATGCATAAGGATGGCATGGAATCATTTTCGGCTGTGCCAAACCCAGTGGAGCTTTCTGGTGGTAAAAGCATAGTCGGGAAGGCATTGGATGCCGAAGGAGGAGCCAATGTGYTATCTAATGCAAATAAGTTAGTCCAGGTATCTTTTTACAGTTATCTCTTCACTTCTTGCCACTAGTTCACTGACAGTTACTCTGTTTMCTAGTCTTACCTCATACCTGTGTTTGGTTTGTTAGTTTGATTTTCTTTTCCTTCCTGAGSTGGACATGTTAAGTCCGTGCTGGCTTTATCAACTGATGGCCAAAATTTGATCAATGTGTGTATGCATAGAGTTGAGGATCTAATTTCCAGAAATTTTCCTTTTTTCATTGATTCTGATTTGCAAGAATACCCACAAGTCCGATGCACTGCTAATAACATTGATTCAATTGGCACTGATTTGGTATAGAATATTTCATCTATTAGGGAGGATGCCCAAACTACCTGAAATGGAGATACATAGAAAATATGGAATATTTGATAGGAGCCATTTTGGGAATGTAGAGGGTAAGAGAAAGTCAAATATTATAACCCCACCATGTCAGGGACCATCAGAAGAAAAAGACACCTCCGAGGAATTTTATAACTTGGAGAAAGTATTCACTTTGCATTCCCTGAGATACAGGATTACAACAAATATGGTGTACAAGGCTCACCCTTCTGCAGTTGAAGATCCAATGGAGTACCTAGAATTATTAGTTTTAAGTTAAAATGGAGGTAGGCTGGGTAACCTCTTTCTCTCATACATCTTATGCTGATGCAGTGGACTATATTGTGAAACCAGCATGAGTCACTACCTAGTTGGCTGGTTACTCATTTCTGTCCACACAAATGTTTGTGAAAAAAGCACTTTTATTCTCCTATTCTCCTTTTGTCTCATGAAGAAGTTGAACGTAGTTTTTCTCATTTATTCTCTCTATGTATTTTGATGCTGGATTTTCTTCCTTGCTTTACACAAATGACCTGGGGATTCTTATTGTAATTCCGGCCTACAGTAATAGCCATATTTTGTTTCTTTGGGAACCAAACAGTATTTTGTTTATGTATCTATCACTGTAATGCATCTCCAGGGTTCCAATCCTAGTAATGTTCCAGAACCAAGCGTACCCAGACCTGCAACTCTGAGGGATGCTGGGAAAGCTCCAGTTGCTGAAATGCCTTTTAAGGATCATCATCTGAAACAGCTTAGGGCCCAGTGCCTTGTGTTCTTGGCCTTTAGGTATTGAGTGGTGTTCTGATATCTGCTTCCTTCTTTAAAAGCATCTTATTTTAAAATTTATTTGATTCCTAACAGTAGTTTCAATTTCTATTTCCTGCGTGCAGAAATGGATTGATGCCAAAGAAAGCTCATCTTGAAATTGCACTTGGAAACTTCTTCCCGAAAGAAGGTTGGTATTTTGTGAATTCTTTTTATGAGCCATTGTACTATACAAATAACATGCTGTTCTTCAGATGGACCTCGCAGAGATCTGATTGAGCCTAAAGGGAAAGAGCAAACCATTAATGATCCAAGCAGGTTTCCTGAAGTCTCTAGGACATCTGGTGTGCTAGATCAATCCAGGAGTATTGACAGACTACCTTCTGGTACTACATCCACTGGGACTCATGCTGAAGCAAAGTTGGTGAAAGAACCAGATAACAGCAGCAGCATGGAAGAAGAAAAAAGTCAGACTACTTTACCATCTGAACATTTAGAAGATAAGAGACATCATTTAAATTCACATGCATCTTCAATCAGAGGAAGGCAATCCGATTCTAGTGCAAGGAACATACCTGTTGGTAATCGGGAGCATGATGCTGGGAACATCAACTCTCAACAAATTGCTATGCCAAACCAAGCTTCCTTTGTCATGCCAGCTAAGCAGGCAAGGCCTGATATAACTAGCTGGATGGGAAATGGATACCAAGCTGAGACTCCTAAGGCATCACAATCTGCCGTTGCTCATGAATCATTAATGCAGAGAAAAGAAAATGCTGCAAATCATTTTCAGGGTCCTGCTGAGAGCCAGGGTCCAGGAAATCGACGCACCGATAGCAGCTTGCCTAGTTTGCAGCCAAGGGAACAGTGGAAGGCTGTCTCAGCAATGAATGGCCAAAATAGCATAGTAATGCCAATGAAGGAGTCTGATGTATTTGTAAGATCAGCGACGCCAGGTGAAAATCTTACATTATATGTGTAATTATAAAGCAATTTCCGTGCAAGAATATCCCTATTTTTTATTATTTATTCATTTGTTTCTCAAGTTTAAATCACAGATCATGATTCAGGTTTAATTGCATATTATAGTTTAAATGAATCCAAAGGATTTWAMTTCATGAAAAAAGCTCTGCAAATTGGTACTGTTATGTTTTTCCAGTCTAAGAATTGGATATTCGTTTACAGCACAAGAGCAAGACATGGAAGAGGAAGATGTTTCTGTAAGCACTGATTGGCCTTCTTCTCCAAAGTATACAATGTCAGAGAAATGGATCTTGGAGAAAAGGAGAAGGAAATTTCTTATTGATAAAATGTGGGCATTGAAACAGAGGAAAACAGAACAAAGGATAGCTGTTTGTTCGGGCAAGTTAAAGGTTAGTTGAATGATATGTTTTTCTTTATTGCTGGTTATAGTTATGTATGTAGATTTATATGCTTGTGTTTGTGCGACATTTTTGTTTGAGTTAGTTGAATCTTTTGGTTTAAGGATTATCAGTTATTACTCNTGTAATTTTTGAGCACTGAAATTGAAAAATTGGGTGCAAATCCTGTTTGTATTTGGACTTCATGATCAAATTTCTGGTCTCCAATTTCTCTATCACATTTTTGTTTGAGTTAGTTGAATCTTTTGGTTTAAGGATTATCAGTTATTACTCWGTTGTAATTTTTGAGCACTGAAATTGAAAAATTGGGTGCAAATCCTGTTTGTATTTGGACTTCATGATCAAATTTCTGGTCTCCAATTTCTCTATCATCTTTTTGTTTGATAAAAGTTTCAATATGAATGGAATGAGCTTACTGTGAGACATGAACCTTCACTATGATAAAGAAGGGCAACTGACTAGACTTGCACAAACCAAAAAGACTTATAGTACATTAGAGCCAGAGGGGAAACAGAAAAATAAACATTTGGCTAGCTGATGAAGTGAGAATTGCTTCCCATGATAAGGCTCCTGATATTTTTGAATAATCATCAATATTCCCTGAAAGAGCGAGGCCATTTATAAATGGATATATGTTGGTAACATTAGATACTGTAACTGAAGCTCCTCCTGTAGAGCCCTTTGACATCTTCCTTGTTCTTGTGCAAATCCAAACATCCTCGGGAAGACTTCATGGTGGAAACCAACCTGGTGCATTTTGTTAGATTATTTGTTGATACTTCAATTTGTTTTCCTTGTTTATGAGTCATGAAATATTAAATCGCTTCTCTTCTAAGTACTCTGCGGTTGTCAAGTTTCTAGTAGTTCCTTGAAATTGGTTATTTCTGTTTGATACACACTTGACAGATATACCTTTTCTCTGGAGCTTCTATCCTTGCATCTAAAAATTCCCCAAAGACATGTTATCTCTATGTATGTTATTGCAGGAAAGTGTGAGTTCTTCTGAAGACATTTTTGCAAAAACCAAAAGTGTGATTGAATTGAAAAAGCTCCAATTGTTGGAACTACAGCGTCGTCTTCGAAGGTGATTTGTTGTTGTGAAATTGAATCAGATTCATGCTTCTGGTGTTCATATCTTTGTTTTTTCCTTTTCTAAATTTCTTTTTAAAATTGTTACCATTCTACCTGTGTATATACTGATTTCGACATTTTGTTGGGCAGTGATATTCTGAATGACTTTTTCAAACCTATAGCTACCGACATGGATCGTCTGAAATCAATTAAAAAACATAGAATAGGAAGGAGGTCAAAACAACTTGAGAGATATGAGCAGAAAATGAAGGAAGAGCGACAAAAGAGAATCCGTGAGAGGCAGAAAGAATTCTTCAGTGAGATCGAAGTTCATAGGTGTGTACTTTATTCTTCATTTGACTATTTAATTCAACTTTCCAGAATACTTGGTTTCTGTGAAGAATGCAATTGCATCTACTTGACCTAATCTTCAGGGAAAGATTGGAAGATGCATTTAAAATGAAGAGAGAGCGCTGGAAAGGTTTCAATAAGTATGTCAGGGAGTTTCATAAGAGGAAGGAACGGATACATCGTGAGAAGATTGACAGGATCCAGCGTGAGAAGATTAATTTATTAAAAATAAATGAYGTTGAGGGGTATCTGCGTATGGTTCAGGTTAGTGTGCAGTAAAGTATTCCTGCTTTAGCATAACACGCTTCTATTGTTTGCTAATTATGGTTTCATTGTGCTCACAGGATGCTAAGTCAGATCGTGTGAAACAACTCCTAAAGGAGACAGAAAAATATCTTCAAAAGCTTGGTTCAAAACTACAGGAAGCAAAGTCTATGGCAAGCAGATTTGAGACTGACATGGATGAGAATAGAGAAACTAACATTTTTGACAAAAATGATTTTGCAATCGAAAATGAAGATGAAACAGATCAAGCAAAGGTTTCTAGTTCTTTATGCCCTTATGGATTTCATTTCTGGTCCCATCKTTCCGTAATATTTTCTGCTTAATGGTTGTAATATAATTTGCAGCATTATCTGGAAAGCAATGAAAAATACTATATGATGGCACACAGGTAATAATTTATTGGCCTCTTCCCAGTATCATTTGCAACACTTGATGCTTCAGATCTCCTCCTTTTTGCCTTGTTTTCTCTAGTCATGTTAAGCACACAGCTCACTCTTCTTCTTTTACAGTTTTGTCATTTACTTCTGTTCATGGCATCATATTTCTCAAAATGTATGATAAGATAGCAGTGTGTTTTTCATATATTCATGGTCTGACATATATATGTGTGTGTGTGTGTGTGTGTGTGTGTGTGTTTATTTAGTTATTTCTGATTATCATTTTCTTCTGCAGTATAAAGGAGAGTGTTTTGGAGCAGCCAACTATGCTTGTGGGCGGGAAATTAAGGGAGTAAGTGAATTGTTATATAGCATTGTAGAACATTTATTTTTTAGAATAACCAATTACTAAAGATTATTTCAGATCCCATCCTTGTATTTCTTGGTATGGATTTAGTGTACAGCTCTTTGGTGTGTGTATGAGGTTGTATGACTATTCTTATGTTTTCAGGTATCAAATGAATGGACTGCGATGGTTGGTTTCTCTCTACAATAACCATCTGAATGGCATCCTTGCTGATGAAATGGGGCTTGGTAAAACTGTTCAGGTATAGTTTGCTCAACTGCAATCTAGTTTATTCATATCTTGCTTGTAACTTTCAACTTACTTTTTCCATTTAGATCCCAACTGCTTGAAATGATATGATAGCTTCTTCCATAAGTGAATGCACGTTTTTCAATTTTTCAGTCGATAGGGATTCTGAATTTTAAGCAGCTTATGGTTTATAGAATTTGGAATATCATATGGGTTCTGTTTTGTAGGTTATTTCTCTTATTTGTTACCTTATGGAAACAAAAAATGATCGGGGCCCGTTTCTAGTAGTTGTACCATCATCAGTACTGCCTGGTTGGGAATCAGAGATCAATTTCTGGGCCCCTGGGATCCACAAAATTGTCTATTCTGGGCCACCAGAGGAGAGGCGTAGATTATTTAAGTAAGCATAATCCGCAGGACTGGTTTTCAACCTTTCTCCTTTGCAATACCTATCACAACACTAATAGTATGTCACGAGTGTTTTAGTTGAGTTGATTTTGATCTTCATCTTTGAAGGGAACAAATTGTTCATCAGAGATTCAACGTTCTTCTGACCACGTATGAATATTTGATGAACAAGCATGACAGACCTAAACTAAGCAAGATACATTGGCACTACATCATTATCGATGAAGGGCATCGCATTAAGAATGCTTCTTGCAAATTAAATGCTGACTTGAAGCACTATCGCAGTAATCACAGACTGTTGTTGACTGGAACTCCCCTTCAGGTTTCATCTATTCCCTAGATAATAATTATTCTCACTATGAGATTTATCTCAAAATTCTGACATTTGGTATTTTCTCTAGTGGTTGCTCCATAGAATGCCAGTTTTTGCTTTTCTTTCACTCCTCTATTCTTCCTCTTTATTTTTCTTAATTCATTTTAAGTGTATCTTTGATGCGAATCTGATCCTTTCTTTTTCATTTTTCTTTTATCTTATCTTAACTCTTCACTGCATGCAGAACAATCTTGAGGAGCTGTGGGCACTGCTCAACTTCTTGTTGCCAAATATTTTTAATTCATCAGAGGATTTCTCTCAGTGGTTTAATAAACCGTTTCAGAGCAACGGTGACAATTCACCTGATGAGGTAAGTTTCATTACGATCCTAACAGTTCTCATGTCATTCAACTCTCAATCAATTTATTTGGGAGTTCCAAGCCTTTAGGAGTATGTGTTTTTATAAATTAAATGAGCAGGTTAATTTCATAGTCTGAAAATCATATTTCTTTTGGAAACACTGAACTTACCGAATACATAAATTTCAAACTCTTACTTTTTGTGTTTGTTGCAAGTAGGCCTTGCTATCTGAGGAAGAAAATCTTTTGATCATAAATCGGCTTCATCAAGTTCTACGACCATTTGTGCTTCGGAGATTAAAGCACAAGGTAAAGTAATTTCTATTTATGAATTTTTGCAGTGCCTTGAAGTTAGTTACCTCGTATGGTATAAATATATGTGTTTGCTTAGTTTGGCTGCTGTCATTGCTTCCATTCTCTGTTCACATGTTTTCTTTGATGATCACGTGCTTGTGTCTGGACCTTCTGCTGCCATTGCTTTCTGCTGTCTTGTTTCATGCATGGCAACTGGACTTGTTCTATCTTGTGTCTATGTAAATGATTCTTTCCCTTTAAGTTTTCTCTCAGAAACTGTAAGCTGATTTGTAAAAAGCATCTGTGCTAATATGCCTTCTGGAAAAGAAAATCTGTTCTCTAACTTCATTAGCACTTCTAGAGTTATGCTTTCGAAAGTGTAAATTCAGTTTCAGGGATGCAATTTGTCAGGCTTTTACAAACATAAACTGCTAAACAGTTTTAAGAAGAAAAGTTGAAGGGGAAAAAGAGATGCAAGAAGAATTCAGGTTTCTRTAAGCCAGAATTTGTTTTAGTAAATTCCTCTAATGATAACTTCTAAATTAATGATCTTTGGCTCTTGTACATCTCTGTATGGTAAAGAGAAGCTCCTAACATTTGGGTCTTTAGTGGGGTACAACTGCATTTGAGATACTGTCGATGCTGCATCCTATAGGGCCTTGAAGTGTGGAAAGGAGAAAAAATGCGCAGGCCCTGTCTGGAATGCAATTTTAGAGTGAGAAACTTTTTTGAGCCAAAATCATGAATTTAGTTTTCTCTATTATAWTGTTTGGACCCAAAACAGAAAACTGGTATAAATCTGTTTCCCTTTCTCAAAACGTTTTCAATGTCTTTTAYTATACCTATGGCCTTATTCCATGACATGACTCTGCAGCCGATTGCCACTCAAGTGATTGAAGTTGCTTTTCCTGCTGGCTGCTGTCGCCGTTGCTGCTACCTTCACAGCCCACCAACTGTCTGCCTCTCTTTCTCTCTAATTTTTCTCCTACTAAACTCACCACCTTTCTTTAGCATGGATCCAGTCAGAACTGCGGTAGCTCCTCACTTCCCTTTCACCCTAGCTACATCTATACTCTCAGTCTTATTCTATGTGTGTGTGTGTGTGTCTAAGCTGCCTCCTCTCTRCCCTTACTCTCTCATTATCTGCCACTGCTTTGTGATTCCCCTCACCAGCAAAATCAATCAGTCTCGGGCTTCTCACTGCCCTGCAAATCCTCTTGAGCCAATTTTCATTGTCATAGCCTGCTTGATCCACCATTGTCCAGACCTTTAACTTTTAACATTTTGATTGAAACCCTGGAGGAATATATTTTTCCAATTTGTGTCAATAACTGATCAGATTTCTTCTAACTGTTGACTTTAGGATTTTTGCTTAAGTGAATTTACTATGTGATTGTTGCTTTTACCTCTGGCCACAAGATGGTTGTGGATGTTTGGTGGAACAGAAAAATATTTCTTCAATCCAAACGTGATCTTAGTGGTGAAAAAGTTCTCTTAAAAATGAAAACTCTACTTAGAAACATCTTTTGAGCTACAAAATACGAAATTTCAAGCCACACAGGGCCAGAGCATACTCGGTTAATGTAAATTAGAATCCTACTCTTATCTCGGACATAGGATTCTTGTCCAGCCCTTTCTTGACCTTGCAGTATCAGGATATGAATGCACCATGTTTGCTCCATGTGAACAAGTTTAAGTGCACCCAAAATCCCTCTGTACACATGCTTGTCTTTATATGAAATGCACTCTGAATGTATAACCTCAACAAAGGTCTGAAATGTAGTTTCCACTGTATCTATGTCCTTATGGTTCTGTTACATACTGAAAAGTCTAGAACATGATACCTTCGCTGGGTGGAGCAGTTGCAGCAATTTAATAATTTGCATCATATGCTTTTACATCTTTGTTTTTGCCCTTATCATTGTAAAAGCTATATCATGAAGATTAATTTATTCATTTTAATTCTTTATCTCCCTGATCTGGCAGCGGAGAGTCTAAATTCGAATAAGCAACGTATTTATATTTTTTATAAATAAGGTAAATTATAAATATGTATGCAACTTAAGCTTAGTTTATTAGAAGGTGTGTGATTTATAAGTATGTATTCACGTCCAGGATCTCACTTTTGGAGTACACATGGTTATTAACTGATGGGCCAAAAGTGTGCGCTTCTCACAAGGTGGCAACAGCTTGAACACAAGACCACCTACTCTGATATCATGTTAATTTATAACCCCAACTAAAAACTTAAGTTATTAGAGGAGAGAATCATTTTTATTGGGATTTTGTTTATCATAGACAGAAATATTGGTTCACAGAGACTACAATTTTCATCATATTCATGCAACATGTTGATGTTCAGTTTTATGTGATTTTTGTGGAAAAAGTCAAGATATACATCATGGAGTCATGCTTCTAGCATTTTCATATCTCAAAACTAACTTGTTGCATTATATTTTCATTTTTAAATACTATTGGTAGGTTGAGAATGAGCTGCCCGAGAAGATTGAAAGATTGATAAGGTGTGAAGCTTCTGCATACCAAAAGCTTTTGATGAAGAGGGTTGAAGAGAATCTTGGTGCAATTGGATCTTCAAAGGTTATTTGTTTTTGGATTGTGGATTCTTTGGATGACATTTTTTTTCTTGTATGCTTTCTATGTCTATAGATATGCATGTTCCATGCCGGCACATGGGATCCGTTTGATGGTTTTTGGGCAAACCCATGACCTGTAGGCACTATTTATTGTCRATGATGCAATAACTGACATCTTGTTTTCTGGAAAAAGCATTCAATATTTTCACTCAAAAGAATTCTACTGTAAGAGAGATTCAAATTTTATTAGAACTTCTAAAAAACAAATTATTACAAATATTTAATTGAAGTGTGGTCTTTTCTTAGCATATGAGAAAAATTGGGTCCATCTGAGCGGATCTGAAAAAGTGTACAAAGTTTTAAGTAAATAGATGATGATTAACTTTACCAAATTATAGAGCCCCTTTGCAGTTGCATTCATTTCCATGAATCCTTTCTCCGTTTTGTTGTAGCCAAGGCCATCTCTGTTGGCGAAAACTGATTATTTCCTCAGTCTCTGTTGTTTGGCCTCCTCTTTCCTTATTCTTGACTAATAAAGGTTTTGCGTGGATGAATGCAAAAGTTACATTTTCAAAGTCAAATCATTTCAAGTTTTGTAATGATGTAATTCGTTAGTCATGTTTTCTTTAAATTATTATCTACTCATATTTATATCATGAATCGTATATTATCTAAGGTGAAAAATGAATACTTATATTATATTAKATATACAAATCTCCATAAATGCCTATACTCTGTGTTAAACCTTTTGATCTATTTTATGAAAGTTTCAAGGATAATTTGACTTTTCTTTATGTTTGAGCAGATAAGCTTATTTCCTTCTATCTCATGCATTACAGGCTCGATCTGTGCACAACTCTGTTATGGAGCTTCGGAACATATGCAATCATCCTTATCTTAGCCAACTTCATGTGGAGGAGGTATTTCTCTCTGTGTTTAGGACAATCTGTTATGAATTAGTTATGAATGTTATTATGATTAGCTTTTTGGGTGAACTGCAGTACTGTAGAGGAAAATTGTTTTTTGAGGCTACACCCTAACTGTGGTGATAAGATGTATTTAGAGATCTGGTAAAATTTCCACGATTAATTATGTCATATAATGTCAGCTTAAGGCAGGTTGTAGAACTATATAATAAATGTAAGAAGAACGTCTTTGTGGATATGTAGGAGGATATGTATTGTGAATTTCTTCTTCTGCCTCTTCTTCTTTCTTTTTTGTTTGTCTGTTTTTTGAACATAGAAACGTGAAAGGGAATAATATATACTTACATATCATGAAGTTATTAATCTGAAGTAGGTATACTCRTATCACCTTGAGCACTTCTACAGTTGGAAATAGGTAACTAATATAAATTGTGATGGGAGAATAAWGGTTTAAGAAAAGAAGGGAAAAATCACTAGAATTAACCCTAGATAAGATATTTGTGGATTATGTATGTGCAGGAACAAAATTCTACAGTTTTGAATTGTGTTGCATGCAGTATTCATGTTGGAGCTTTGATTTTTTTTCTTTTTTTTTTTCTTTGGGGGTTTTTGGTTGGGGGGGGGGGGTTCCTCAATTTTAGGGGAAGATGAAACATCTTGCCTTTTTGAATGCTTTTTTCCTTTTGATACTACATGCAATCAGGTGTATTTTATTATTCGGATGATTTTATCATGTGGTTTAATTTCATGTTATACATAACCAAATTATATTAGTTCCAATACCACCTCAATCTATTCTCTGCTTTGCTGTTTTGGCATTAGGTTCATGACTTTATACCTAAGCATTATCTTCCAAATATTGTGAGACTTTGTGGGAAGCTTGAGATGCTAGATCGCTTATTGCCTAAATTGAAGGCTACTGATCATCGGGTATGTTGACATTGTGAATAAGTGCAAGTAAATATCTTTTTATGTCTCTCCTAGTAGTGCCTTTGTTTTCTAAGCTTCYGGATCTACATATATTGGTTCCTCTTCCCCCCCGCCCCCCCCTTTTTCCTTCTCTTCCTTTAATGTCATGTGGATAGCGAGTTGAATTCTGGGACCTTATTTTTGCAGGTTCTTCTTTTCTCAACAATGACAAGACTACTGGATGTAATGGAGGATTATCTTTGCTGGAAGCAGTACAAGTATTTGCGCTTAGATGGACATACATCGGGAGGTGATCGGGGAGCACTAATTGAGAAGTTCAACCAACCTGGTTCTCCTTTTTTTATATTTCTGCTCAGGTAATCAGCTAGCTGAGAGGCAATATTAGTAGAGTATTTCTGTATATTACTGGGGTGGCAATATTTTTGTGAACTGTTATGAGCTTTAATAGTGATGCTTGGCATTTTAGTAAAGAATTGGCATATCTGACAGCATGAATTAGACGAGTCTTGGAGTTGTTAAATTTACTATAGCTAGTTTACAAAGCTGGAGGAAAGGACTTAGCAGATTTTTGGATAGGTTTGTGCCCTGAAGAGAGTAGATTAATAGTTATCCAAAGTCCTGGTTGGTGTATTGAATTTCAGTGGGAGAACTATTGGTGAAGCTGATGATGACATTTTCAGGGTCATGTTGAGAAGCACAAAGCCTATAGGGAACGTCAATATGGAATTGAAAGTAGTTTAAGTTGTCTTGTCTTTTTTTCGCAGCATCTTTTGCATGCATTATAAATTAGTATCATGTATCTTTATGCAAAAGCATGTTTAGTTTCCAAATGCCAGTGGATCATAATATGGTGGATTATTTCTGTTAATTGGATAACATTACATTTGAAAGTTTAATTTTTTTAAATTCTTTTTTATTTTAATTTGAATAATAATTTAAAATAATAAAAGAAATGGTAGATTTTGTACTCTACTTTCTTGCGATAATAAAAGATATAAAATAGTCTTCTCAAGTGTTACATAAATTTACAAATATGGTCCAAATATGGAATACTTAAAAAAACAAGTTGCATAGGTTAGATATATAATATATGATTATTTTTTACCAACTAATCTTCATTTGGCTGTGTTCAGCTTCTTGGCAACTGACTTTTGAACTATTGTTGTATACTTGCAATGGAGAAGCATTTATATATCATTTAAGGGAAAGAAAAATTTGCTTGCTTGCTTTTAAGTTTCTATTTTTTCCTTGATCCTTCTGTAATTAAGTAGTTGCACTATAGAAATGCATATTTTCATGTAATAATGGCCAATTTATTGYGGTGGCAGTATTCGAGCTGGAGGAGTTGGGGTAAATCTCCAAGCTGCTGATACAGTGATCATTTTTGACACCGATTGGAATCCACAGGCAATATAGTACTTTTTTAGTGATATGTCAATTATTTGAATTGATTAACATGTCCTTAAACTTGTTCCCCTTWTCTTCTTTCTCATAGGTTGATCTGCAAGCACAGGCAAGAGCTCACAGGATTGGACAAAAGAAGGATGTTCTTGTTCTTCGACTGGAAACGGTGATATTTTGATCCTTGATTGACATAATAATAGCTTGCTTAGTGTGCTTATCATAGATTCTGTTTCGTTTCCCCCCCAAAGGAATGCAATAATTAGGCTGCTTTATGATAATAATAATAATTTAGTTCCTATGCTGCTATATTTGACGGAGTTGTATAGTTGTAGTCATGATGCAATTCACCTCTTCTTTTACTCAACTATAGACATTTCAGATCATTATTGTCCTTTTGATTCTGTTTTAAGTGTTTAGTTAGTCATTTTTAAGGAAAATATGTTGGATTTTTGATTTGCTTACGTGTGTTGCGCTTGCCCGTCCACATGCACATGCACTTGCACTTTAGTTGGAAAATTTTAATTAGCTCTTATCTTGTCCTGATTGATATGTTGCTTTCTTGGGTTCAGTTGAAAACGCACCATATATCAATTAATCTGACTGAGAGAGATTGATAATATAGATACCCTGTTTTCAGTTTCGGTATTATTTCTCTGAAAGAACTTCAATGCTAAGTACTTGAAATTTGCTTGAGATCGGTGCAAAATTGTTTGCAAGTTGGTTTGTTAGGGTAGTGAGAGAGATCAAATATATGCCTATAGAACAAATTAATCCTCACGAAAAGCTGGATAGGTTCCGTACAAGAAACTCATGTCACAATGCAGTTCTTTTGTGTCTTCTCTGGAACCCTGGTACATGGAAGTAATTATAAAGAAGCAGAATCTTTAGCCACGGGCATGGGTAATCTTTCAAACTCAAATTGATATATGAACATAATTTTAGGAATCTGTTCCCATGTTTTATATATACTTAATTTTGGTTTTTCTCTTTTCGTGATTACTAATCCCTGTAAATTATTATATCTGTGGCTTTATTTTGGAGCTGCACTGATCTTAAACTACTTCTGATTTAAAGGTCCAAACAGTGGAGGAGCAAGTAAGAGCTGCAGCGGAACACAAACTTGGAGTTGCTAATCAAAGCATCACTGCTGGATTTTTTGACAACAATACTAGGTTAGTGAATTACATGTTAAATTTTGAAATAATGGAGAAATAAACTCATTGGAAGGACTTCTTTGTTCTCTGCTGAATTATTTGCATATTGATCACAGTGCAGAAGATAGAAGAGAATATTTGGAGTCCCTTCTGCGGGAGTGTAAAAAGGAGGAAGCTGCTCCTGTTTTGGGCGATGATGCACTAAATGATCTTATAGCTCGGAAGTAGGGTTCCTTTTCTTTCTTTGGATAATCGGGTTTAACTTTAAATTTGTTGCGTCTGGTGAATCCTTTTAATGCACAAGCTGGTGTCTGCATTGATAGTGGGACTAGCATATTGGTTCACTTAAAGGTGCCTTTGTATGGTCAAAAACTCTTTAACAGGGGTATGGTTTGCTTTGAGAAAACTATTTATTAATATTGAGCCCATATCTATTTTCTTTCCTATATTTACCGTATGCCTTTCCCCAATTATTACGTAGAAAAGCAGTTTGCTGTTCTTTAGTTGCATCTATCTGTGTAGTTTTACTGGATATGGATAATTTCTTTCAGAAGATAACTGGCTCGTATGTCTTTTATCTCCCCTGGATTCTTTATGTATTCTTTATACAGTTTGCGGTGTTTTGAAGCTGTTGCTTGATTTCATTTAGTAAATTATGTTTGCAATCCTTATTCTGGTTCAGTCATGTTTGATGATACTTTTTTCTGGTCCAGGGAGTCGGAAATTGATGTGTTTGAATTCGTTGACAAAAGAAGGCAGGAAGAAGAGATGGTAATTTCAAAAGTTCTTGTGAAACGTTATTCCTTTTCTTCTTGGTCTGGTAACTGCCATTGGATGTGTTACCTTGTTTGGTAACAATTAGAATGGAATTCAACAGGAAGCATGGATGAAGTTGGTCAGAAGAGATGCTATTAGAGATTCTGAACCTTCGTTGCCTTCTCGGCTGTTAACAGATGATGACTTGAAACCATTCTATGAAGCAATGAAGATATCTGAAGCACCACAACGTGGGATGGCACATAATACAGGGGTTAAGCGTAAGGGTGATCCTCTTGGGGGCCTAGACACCCAACACTATGGAAGAGGCAAAAGAGCGAGAGAGGTTGGTTTACTATTTTATTGTGCTCAGAGTTTAGAGCCCAAGTACACTCCAAACCACTTATTCCTTACGCGTACAATACTTCGTTTCTCCTATATTCATGGCTTCATTTTGACAGAGGGATAATTCTTGTCATTAGCTGGATAAAAATATAACACAAAGATGCGTCTTTTAACTGTTCATGATGGTGTAGCTAATGCGCCCCTTAATCGATGAGCAATCATTCATTAGATGACTCATTAAGTGGTCACGAATCAGCTYAAAGATGGATAATATAAGAAGGGGTACCTATTAATTTTTCATGTTCAAYGACCTTGTGCTCTAGTATTGAATTTACTCTTTTTTAATTTGGTCATCCTTTTAGGTGCGCTCCTATGAAGAACAATGGACTGAAGAGGAATTTGAGAAAATGTGCCAAGTTGACTCTCCTGAATCCCCTGATATGAAGGACGAGATCACGGAAAAGAAATTGGCTACAGTTATGAGTAGCTCTGTCATGTTGACTAGTGAAACACAAGTACAGTTGCCACGGCCACCAGCACCACCACAACCAAATCCGTCTGTTGAACCAACAATAAGCAAAGAAGTAACACCTCCATCAAAACGGGGGCGCGGGAGACCAAGAAGAACAGCGGTAACAACAGCAACAACACCAACAGAGATTGCTCCATCTCCGGGGGCTCCATCTGTTGGAGCAGAAGTGACAAAGGCAGTGCCCAAGGTGGAAAATGTGTCATCTGGTCAATTGATTCCTGGTCCTGATCGTTTACCTGCATTGAGTCCGGGACAAAGTACCACTGTAACTATACGGCAACTAGATTACAGTCTGCAGCCAGCTTCCCTACCTTCTGTTGCTCCTCAGTCCACTGCTCTTCCTCGCTCTTCTTCAACTGTGCAAGGTAGGGGAAGAGGTCGTAAGGCACACTCTGCAGGAGAAGTCCCAAGGCGTAGAGGGAAAAGACAGTCTATGGTGTTGCAACCTGTTCCACATCCTGCAGCCCCACCTGGAATTACGAAGCTTGACATGGAGACACAGCCAGAAGCCGCTTCCAGTTCGATGAGAGCCGACAATCCTTCGCAATTGCTGACTGTGAAAGGAACTGCTGATCTTGCAAATTTAGCTTCAAATGTTACTCTTCCATCATCATCTACAGATCCGGTTTCACATGATCCTCTTTCATCCTCTTCTGCCACAAGCAGATTGGATTTGGGCTCTCAACCTGGATTGGCTCCTAGTTCTTTAATGGTGCCCACACCTGATTCTCTCCCTTCTTTGCCCTCCCTTGGTGAACAAGATCCAGTTGCAAAGACTGCTTCTGGTTCTGATCCACTGCCAGTTTTTCCATTCCCTTCTGCTGTATCTGGTTCGTTGTCTACAACATCCCATCCTGCACCCAAGCAAGGTAGAGGGCGAGGGCGTAAGGCTCAAACCGGAGTTGAGACACCCAGACGTAGAGGAAAGAGACAGATTGCTGAAACAACTATTGGTTCTGAAGTATTAGCTGATATGGATCCAAAATCAGCTCAGACCCCTCAGAAAAAATCCAGGTTATCAGTTGGTAAGAAGGCTACTACAAGAGACAAACAGGAGCATGACACTCAAGAACAGACAAATATTGCTCAAATAATTGCTTCTCCAAGCATTATCGATTCTGTAAGCGGACGAGTCTCTGAAAACAAACCAGAAGATGAAGCTCACAAAGTTGTTATCCATTCTGAAACATCTAATAGCGTTCCAGATTCTCACCTTCCACTGGTCCATGACAATTTAGAGGATAGAGAAGCACAAAGATCAACTCAGGYGGATGCATGTCAGAGCACTCCAGGTCCTAAAATGATGCAAATCAGTGAAGGTCCAGAGGAGAACAAAGCTCAAAATCTGATGAATGTTCGTCCAACAAATGTATCTCAAAATATTGGAAATATTCCAGTGAAACAAACCTATGATAGTAAACAGGAAGGTGAAGCTCAGAAGCAGACTGTCCAAAGCAATACACTGAAAGAAACTGTTGTTACTCCCACTAATAAAGGAGAGATGGATAATGAATGTCAGAGACCAAAAGAGGTTAACCAAGTTTCAGTTACAAAAGGTGTCTTGCATCAGCTGAAAAATGAAGCTGAGAAGCTGACAATCCAGTCTGATCCATCCCGAATTGAAGCTACAGATGATATCCCCATACATATTAAGGAAATTGATCAGGAGACTGAAGCGCAGAAGTCGACTTTGGCTGTCAACTCAGCTGCACCTGAAGGCAGAGCAGACCATCCTATTGCACAGGTCGAGAAAGATGTGCAGGTGACTGATGCTCAGGGACTAAACAACATTGCTGGCCAAGGTCCAGCTGAAAGTGTTGCAAGTCCTTCAATTTGTGAGGCTTCGGATGTTAAGAAGAAGAATGAAGTCAAGCAGCAGAATGCAGATACTGAATCATATGCATTTGAAAACACTGCTGATCCTGCTGCCAGTGAAGTCCATGAAACAGGTCTGGGGCATGCTTCCACAACAGTAGTCAAAACTTCATGTGAAACTCCAGCATCAGAAGCCAAAGATACCGCTGTAATTGTTTCTGCAGCCACAGTTGACCCCACTGTTTCAGATACAGATAGAAAATGTAGAAGTCAATTTAGCAGGAATGCTGGGGATGAGACAGGAGAGGTAAAAGAAATACTTTTTCCTATGTGACTGTTTTGGTGACTCGAGTGCTTCCAGTTTCTGAAGTTTCAGCTTGTAGATCTGACTATTACGATGGAAATTTCTAATACAGGTGCTAGGAAATGAATCTTCTGTTCCGAAGGAAGGCTGTTTTTCAACTGGGGATGGCATAGAAGCAAAAAGGACAGCTTTTGAGGAGATTGTTGCCCCAAGACATGAGTCGACTATCAATCGGAGTAAGGATGGTGGGGATGAGGCAATAGAGGTACAAAGCCCTACTCCAGATGTAAACTCTATTTTGTTGAGTTTAATAACTCCAGTTTCTGAATTTTCACCATGTAGATCTAATAATTTTGCACTGGCAATATAATACAGGTATGTGGAAATGATCATTCTGTTCCACRAGAAGGTTGTCTGTCAACTGGGGCAACCATGGAATCTGCAGCTTCGACTATCAATGATTCTTTAAATGAATCTGATGGTTTAACTATAGAACAAGATACGAATAGTCTTGAAGGAAAAGAGAAAGCTTTTGAGGACAGTGTTGCCCCAACACAAGAGTGCACTATCAATTGGAGCAAGGATGGTGGGGATGGGACAGGAGAGGTCAAAAACAAAAATCCATTTCCAGATGTTTCTACTTTGTTGACTTTAGTGGCTTCAATTTCTGAGTCACCATATATATCTGACAATTACACTGCAAATCAAATACAGGTACGGGGAAAAAAATATTCTGTTCCTGCAGAAGGTTGTGTCTCGACTCAGGGAACGATGGAATCTGCAGCTCTGACTATAGATGGTTCCTTAAACAAATCTGATGGTTTAGCTATAGAACAAGATATGATTGGCGTAGAAGAGAAAGAGACAGCTTTTGAGGAGATTGTTGCCCCAAAACATGAGTCAACTATCAACCRGAGCTCACCAGATGATCCATGTTCTGCTTATCCTGTGTGGAAACCTGCAACAACATCATACTCTCCTGTGAGTGAGCATAAAAATGAATCTGGAGAAAGGGATGCCAAACAACATGAGAACATGAACTGTATTGTGGATCAACCTGTTTTTTTGGACCCTGAGCTGACTGAAAATGGGAGTATTACTGAGAAAGATGGAAATGCTCCTTATTTACCACTTCCAGTCACTGCCAGCATTGTTGAGACCAAAAATCGGAGTTCTGATGACAACACTGCCATGGCTATATCTGCTTCTACACCAGAGGCTTCAGTTTGTGACATTGATATGAGTGGAACTGTAACTGGAAATGATGGTTTAACAAATGTTGAGAAGGTAAAAGATTCCCTTGTAGATAGATCCTTAAATTCCTTGTTGACTGAAGGAACAGCTACAGTTTCTGCTGAGCATTCAGAGGAGAGATCTGAGAAGCCATCTCTGGAAATAGTTGCTCATGAGCATGAAAAGGAAGACTCTGTTCAAAGTCCGAATTCCGCTTCAGTTTCATCTGCCAGTGAAAATGTGGCTTCAGTTAATGCGCTTGATCTAGATGAGTCTGAAGATCCGTGCCTGAAAGGGGGTAACCCTGTTTTGTTGAATGAGGGTACTAATCCTCCAGCAGCTGCTGCTTCTTCTTCTGAGCATTTAGAGGAGAGATCTAACAGTCAGTCTGGGAATATAGTCACTGAAGGGCATGAAAAGAAGGAATGTGTTCGAAGTCCTGATCCTATTTCGGTTTTATCTACTAGTGAAACTGTAGCTTCAGTTAAYGACCTTGCTGTAGACAAGTCTGAGGATCTATGTGACATGGGAGATGCAGAGGGACCAGGGCAAGAAGCAACTCTGTTGAATGAGGTAACTGTGTCAAAGCTTGATCATGCTGCAGGTGAAAGCTTGCATGAAATTCCGTCTCCAACTTTGAAAACTTTGGAACAAGTAGAACAGAAATTGGATTCCAATTTTACAGGGGATAAGGATTTTGAAGATAAGCCCAACCAACAAAAAACTGAAGGTTCTTCTGCAGAGGAGTCTCTTGTTCCGAAGCCTGAAGTGGCTCTGGTTGAAAGTCATTTGGGAAAAATAGATGCAGATATAGAGGTGCCGGACGCTGTTATGGAGAAGATTCTTGGTCTAACACCTGTCTCCATAGGTAACCGAAGTTCGGAGGAAATAACAACTTCAACCTGTTCCACTTTTAAGGCAGAAACTGTACTAGTTGATCCTTCTCTGGGAGGATGTACGAATTATTCAGACAGAAGATTTGAAAGTGGAGTAGCATTGGAAACTTCAACTGCAAATGAGGCATTTGATCTGAGACCTGATAATCTTGAAGCTCAAACTTGTTCATCTGTGGATGAGGTCTTGGGCAGTAGTGCTGCATTGCAGCAGAATGACGTGGAGAAGACTTCTTTGCAAACCTTTGAGACACAAGTTGCATGCGAGGAAGGAAGAGAAGAAAGGTTTGAGACAGAATCTAGTGAGAAAACTACAGCTGAAGTACAAGGGTTCAAAATTGCTGAGGTGGTTTCACGGGTTGAAGTTGTATCTGAAACCTTCAAAATATCAGATGAAGTTGTTCCAAAAGCTGAAAATCATGAAACTATAGATGGTACCAATGCTGGAACCACAGAGAATGAGGCAGAAAGTACGGATGCTGATATGGAGGTTGATATAGTTGTTTCACATGCTGAAAATTATGAGATCACTGATGATGGTGCCAATGCTGGAACAACAGGTTATGAGGCTTTAAGGATGGATATAGATATGCAGGCTACTGACTTGAACAATGKTCAGTCTAAGATTCGTGAGGTTGAAATGGATTCTAGAGAAGATCATGCGGAACCAAAGAGAGGAGATGCTGTTCTTGGAGAAGTCTCTGTTCCAGATCTACAGGTGATTGCTGCTCAGCATTTGAAAGAAACATCCTCAACCTCTTCTGTTCTTCGGACAGAAGATGTGCATGCTCCTATTACTGCAAGAGAATCTGAGAATCCATCCGATAAAGAAACCGAAGCTGGAGAAGATAGAACAGCTTGTAAACTAGTTGAGGCTTCGGTGCTATCTCTGGAGTTTTGTGAGTCTGAAGGCAATTCTACTGGTATGGAGCTTTTTACTGGTTTAAGGCAGAGTGCTAGAGAAGCAGCTTTGGAAAGTTCTCTAATCGAAGATGTGGGAGTGAAAGAATCTGAAAATCAATCTGAGAGAGAAACTGAAGGAGGAGAAGATAGTTATGCTTGTAATCCGGATGAGGCTTCAGTCCCAATTTCTGAATTTTGTGAGTCTGCAAGCAAATATACTAGTATGAATAACGTGGCTGGTTCAGAACCAAGTGTTGAAAATGAAGCACCTCCAAAAGGTTCGCTGGTTGAAGATTTGGTTGCCCTGACTATGGAAGAATCTGAGAATCAATCTGATAAAGAAAGTGGAGAAGGAGAAGATCAAAAGGCTRGTAACCCAGATGAGGCTCCAGCCTCGGCACCTCCTAGTGATTCTCTGCTTGAAGATGTGGYTGCTCCAAGTCAAATAAAAGGATCTGAGGATCAATCTGATGATGAAATTGGAGAAGAAGATGAAAAAGCTTGTAACCCAGATGAGGCTTCAGTCTCGGCACCACTGAGAGATTCTCTGGTTGGAGATGTGGTTGCCCCAACTGAAATGAAAGGATCTGAGGATCAATCTGATAAAGAAACTCTAGAAGGGGAAGATGAAAAAGCTTGTAACTCAGATGAGGCTTCAGTCTCGGCACCTCTGGGAGATTCTCTGGTTGAAAATGTGGTTGCCCCAACTCAAATGATAGGATCTGAGGATCAATCTGATAAAGGAACTGGAGAAGGAGAAGATGAAAAAGCTTGCAATCCAGATGAGGCTTCAGTCTCAGCCTCTCCTGAATTTTGTGAATCTGGAAGCAAATTTACTCGTACAGATATCGTGGCTGGTTCAGAACTCTGCATTGAGGATGAAGTGCATTTGCAAAGTTGTCTTGTTGAAGATTTGGTCACCCTGACTCCAGCTAGAGAACCTGAGAATCAATCTGACAAAGACGCTGTGGAAGATAAAACAGCTTGTAATCCRGATGAGGATTCAGTCCCAGCACCGTGTGAACCTGGAAGCAAACCTTCTAGCATGGAGATTAAGCCTAGTCCAGAACAGAGTATTGAGGTGGAAGCACCTTTGGATAAGTCTCTGATAAAAGATGTGGTTGGCCCTACCTCGACTAAAGAAYACAAGAACCAATCTGACAATGAAACTGAAGCTGAAGATGAGAAATCTTCTAAACCGAATGAGACTTCCGTCCTAGCACCTGAGTGTTGTGTGTTCAGAAGTAATGCTTCTGTTATTGAGAGCACAGCTGGTTCAGCAGAGTGTCTTGAGGAGGAAGCACCATCTCTGYTAAAGTCATTTCCTGAAGTTGAAACAGAGAAATCTGAGGATGAGTCAMGTAAAGATTGCATTGCAGCTGAATTACATGTGAGCGGAGATGCGGTATTGTCAGTTACTGAGGTTAATGAACTTCAACCTACTGTAGATACAGGAACATCAGAAGAAAACACACATATGGAGCAGTCTGGTAGATATRATTCAAAAAATGCTATAGATTTAGAGGTCACTTTGGCTGTTTCTCAGGCTACAGATACGAAGGATGGAGATAATTCGGAAGTTCGTACAGATTTACAGGTCACTTCAGCTCTTCCTGAGACCCCAGATATGAAGGGTGATGATGATCTTCCATCTATTCTTGACAATTCTTCCAAAGCGTCTGAAATTCACGAGAGTCCATCTCCGGCACCAGGTGTGGAGGTCTGCGCTCTTCCAATGGAGAACGAGCAGAAAGACATTCAAACGGAATAGTTAGCAGTTGGTCGTTCTGATATGTCATTAACTTACCTATTTTTGCTCTCTAGAATCTCTGGAGAGATTTGTTTCTGTTACTAATCTATTGCCATAGAATCCTTCTGTTGCTTGCTCCTATGTTTGTATTCACATTCTGGGAGACAGTTATGTTTCATATATAGATGAAACTAGCCTAAAGATCCTGTGGTACTTTATATATTTAAGACGAAGAATTGAATTAAAGAAATCATTATGCAGATATATGTTCACAGCAAATTTCATCTCAGAGAAAATTAGGAAATGTCTTCTCCATTCAAAATTTAAATTTAAGTTAGAGATGTTGAAGATGCGTTGAATGCGTTAAATATATATTTTTATATGTGTAAGAGTTCGTGTGTTATTTATTTGCATTCAATTTTTTGGTATAAAACTACTATTTCATCTAGAAAGTTATGGTAACTTATGAACTTAAACTGCTTACGTAATGCAAAAATATGCTTGGATGGCTTACTTGAATGCTATTTTCTATTGTTTCCATAAAAAAATTTAATAATATTTTTTTGAATATAATGGTACTAACTGCTTATATAACCTTTATGGAAGTTACAATTTTTGGACAGCAAAATTGCGGAAGATTTTAATTTGGGAAAAAAGAAAAGCTCTTCACTTTTCCCGAGTCTTCTCTCCTCCTCCGGCCGCCTCTCGGTCTAAGCAGCCACAAAAGCCACGAATTCTCGGTGGRAACCTCAAAACCTTGTGGAGAACACGCAAGAATCAAGGTTCTTATATATCCAAGTAGCAATGTCCTCAAGATTCACCACCCGTCTTGCCTCTCGACTCCTCCACCATCACCTTCTTCGCCAGCAATCACCGTCGTCGGCCGTTCTCCACAACCACCCCTTCAGCAGCATCGCAGTTCCAAGATCCCACTCCATAATTTCTTTCTTCCAATCCCAACATAATCCCACTCAGCTGCGTTTTCTTTCCACGCGGTCTGGTGCTCGCCCTCACCGCCTAGCGCGGCCGGATATCGGAGCTCGGGCCCGTCAAATGCAAACTCGACGGCTGTGGACTTATGCGCTGGCCTTCAGCTGTGTTGCTGGTTTTATAGTGATCGTTCTAAATCAATTCCAAGATCAGCTTGTCTTCTATGTCACCCCGACTGATGCCTTGGCGAAATATGCAGAGAACCCAAGTAAATCCAAATTTCGCCTTGGTGGGCTGGTATTAGAGGGCAGTTTGGCACAAATCCCCTCTTCCCCTGAGATGGAGTTCGTGGTTTCGGATTTAATGACTGATATTTTGGTGAAATATGAAGGGTCTTTGCCGGATTTGTTCCGTGAGGGACACTCGGTTGTGGTGGAAGGTTTCGTCAGGCCGTTTACAGAGGAGATGAAGGCAAAGGATGAGGGGAATAGTAACAGTAAGTCATATAAGGTGTCAGAGAAGGCTAGGAGCGGGGAGTGCTATTTTAAGGCCACAGAGGTGTTGGCGAAACATGACGAGAAGTATATGCCTGCAGAAGTAGCCTCTGCACTTGAGAAGAACAAGAAGTTGTTGATGCAGGAGCAGCAGCAAGCTGCTGAGGCAAAAGGAGCTTCTGCTGGTGTTAGTAGTGATGGAACAGCTGCAGCAGTAGCATAGCGGGAATTGGTATACCATTTTTTCTCTTAATTTCTGTTTTAATGTCATGGTAATATTAGTGCTATCTGAAATTATATAGATCAAAGTAATTTATTTTGTACCACTRTTTTTTGAGGGTGACAATGAGGAAATAGATGGAAGCCAAGGAGAGGGACATAAAATAAGGAAATTGATATGTTGAGGTAATTATTTGTATGGTTTGGGATCATAGTGAGAACTTATGATTCTAACCTGATTATCGTACCTGGTCCAGAACTGTAAGGATTCTTGGACTTTGAATTTTGACAGTAATGAATAAATTTATTCTTGGTTCTCGGTTTCATTCGATGGGAAGCATAGTTATTTGATCTCATAGTTTGTGTTTTATTGCACTTATTGTTTCTGTCTTTTGGTCTTCATCACTTTCTCTATCTATTCCATGTTGCAATATTGGTTATCACCTTTTCAATTCTGTATCTACTATATATATATACACAGTAACAATTATTGGGCTCAAAGGTTTGGAAAAAACTATGAACAACACTAATGGGGGAGGTGGAACTTTAATTTTGATTTTGAAAATACATGAGCTCTTGTAGAGTATTTTCTGTCAGAAATTCCCTTGTGTTTAGATCCTAATTCGACTGCTAATAGTTAAACATATCAGAGTCTGCTGCAAGTTATTTGCTGTTTTTGGCATCTTTTATACTCTGAAGGTTGTTAAGGCAAGGACAATCTAAATTAAGAAACTTGTGTCCGTGCCAAACATGTTTTGACAATAAATTTCGTCCAACCCTTGTCTGGAACTGTTTTGACAACTTGATAATAGTTAGCAARCAATAGTGAGAACTTCGGTTTTGCAATGGTTAGTTAATTAACACGTCATGAGCATCTTCCAATTATATTTACCAACATTTATGGTTTTTGTATATGAACATATTTTTCACATAAAGAGATGAAAGCAATACAAGCGAGTAGAAGGACTTAATTGCTAAGAGCAAAGTAGGAAATAGCAGGGACAACCTTTTCAAAAATTCTGACACAATGAGTGAAACAACATTCATTAATTGTATGATTTGTGCTTTGTGAAGAAAAATGTGGTTGTTTGTAGAAAATGTATTCATGATAGCTTTGCATACAAAAGTATTATTCTAAAATAGATTCATATATGAGATAACACATGCTTTTCATTGAACTGGCCATTCATTTTAGCAACCTGGCTTGGACATGCCTCAGCACACTCTCTACACCTCAGCAGCCTGCGTCCAAGTGGCACTTGGCTAGACATGCCTAGGAATACTCGCCACCATGGCATGAGTGTTCTTGTAACTCGGCGAGCCAGCTTCCAAGATTTCTAGGCCTTCAGCTAGCCATGCCTAGGAACGCTTGGCACTCTAGGCACCCATGTCTGGGAGTTCATGGCAATATGAAAGGCTAAAAGAGACCTAGGTAGAATCACAATAGAAATGGTATCTGATTATGTTCCTGTATAGTCAAAGATATTGGCTATCCTTTGTTTGCCTTGAAGAAGTGTGCATCCACATATTGGTGTCTTTTATCTGTCTACTTTTTTCTTAGAAGATTTAGTATGCCTCTCTTAGTCTTTTCTTAACCAATGCAATTTTACCTGTTGTAATRTCATGCAATACAWTGTACTTGTCCCTGTGCGAGTATTACGAGGTAGTTATTTCAGTGGTAAGTAAAAGTCTAATTGATTATACAGAGAGTTCTCGGTTACTTACTGAATGGGACATCTATTCAAATTCTAGTGCATTTGGTTGAACTTTCAATTCTAGAAAGTGCTAAGGTCTTAAACTCTATTTACAGAAAGTTACTGGGAGCCCCTAAGGAGATATTACTTTAAGCTTATGATATCTTCAGAAACACTGCAACTGTGCTATCAGCCAAACGTTTTATAACTTACGTAACTGGTCAATTTTAGGTCAGCAAGAAGGTCATCTTACAACTGTATCTGTTGGTTTATTACGAAATTATCTGAAGATTGATGATCCTGCAATGAGGATAAACTATTTTAAGATGCTGAAACAGTGTCGGCGCTTATTTGAAGATCGCGCTGTCTATAAAATAAATTAAATTTATTAATGAATGAAAACATTGAAAAGCAAAGCCCGTTCCTACTTTAAGATTGAAAAGCAAAGCAAGGTCATCCTACTCTTCAAAAGCGAATTAAATTTACTAGAAATGAAAAAATAGACCCAAAAAAATGAATTAAATTTACTAATGAATGAAGAGGAGACAAAAAGAAAGAAAAAGAAAAAAAGAGATTTAACTAAATTTTTGTGAATGTCTATAAAATAAATTAAGTTTACTAATGAATGAAACGCAAGATGCGYATCTATTTAAACATTGTAAGTTTGCAAAGAACTGATTAAATTTACTAATGAATGAAAAAAAGAAAAAAAAGTGAAAGAAAAAGAGGAAAAAAGAAGAATTAAATTTGCTTATGAATAAAAATGAAGAAGAAAAAGCCGATTAAATTACTAGTGAATGAAAAAGAGAACAGATAAGTAAATGCGGTGAGCGTGGATCGAACACGCGACCTTCAGATCTTCAGTCTGACGCTCTCCCAACTGAGCTATCCCCGCTGGATATTTGGCTTTCCTATTTATCATCTCCAATTCCAAAAAAACAAAAGGAAAGAGGGACCTAGAGAAGAATCCAATTTTACATTTCACAATAGAAAAAAAAAAAGAGAGAAAATAAATAGATATACATTTGTATAACAGGTAAATTATATTAATCGTTGATTTAATGAAAATTCTAATATCCTAGTAGATGCTATATATTGATTATAGCAATTAATTTGGAACGTTTATCACGTTAAATTTAAAAAGTTACAATTTAATTTAGAATGCTACATATTTATATTTCGAAAACTCAAGGGAAATATAATAATACTATACTTATAGTGAAAATTCATGGATATCCACTCACCAAAGTCTTGGAAGCAAAGGAAAAAGGCTCTCCTTTTCAGAGTAGAACCTATTTCTGAAGAATCATATTTATGAATTTAGAAAGAGGTCTTGAACTAGTTTCATGTTGTCCACATTCCCGTATCTCCACTATATGTTCGAATYGAAGATTAGACCATTTTGCTACAAGGTCAGCAATTGTAATGCTTCTTGTCAAATTAAAGTTATCTTGGCCAATTTTCTCTCACAGGGTTTCGGCCTGCAGAGGTTTCTTGTAAGACTGCAAGAGTAGCGATGAGCAGACAACACTGAGCGATGAAGCCGCCATGCAAGCACCGGCGAGCCAAGGGGGTAGACGGATTCCAGTGAACGGGAACAGAATACCAGCAGCAATAGGCATGCCGAGGACATTGTAACCAAGAGCCCAGACGTAATTGAGCCGAATACGGAACATTGTTTTCCTCGAGAGATCTATTGCTGTGATAACATCTTCTAGGTTGCTTTTGATGAGAACTACATCAGCTGCCTCTATTGCCACATCAGTTCCGGCACCAATTGCCATGCCGACATCTGCCGCGACTAGTGCTGGTGAATCATTTATCCCATCCCCTACCATTGCTACGGCCATGCCTTTTAACTGCATTACGATTCATATAGGATTACAGGTTAAAACAAGTTCGATCTCGAACACAGAAAAGACCTTTTTGTTTGTGTGCATGTAAATGCAGGTGACGTTGGACATGTTCATTGAATTATGATCTTTCATTCTCTATTATGGAGATAAAACCAACCTGCAGTTCTCTAATCTTATCGGCTTTTCCTAATGGATCGGTCTCAGCAAACACCTTCTGAATGCCAACCTCCTTCCCTATTGCAGTTGCTGTTGCCCAGTTATCACCAGTCACCATGACACTCGAGATGTTCATTGAGTGAAGAAAGGATACAACACGGGCAGCCTCAGGTTTCACTGGGTCAGTTACAGCAAAAGCTCCAGCGACTCTCCCGTCAATGGCCACAATCACACAACTACGAGCAAGCTGCTCATTTTCTGAGATATAAGCCTCAACCTCTGGGCCAAGAGACACATTACTAACCGTCATAAGTCTCCGGTTCCCAACCAAAATTGTCCTGTCTCGAACTTTACCACTCACCCCAGCTCCAGTGTGAACCTCAAAATCCTTCACCTCAGTAAAATGTTCCTTCTGRGCGCCAAAGTTCTTGCAGAGCATTTTAGCATGTTCTACGACAGCTTTAGCTATAGGATGCTCACTGTTGGCCTGTAAAATACAAGTAGGAAAAAATATTTTAAGTTGTCCTTTCCGGAGCAGCATATGGTGTAAAAGATTYTGTGATATAGCAGCCTTGCTATTGTAGTTTTATGTCTCTATAGATCTTAAGAATCGTGAATGTATTCATATTAAAGCAGAAATATAATCTCACCTCAGTAGCAATTGTCATATCACAGAACTCGTGCATAGAAATGTTCGAAAAGAGTACAGCACTTATAACAGCAGGTTTTCCAATGGTCAAAGTACCAGTTTTATCGAAGACAACTATCTTGACCTGAACAAATCAAAACGAAAGGCAACATTAGAAGTGATTGTACTATACAGATATCCGAGATACAACATCTGATAACAAAAAGGCACAACATATACTTGGACAAGATTTGCATCTTTGCATCATTGGTTACACAAAGATAATTCAAACCCTATGACATGCAAATACAATATTTGGAGATTAGTTGGCAGGATCAACTTCCAAACCATGACTATTCATTGTTTAAAAACTTGTCGACTTCCTTCTGTAAGAGTAACATCTGTAGTAACAATTCTGGTTCKATGACGTTAATGGTGTGGCATATCTATCTTACTGTCCAAAAAATTGTCAAAACACATACCTTATGTGCCTTTTCTAATGCATCTCCTCCTTTAATGAGAACACCCTGAGAGGCACCCTTTCCTGTGGCTACCATGACTGCAGTAGGAGTTGCCAATCCCAAAGCACAAGGGCATGCCACCACCAAAACTGAAATTCCAAACTGCAATGCAAGTTCAAAAGCATCCATATCTCTTGGTATCCAGTGTTTTGGATAAATTCCTGCTTCTCCAGAAATAAACCATCCTAACCACGTTATAAATGCAGCCACAACAACCTGTCATGCAACAAAACTATAAAAGTCGACTTTCAAAACAAAAACTTCGTAAAACACGCCAAAGTGGGACATTGAACTCGAAATGCATCCTTGCGAAACAAGCTAGTAATAAACCACTAGGAGAACTTCTATAGAAAGGTTGTACTCTGGTGTTGCTTAATAGATGGCAATGAACATTATATGCATATGCATACAGGCATAAACATTTTTGACAAGCAAAACTATATGCATGGAAAGAAACCTAAATGGGATCTTATACTTGGACATCTCAACCAAACTTGGGCTGGTATAAAAAGCAGAAAAATATTTCCTATAAAACATTGCTAACTGCAAAGAAGATTTCAAACAAGACTTCTAGCATGTCAGTGAGGACACTACATTTCCCAGCAAAAGATAATAAAGGAGTAGATACCGCTGGAAAAAAGTCAATGTCCTTGGGTAAAGCAGAACAGGTAACTCACTGTGGGAACAAAGAACCTTGATATCTGGTCAGCTAGCTTCTGCACAGGAGCTCTGGCAAGCTGAGCAGCTTCAACTAATTGAACAATTTGTGAAAGTGCTGTCTCTGAACCAACATGTGTGGCCTTAATTAGTAGGCACCCATTCTCATTCACAGTCCCACCAATGACCTGCACAGATTGAAGAATTAACTGCTAGGAAGCCACTGTTCAAATTGCTGACATGAAATCCATGAAAAACTAATATTTCAGTACCTTATCACCAGGTCCTTTAGCAACTGGCCTTGCTTCTCCAGTTATCATACTCTCGTTCACATGACTCTGACCATCAACAACAATACCATCAACAGGAACTTTTTCTCCAGGAACAATCTTGAGTATGTCATTTCTTTGGATAAGCTGAGTGTTAATTTCCATCTCCGAGAGAACATTTCCATCATCGTCAATCGTCAGAAGATGTGCCGTCTCAGGAGCAAGGTGTGTCAGTTTTTCTAAGGCATCTGATGTTTTTCCTTTAGCAAGGACCTCCAAGTACTTTCCCAAGAGGATAAAAGATATCAACATGGCACTAGTCTCAAAGAAATCCTGTCCTTCAAATGAGTCCGATATCAATGCTTTTATCACAATGTATACAGAATAGAAATAAGCAGCATTGGTGCCCAGTGCAACAAGAACATCCATATTAGCAGATTTACGTCGAAGTGCATGATAAGATCCTGCATAAAACCTGGTAAAGATATTGAAAATAACATATCGTGAGAATTTGCAAACACAAAAGGAAAAAGAAAATCTCTATTTTGTTCCATTGAAATACAAAAATACCCTCTACTTTGATGTATCAGAATAAATAAATTTCTCAAAATATTAAAGATGCCACAGGACAAAATGCATCGAAAATGATACCTTTGGCCTACAATGAATTGCACTGGCGTGCAAAGGATCCATCTTAGCAATAACCCAACAGTGAGCATATTGAAGACTCTATAGTCTAACCAATTCCCAAAAGGGGGAAGCATTGGCAGTACCATTGATGAAATGAAAATTGGCAGAGAGAATAAACAGCTCCACAAAAACTGATTCCTGTATATTTGAACTTCTCGCCTTCTCTCTTTTTCTTGTTGCCTTGGAGGAATATACAATGTTGCCTCATAAGAGTTTGATCCCTTATCAGTTTCCCTGATGGACTGTATAATAGATCTAGGACCAATTATATTTGGTTCATACGTGACAGTTAGTTTTCCCTCTTCAATGTCTACCTCAACATGATTCACCCCAACCAAAGATTCCAATGAGCTCCTAATAACAGTATAATCATCTGGAGAATTGATCCCTTCCAGTTTCAGATGAACTTTGTTGACATCACTGCCTGAGCTTATGATATCAGCTCCAAAACCAGCATCTTCTACTGCTTCAATTATCTGGTTGGTGTTAGTAATATACGGATCATAATGAACTTTTGCTTCTTCAAGAGCTAATCCAACCACTGCTTTTTTAACTCCGTCGACCATCAAAAGGGCACGTTCCACAGACTCAGAACAGCTTGTGCATGCCATTCCYTTGATTCTAAGCCGGCATACTGCAATGTCTTGCTCAGGAAAATTGTCAACTTGAAAGCCTGCGTCTTSCACAGCTTCCTTTATCTTTATTGCCTAGTTTTCAAAATAAAGGAGAAATAAAGGATCTATTTGAAATCAAATTGACAAGATTGAGTTTCTTTCACAGCCAAATAGCAATTYGTAGAGGGGTTAAGTATAAAMTAATTGTCTCAATTAAGCTTCTGCATGCTTGTAAGGCTCCCAAGAACTTGTAAAGCTAAATAAACTTATATTGCAGTTACCAATAGCTTCAATGACCATCAATATAATCTATGTTTGAACTTTCCTCCTTGTCTTGCACACAATGCACGAAGCACATGGATGAAGGAACGCATATCTTAAAGTCCAAAATGTTTTTTTTTTCCTTGAAGAGGCTTGTAAAATCCACCTCGTTACAAAGTCAAAACTTGCAAATGAAATGCCAAAGCTGCAAAAAATTGCAGTAAAGAAAATCTAAAGTTTGTGCAATACCAAATGAAAGAAAAAGAGGAGCAAGAAATGGAAACAGTCTAAATTTATTACTGGAATTTATATTAACCATGAAGTAAGATCAGTAGCATAAACCAAGAAATCTGGCAAGATTCTTTCTGTTGGACTTACATTGATGAGTTCTGGATTATACTTCACTACAGCTTGGCCTTGAAGTGAAGAAACCATGACGCTCACAATACCATTCAGCTCCCTGAGTGCAGATTCTATGGCAGTCGCACAGGATGAACATGTGATACCTGTTACTTTGAACACAAGTGAGGTGATTTTCTTATCATCTGCACTAAGATTGGGCTSAGAATCATTAACTGCAACACCATTTGGGTATTGCAAAAGTGCAGCCTTCAGATCTTCCTTCCCATTCGCTTCCATCTCTTCACCCCAGAATTTCAAGCTACCCTGAAAATCAATTATAAAGAAATCAGTAGACCATGTCAATAGTTGGATCACCAAATCATATCTGTTTGAATTTTTATTTTTCTAAATAAAATCATATCTGACGCATGGAATGCACCTAAAGCACATACACATGAAGAATATTTCTCAGTGTCTAATTTCTAGTCAGATGAGAAGTAAAAGCCAAAAATACACCAATTGTTCTTTTTAGCCAGAAAAATCTTAGAAACCAAACAACAAGAACTTAAATCATACACAAACGAAGAAAACATCTCATTTCTTTCTATCAGTTTCACCCTTTGATGAAGAAGAATCCTGTGTCTCGAGTCAAGGAAAATACATAATTAAATACTAACATAAATTTCCATGCAGCGAAATTTGCATATTCTTCAAACATATAAAACTTCACTTTTTTTTTTTTTTTTTTTCTTACTCCCGTCCACAAATTTAACCCTAGATCGTTAAGAGTTTTCTGGAGTTATCCTCAGTTACTATTGAAACATAACTAGAATAGGTCTGCTTTTATTTTATGTCATACTATGTCTTGATTGGCACGCTACTCAGGCAGGATTAGACATAGAACAAAAACTTCCTAATTCCTWTTAAACTAAAAAACAAAAGAAAAAATAGTAGCAATAACATGCAAAAACATAGAAAACACAACGATCCATGACCATATAAAGCACTCCTTCAAATAACTGAATATAAATCGAGCAAACAATTATGTCCCCACCAGTTTATGCTTTGTATTAGACTCATAGAAAGAAATAAAGTCAACCAGAACAACTATGACTASTCCATTCGTGGTCAATGGCAGATGCAGTTGGAACTCCATAAAAATCTTATTCTTATGCATACTCATATCAAATAGCAAAAAGAAATCATACATTTATATTAATCACCTAGAATAATTGGTAAAAACACCATCATAATTGAAATCCTTCGCGCCTGATTATGCTGATTTTGAGAAACTTACCAATCACGTAACTTCAACTCTTTCGCTACAAAATATTCAAAATCGTCTGTGGATGCTACCACTGACACAAATACATGAAATAACCCAAATAATTATGACTACTTCCCGAGATTTGCAAAAAATACACTGGCAGTTCTCCAAACCTCTGATTATCCGTGTATATTCACATTATCTATCACAAAACAAATCATTCACGCTGATCACTCAAAATAAAAGCAATTACACAAACAAAACAATCAGAATTCAGATCCTCTGTGCCTGATAATTCCGAATTTATGCAGCACTCACCGATCACTTAATTTGAATACTTTTTCCGCCAAAATATTCAAATCGTTACCTGGCCTACTCCAGGAGATGTTCGAGCTTGCTTGGAGGAGAATCGGCGAGAAAAGAAAATGAAGAATTTAGGGTTTTGGGGGAAGAGAAGAGAGGCGTGAGTGGCTTGCAGTTGCAGAAGTTTCTCGTCGTATTACAAGGAGCACGAAGGAAGGAAATGGGTAAATCGAATTTTGAAAGATGTTGGTTTTATATAGTTTGGTCCCACCAAAACAATTTTTAAAAATAATTTCAAATTCAACGAGGCTTACGATGCTTTTTCCCACCAAAGAATAAGCCGTCCTTGCTTTGAAGTTCCATAAAATGACGGTTTTGCCCATGTCAATAACGCTTTTTCTTTTTTTTTTTTCCTTTTATTTGTTAATTTTACACCGATTGTTAAATTGTTTTTTTAAAAATAATTCATCTATCATTTTCCTATTAATCTAATTATGTACCTCTTTTCTTCTCATTTTATCTTATTTTTTTGGTACAATTAATCATCRAAACATAGATGATAAAGATAAAAATATCATTTTAAATCTCAATTTTTTGAATTTTAAATTAACCGATCATCCTTATCAATGTATTATTTAATAACCCTCATCATCGTCAACTCTTGATCAAGCTTGATATATCTTATTTGATAGAAACAAAGAAAGAATCAAATTGGAATAAAATACAAGAATAAATAGTGTTTAAGCCAAAAGGGAACTCCTCTTGCTCTCCTTTTGTAGATAAAAGTGTGATAATTCAAGAACACACAAGTCCTATTAAATTAATTAAAATTACATGTTAAAATGATAAAAGTTTTAAAATTGATCCTTAATTATATTTTCCTCTATTTTTTTCCATTAAAATAAGCAATTGAAAAAAAAAAAAAAAAAACCAAGCATGTGATATATCAAACAAGAAGAATCCATATAGTTTTTGGATCTTATGAAAGATCTTGAAAAGAGCAAAGAGGTAATCGTGATCCATAGGAGCAAAGAATTATTGTACTATACGTTACATAAATTACTTGGCTGGACTTGCTTATACTTTTTAGTCATGAAAATATTCTCATCGGAACATGGTTTGGTCATATCTGAGTTTGTGGATCTCCTGCACTCTTCTGTGCTTTTCAGAACATCCCGTGCAATAAAGGATATGTTAAAAATCTTTTATTACATATTTTATTATATTAATTCGAACACGATATGTATATATATTTAATTTTTTTATATTTTTTCGAAATGCTTTCCGACCCTACCCGGATCAAGGAGGAGACCTTAAAATCTAAAGCCTAAACCTTAAACTTAATAATCAATGTTTGTATGTATCCAATTTGTCGTTACGCTTAAAACTTATGGTCCTCTCCTTGTGCCTTTTTAAAGCATGTGTGGGTGTTTACTCAGAACTCGGCTTTTCCAGACAGCCAGTTTCTGCCAATTAGGAAATGGTCCCAGCAGGAATTCCATGCATCACTTATCAAATAATTGAACCCAAATGTGCATGGAACACAGTGTATTCTTTCCATGAACTGAGCTATATACTCGAAACATGAAAGGATTCGAAAAGAGTGACTAAGAGGGAATGTAATAAAAGATTCGAAATCATATAAAATGATAACTCGAATAGATGGACTTAGATGAAGTGGCCAATATCCGTCAATTACTCACCAAACTGACCAACTACTGACTTGTTGTAGCTTTAATAATACTTTAGGAAACGGAGAGAGTATATCATACAAGTATCAAAATGTCGATGCCAAAGTAATAATAAATGAATAATTCTYTTTTTATTGAATTGAAACATTTGCTTCCATGGTTTACATACACCAACTAAAGTTTATTTCAATAAGTAATTTCCATAGAAAACACAGTAGAATTTGCTGTGTTTCCTAGTTCTAAAGAAGTTACCTCTGTACATGTTTAAAACSCTAAAAAACAGACGGACTTGCTGGTGATGTAAAATGGCAAAACAACATCATCTCCTCCAAGTGATGAAAGCTACATGATTTCAACCACAGCGCGCCCAATAATGTTTCCTTGATCAAGGTCTTTATATGCTTTATCAACCTCCTCAAACGTGCACTTCTGCGAAACAGTTGCTTTGAGATTGAAAATTCCACTTTCTGCCAGTTTGATCAACTTCGGTAGATCTTGTCTTGCCCTGGCTCCATAAGAGCCGATTACTTTTATCTGCATCCAGAGATGGTTACATTGAGTGAGTCTCTTGCAAATATAAAATCAAGTCAATTGTTAAATATAGCAAAAGATTATCCATCTATAGTAATATGAAGGGATGGATTGTAAGTTCAGAGTTGAAGCATATAGAAAAGAGCAAATCAACCATGCCAGGCTACCACCAGTAAGACATCCAAGGTGGCTTAAGCATATGCAGCCCTGGCCCRTGAACTTGTTTGGTATAAACTCACTAACATCATATAGAAGCAAGTACATTGAGTTCTCAATTAATAGAAGAAAAGTTTCATAAGCCATAAAGCATAAAAAGAATGAGGAAAGGCATATCATTACATGAACTAGAACCACAGGTCAAGAAATGGTTATCTACTTCAGAGAAATGTGGAAGCAGCCCTGAGTTTCCTTTCTTTAACATTTATGTTGGTAGGAAGATGAACATAGGCAGGATGAAAATGTGGATGCAAAACAGAATAAAAAGTAGCAAGCCATCAATTTCAGACAAGTACAAACAGCAGTGAAAGATTTCTTATATTCATCACTAAATCTGTCACTCTTTAACATACATGTAGCATACATCCTCATGGACAACTCGAGCTATTAACTATTCGATTTTTCCCAGTAACTGAAAGATATTCATAAAGGTTGGCCCAGGCAACGCTAGTCCAAACTGCCCTGGTATAGAATCCCAGACATAGCCACACCTTCTTCCCGCGACACATGGAGAACAATATGAAACCAGTATGAAAACCAAAAGACGATTGAATAAATTGCACTAAATGAGTTGATGGCTAGACAGAGATCAAGTACCTGTTTACGAACCAAGTGGTTTATGTCCACCTCCCCTTTAGCACCTGCCAGTGTAAGGCCAATCATCACAGCTTTTCCTCCATCTCTAACACTCTGTACACATTGCATAAAGGTTTGTGGTCTTCCTAAAGCTTCAACAGCAACATCTACACCCATTCCTCCCGTTATTTCCTGTAAAGTAAAAGATCCATCAATACAGATTGCCAAACAAACTTTAAATCCTTTTCAATTAAGAACCATGCAGCTGCCCAAAGGAAATTGTTCCAAAATCAAGTACATGATGAATCACTGATAGAGCTGACAAATCTAACAATAGAAGCTTGTTCCAGTGTTGAGAATTTAAGAGAAAGCTAAAAACACATGCGGAAAACATATTTTCTTGTTGTTTTCTCGAATATTAAAACAAAAAAGAGAAAAGGGAAAGAAAACTATTCTGAGAAGACCGAGTAAAGAAAGAAAATTTTTGTGGAGAATATTTGTATGTCTGTCAATGAATTCTATGCATGCAAAACCAGCACTCGTTTATCTGTCAATGAATCGTACTTCCCTTGTTAAATATAACTAAACCAAGCTCCTTTTGTCAAATACAATTATATGAATCCAAGCTGACCAACGAAACTACAGTCTAGTTTGAAACTCACAGAACCTGCAATAAGTAAGACACTGCACTGAGTAATTCACCTCTTAATGATCAGACCATCCTAAGCCATCCCCCATCCCCAACCACCAATCCAAAAAGAAAAACAAAAATAAAAGTGGAGGGCATATTCCTAATGCTGTAATCATCAGCAATATATGGTTGTTACCAGTTCTTTTGGGGTACCCTTCTATGGGCTTATGGAGATAGGAAACATGATCTCCAACAATTTTGAACTTTGTTTCTGTTTCTTGAGAAGTGGAGGAAATATGGGGAAAACGCACATAAAAAATGGAATATAACTATTGCTCCATTGTTGTTATTTCTAATACATAATTAATTAGGTTTTATGTCTAAATATAAAGCATGAGAAAAGGAGTAAATACTTTAATTCTCTTGGCAGCATCTTCATTTCGGGCATTAACAGTGTGAGTGGCTCCAAGCATTTTTGCTTTCAGCAATTTCTCATCAACAACATCAACAGCGATAATCTCAGAAGCTCCAAAAGCCCGTGCTATCTGCAGGCAACTGTATCACTTTGACTAGTTACAATCACATAAAATGGGAGGCCCGTCAAGGGAGACATGTTGAGTATTTTTGTGCAAAGTCCAAAAGTGCAAAAGGTTATTTGAATTGAAGTTGCTTATATTGATGCTTACGCAACCAGGTTTTGAACAAAAGAGGCAAATAAAGAAAGAGAGAAGAAGTCTTAAAAATGTATCAGAGTCTTTAACTATGCATTATGCACTAGTAGACAAGTATAGAAGGTACGTAGAGGTTGATTTTCCCAGCCATCTTTACGCCATTTTGAGTTTCCGAAATACAGTAGATCTTTAGATTGTCRGCCACCAGTCACAATACACTTTTTGAGTCATACATAACATACTAAGAGTGCTACAATGTTTTAAATGTGTATTCGAATAGTTTAGTAAAAGGACCATGTAAAAATAGGTCACAATCAGTCACATACACTAGTATTCCGATATCAGTCTAGCAAATTGAACTATAAATTACTAAGACCACTGATAAACACTTCAGCTAGCAAATGATTGAAGGAACTACAATTACATTTTGSAATCAAAAGTAGCAACAGAGAAAGCAATGAAGGGCTAATTTACTTCGCTAGCTAATATTAGCTTAAAATATATTTTCTGTTCAAACCTATCACAAGAAGTTGCTCTGTATCTGAGAAACTTAACCTTCCTCGTTCTTTTCCTTTCTCCAATCACGACACTGTAAATTATTCGTATCTACATAGTACTTGTTAGTAAAAAAGCAGAAAGTTGAACGAAAACGAGAATAGAGCTGCGGACATAAATTGAATCTGTACCCTCTATGCCAGACCCTAAGAAGAGATGGCTTGTCGCATGAGGGCAAATGTTCAGCTCCTCTGAATGTAACATCCATGGTAATCTCCAGACTATGGAGAAGGGCTGATGACACTTGAACCTTGTTCGAGTGGGAGTATAGCCAATTAATCCAAAATTATTTACATTAATTATCAAGTTCAACTAAAAAAAGAAACATTAATAAGAAATAGACAAATCTTAGGTAAAAGAGAGAAAGGAAGGAAATAACACACAAAGGGAGTGCAACGGAGTTGAATATTGTGGGGCATGATAATGAAGCCAATGGACAGTGGGACAGCTTTACAAAGAGTCTTGCCAAGAACTTTTGGAACATTCATGGTAAAGATTATACAGCAAGCAATACTGGGAAGATGTAAGTGTTTATATAAGTTATTGATCCTTTTATGGAGTACATGTATAAGAAATTGGATAAAGATGACTATCTGTAGCTAAATAAACATAGAATTCTCTATGCGTACATAGTTAACTGCTAAGGGAAAAGGATTATGATGGTAGAACAAAAACATCATATGCATCAGTATGTGATTTTTATTTCTTTTATATATATAGTGATGGCCCTACTATAGCTCAAAAGGGTCTCAGTGAAAGAAATAGAGGAAAAAGCAGCCAAAATTATTCTGTTCGATTCTCCAGGTCAATTGATACCCTTCTGAATCGTGCAAACAAACATCCCCATAGACAAAATTCCTTGCACCCCATCCTTTTCCCTTTTTCCTATCATTCATAACATAAAATTAAAATACTTCTGTGAAAAATAAAAACCTACTTCCTCTACGAAGATCTGTGCTTTGACTTAATTGTTAAGCATCAAGTAGTTTTCTGAAAGTGAAGAACATTAGGTAACACAAAAAGACAATTAGGATCAAAGATGTATGAAAAATAATAACCAACGCCTTAGAAGATCTTAAAATTTTGATCTTGCACCTTGAGCCAACACCACCTATGCCAATGACTGCAATGGCATCACCAGGACGAACCTCAGCAGCATGCGCCATAGCACCATAGGCAGTAAAAACTGCACACCCTAAAATAGCAGATTCTGTATAGGGCAACGAGTCAGGTAGAACAGTTAATCCATGTGCAGGGACTACACAGAACTCAGCAAGCCCTCCCATACTGTACATGTACACTGGTTTTCCTGCACATGTAACAGTCATAACAAATTTCTTAGTGTACTAGGCAGCATTTGCATTTGCAAATTCCATAATGATGACAAGCCATTGCAAATGCATCCACAAAGACAAATATTCAGGGTGAAGAGAGGAGAGCCAGCAGGTTAGAAATCTCGGCTTCTGAATCACAGAATTTCACATACTGCATACTCATAATGCACAAAATTGACTAACTTGAAAATATTATGTCAGCAGTAACCTCGCCGAACACACAAGTGCTCTCATGCATATTTATGGACACATTGATAGAAAGGAGACATGCAAAAGACAAGGGAACAGAAGAAATTGTTTGTCTATATAAATGATGACTGTAAGAAAATCCTTAACACATGCAAAGACTTAAACAACTATAATTACTCGCATGATTTTGAAATATCTTTTTGTTACAGAGCTCAAAATCAGGCATGTCAAGAAAATCTTAAATTCCAAGATACAATACAAGTCAAATACCTACATTAGATAAACTCGTAGTTAAGATGTAAGAAAATAATTTGCAAGTTCACTACCCACGGATAAAGCAACAGAATCAAAGATAAAGAAATCGAAAGGATATTCCAAAATCTTAACTTTCAAAAAAGGAGCAAATCTCTGGTGGATATGACTGGTAAAACTTGATTGAAACTAAGAGAGSCTTTTGTGCAAGTAGGTAGATGACTGAAATTTGAGCTTACAATTTAATGAGATTACCATACTTCAGAGTGACAAAATCAAACACAGAATTACAAATTGAATTACGAAAGACATACAAAAAGTAAATCAAGAAGTAGACACAATTAATTACCACTGCTGCGAAGAAACAACCGTGTTTCACCATCATAAAGTGTTCCCTTAGCTCGGTTATAAGCAAAGAATGCTTCACACAAGTCATCCTGACCCTATTTCCATCCAAAAACTGAAAACATTACATCCTCTTGATTTTTATGATCATTTTAATATGTACAGATGTATTTTGTATACAGTACATGTGCCTTTTTACATTGCATATAACACATTCACAATCAGTTTTGTGAGTCACCTTGGAGCAAAAGAAACAATTTCCACATGGCATTATGAAAGCACCAACAACATGAGCCCCCACTGGAAATCTAGTGAAAAGATATCCACATGTTAATGGTTCTAACAATAATAGCATGCCATATAAGAGTAATTAGTGATAGGAAGCTTGATTCTGAACCTTTCAATGATTTTAGAATCACTAAGTGCACCATGCTCCACCACTTCGCCAGTAATCTCATGCCCCACCACACAAGGGCTCGCGAATGGTAGTTCACCTTTTATTACATGCAAATCGGAGTGACACACCCCACAGGCTGCAATCATCAATTCAACCAAACTCCATCAGAGGCAATATAGCTATATATAATAGATTTTACAAAACATACTAACAGTCAATCAATCAAGGGAAAACAATAAAAGTTGTATATAACTTCCACATCATGTATTCTTATGCTATTTGTATTTATTACAAGCAAACTCCTTGTCACTTGACTTTAAGTTTGATCACTAGATACAGATGCAAGCATGTGTTTATGTGTATACATGCATGAGTATGCATGTACAAGTTCACACATAGGGGGGAGGTGAGAGATATGTGTGGGGGAAAAAACAACCATAAACATGTTATGGTACCCTTGGTTTTGATGAGGACTTCATTAGCTTTGGGGCGAGGCATCTGAAAGTCTTCCAAGATAAGGGGTTTGTTTGGTTCCCAAAACACGGCAGCTCGCATGTGAGAAGGGCCTCCCTGCAGGTGATACAAAGCCGTGTTGGAGAAGTCTGATGATCCTGAATTGCTGTTACTTGAAGAACTCAGATGCTGAGTGGAGGATACAAAAGACCTCTTAAAGTTGAAACACCACTTATCATCATCATCATTGCAACCACTACAGTTCAATAAACTCAACACTTCAGATATTGGCCTCGGTGAAGCTCTCCTAGAATTGATAATAGCTTGACGGACTAAGAAAGTGCCACGATTGAATGCCATAAGTCCAAATGAACTGAATTTCACTCTATAGCTTCCAATCCGTAAAATTGCAGCAGGATTTCACTCTGTTATCTGTTTCAGAAGAGCCATCTTAACRACAATTAAAATGCATATACAGATGCAGGAACAGCCAAGAATGATAAATTTAACTCCAACACCAGAACAAAGTTTACACCAAAATAGTTACCAAGATCGCTACTTTCCAGCATAACATTATTCCATTCCCAACAGAATTGGAATTAAAATGCAATACAGATGCAGGAACAGCCAAAAATGATAAATTTAACTCCAACAACCAGAACAAAGTTTACACCAAAATAGCTACCAAGATCGCTACTTTCCAGCATAAGCATTACTCCGCTGACAACAAAATTGGAATTTTGTTCGAATTAAAATCATCAAAAGACAGGAACGGCATTTGATAGTATTGCCAGAATCATTACTATATACAGAACAAAGCTGTGATAACTTAAAGAACCCTGGAAAATTCACCATCAAATCAATGGAACAGTAGACATTTACACCTTAAATAACTTCGATATGCTAATATCTCACTCAAATTCGAAAGTTCAATTTAATCAACATGGACAAGAAATTCAATTTAATTAATCAAGATAACACTGAAACAAAGAGGAGTAAAAAGAGAAAGTGAACAATTAAAAAATCATAAATGAGGATGCTTACATGAATTTTCTTTCCCTCAAAATCTCTAGGAGAGAATACGCAAAAGGATTCCAGTGATAGAAGAGAGAAAGGAAGAACAAGAAGAAAAGAGTTTGACCTTCAGGGAGTGAGTCAGCAAAAAGCAAACCCAAGAAATTATTTTTGGGTTTTCTCGTTAAAACACCCTATGTTTGGACTTATTGCACTCTTAGTACCCTAACCTTATTTTTCTATCACTATGGTACTACGTTTTTCTGAAATACCTCTTTGGCCCAATTCTTTGAAGGGAATTGCCTTAATTGCTAAGCACACCACAAATTATTAAAAGAAAAATCTTAAAGCCCCTATGATATATTTTTTCTACCTCATTATCTATTTGATTGATTAGGAAAATAAAATGAATAAACATAAGGGATGGGGTGATGATCTTACCTCAATATTTTTAAAATTTATCTGTTAAAAATTTATATAAAATTTCATTTCAAAAATATCATTTTCATCTTTTAATATTTTTATCATTYATTCTACTTTTTTTAAAATCAAATATTTAATTTCATCATTTTCTAAAGTTCAAACCTATTTAATTAGTTTATTTATATTTATAAATAAACTAATTATTTATCTATCTTTCTAAAACTAATAAACTAAGAAGATTATAAGTATAAATATATGATTTTGTAAAAATAAAAATAGCGTAATAGTAATACAAATAATATACTTATGGTAGATTTTGATATAAATATTAAAATAAAAAGAATACAATTAAAAAGGATAAAAATAAAAATCAAGTCATAATAAATAAATAAAAACAAAAAGTTTATTTGCCTCTAATCTAAAACCCGTGAAAGTATCGTGCCATTTGGGCCCCAGTGGAACGATCTTGGACCATGGCCCAAATCTAAAAGCCGTCACTCCATCATCATCACATTAGTCATAGAGCTCCACCBACATTTTTCGAAAGGGAGAAATCGCACACAGAGACCAGAGTCTCTCTCTCTCTAAATAAACCCTTGAAAAGCCCTAAGAACATTTGCAGCAGTGAACAGCATAGAGTGACTGCATCAGCAATGCCAAGGAACGATGCCGTCTGCCTCACTTCCTGCTCTCTCAAGCTCCCTCCTCCCCATCCATCTCTTGTTCAATTCTCAAATCTCCAATTCACACCTCAGGTGCTCATTAATTCTCTCAAAAATCCCCCAAAATTCACAAATTTCAATTTTAATCCCAAGAACTCCATAGCGCAATTCTTGAGTAATCTCAGTAAGCCTCACAAGTTTCTCAATTTGCTTCGTTTTCACCCACCTTTGAAGTCTTCCCTCCTTTGCTCCGCTTCATTGGCACTTTCACAGAGCAACAATGGCGGAAATAATAATGCCGAGTCTGAGTCGGCAGTGCCGATTCAGAAGAGTTCGAATCCAAGTTCAAGTCCTACTCGGCCGAGTATTGATCAAGAGAGGGTTTTGATAAGTGAGGTGTGGGTGAGGAATAAAGATGGAGAGGAACTCGAAAGGAAGGATTTGGAGAGTGAGGCATTGAATGCCCTGAAGGCTTCCCGACCCAACTCGGCCCTCACTGTACGTGAGGTCCAAGAGGATGTGCACCGGATAATTGCCAGTGGATACTTCTGCTCCTGCATGCCTGTAGCTATTGATACTCGGGACGGCATTCGGTTGGTCTTTCAGGTATCATATATTCTCCCAAATACTAATATACTCGGTAGTCTTTGGATGCCTATTTATTTCTGAGTTTTCCACGAAATTGTTGTATATTGATATATGTAAGTGGTTTTAAATAAGATTTAAAGTACTTATCTTCATATAGTTTTGAAGTGGAATCCGTTTTCGTTCAAAAGATGCCATTCTGAATATCTGATGGTCACCTGCAAATCTTAAGTGCTTTACCACAATAAAGAAAAAGAGAAAGGAAAAATGGGAGAGGAAATCAAGCCGTTTTGCCTATTAAAATTCCACCAGTGCTTGATCAGAAAAATACAGGGCAACCATTATCTGGGCGAAACCAGAAATAGTAAATGCCTATGGTGATAGTCATCTTAACATTTGAAAAGTGAACATTTCTAAAACGGCAACTGAAATGTTGAAAAGATGGGAGCACTTTTAGATAGTCAGTAATATTATAGACTTATAGTTTGAGCTGAGTTCTCTTGACTTTGCAGTGGGATAGTTCCTATGTTTATGTTATGGCTTTAGTGGTCTGGGTTATTGAAAGAAACTTGCCCGGTATTTTGTCTTATGCAAAATTTTATATTCTCTTAAATTGATTAGTACCTGGAGAGTCCTTCATTTTATGTCTTCCAGTTGGGAATGTTTGTTTTAGTATGATTTTTTATATTAGTATCTTTTGGCATAAGGTAGAACCAAATCAAGATTTCAGAGGCTTGGTGTGTGAAGGAGCTAATGCCCTTCCATCAAGATTTATAGAGGATGCTTTTYGTGATGGATATGGTATGTTTTCTTGTACTTATTGAGTCAAAACTTGAAATTTTTTTCAGGCATTTTTCTGTTTCTGCTTGATAAAATCAGTTATAAAAGCTGTCCTCATTTTTTGGGCACTAGCTGATATCGGACCTTTTGTGCTTTTTGGTCTCAAGTTATGCAGGAAAAATTATTAACATCAGGCACCTAGATGAAGTTATTAGCTCTATTAATGGTTGGTACATGGAGAGGGGTCTTTTTGGCATGGTTAGTATTTTTTGTTTTGTGAAATTCATACTTTTAGTTGCTGCATGTATGATCGATGATAAATATCCCTATAATAATTCTCAATTCTAGTCTTAATTAAAATTTCAGGTGTCAGGTGTTGAGATTCTCTCTGGAGGCATGCTTAGATTACAAGTTTCAGAAGCAGAGGTCAACAACATAGCAATACGATTCCTTGACAGGACGTAAGAACTAGATTCTGGAATGCTGCTCGTGCACGTACGATCTATAAGCTTTTAGTTTTTATGAGCTCATGATGCCCATACTCTGTTGCAGTGGTGAGCCAACGGTTGGTAAAACAAGGCCTGAAACAATACTTCGGCAACTTACTACTAAGAAGGGACAGGTTTTATTCCAAAAACTTTACTTATTTAGCTACTCATATATTTGTCCACTTATATTGCCTCAAGATGTCCATGGAAGTAGAGCTGCTTTTGCACTGTCCATTATATCTTTTTCTTTCTACTGTTCCATAATGCTGCGTCTATTTGTTTACATTCTATTGGTGCATTGAAGGAAATCATAATTGCCAGTATGATCATCACTGTTTCTCTCTCGGAGCATAACCTGCTTGTTTGATACACTGTAAAGCTGTCCGATTTAATGCTTCTCATCTGACTAAAACTATTGGCTTGAAGTCACTTGAACTGCTATAGTTGAGAACATCCTGTGAAGATGGAAATTTTGTCTAGGTAGAAATACTGGAATTATAAAATATAGGAAATAGTCGCTTCTGCACATAGCCAGTTTCTATTCCGTTTTCCCTTTCGAGTGTTCAAATGCTTATAGAATATTTTTTTAATTACTCCTGCTCCATTATGTTCTGATACTGCTTACTGGTGAGAACTTTTCGATGACCTTCCTTATACTATTTGGAGAATAACAGAGATTATTTAGTCGATTTATGATTTCTCCTTTTCTTTTTCGACCTCAAATTACTATTTAGCTTCTATTGTGTAAGCATACTATGTTCCCTGATAAACTATTGCATCCTTTTTCTTTCACTGGTTTCTTTTTCGAGGTTCGCAATTCTTATATTTTTGCTATGTAGGTGTATAGTATGTTTCAGGGGAAAAGAGACGTTGATACTCTGCTAACGATGGGTATCATGGAAGATGTTAGTATAATTCCTCAGCCTGCTGGAGGTAAACAGACAAACAACTTTACATGGTTCGCTGAGATAAACATAATGTCTGCTCATATATGTCATGTATTGTCAATTGCTCCTGCAGATACTGGGAAGGTTGATTTGACACTTAATGTCGTGGAGCGCAAAAGTGGGGGAGGGATATCTGCTGGTGGTGGAATTTCAAGTGGGTATGTGATGTTAAAAGTGCTTGCATTATTTTTCAAATGAGCATACTTCCACACGTAAGTTATTTTTTTTGATGTTCCATAGAAATTCCTTTTGATTTTATTTTCCGACTTTGTTTTTTTTTCTGTTTTCTTTTCCCTGTAGGATAACAAGTGGACCTCTTGCTGGATTGATCGGAAGGTAAAACTGCAGCTGCAAGCAGAGCTTTCATCACTAAACTATGAAAATATTGATTTCTATAGTTCTAATTCTTGTGCTGTTTGACCGCTGAAACTTTTGTTTAATATGGATTTTCTAGAATCATAAGTTTGCTAATTTTCCCCATTTAGAAAGTTCTGGCCTTGATTCTTAATATTATACATGGCTAACAATATTCAATCACAAAAACTGGCTCAAAAACTGGCTCATCTGTTTCAAGAGTGTTTTCAGATGACTACTGTGTTTGTCCTACCTCTTTGTTCTATGTGTCTTTCCTGGAAGCTTTAAAAATTTGAAGCATTTGTTCTTATTAATAACATTCTGATTATTATTGGTGTGGTAATTCTATTCATTTCATAGGAATAGTTAGTTAACCAAAAGCTATGTTTTCATAAATTATTTTTTCCTTTTTTGGATGGGTATACTCAAGGATTTTCTCTGTAAAATTTTTAACTTGTTTGCACTTTTTATAAATAAATCTTCTTTTGCTTGTGAAATGAAATAAAATGCTAGGTTAGTGAATCTTGACTATGTTATATTTTGCCAAATAAGCTAAATTAAGTTTTATGCATGCTATATTAGTAGCAATACATTCGTATGAGTTATTTGTAGTTTCTGTTCTATTTTCAGTTAGTATATGTGACTGATCCCCTGCGTGCGTCTCTTTGATCTGTAATCTGTTGGAGAGAACATAATGAAATTGCATGATCGCATGCGTCAAAATTTCATATTACTTTCTTATGTGCCTCAAATGGGTGTTTCTGTAGGTGTGCCTTAATCATATTTATAACCTTTCAACTTTTAGTTCCCTGTCATAGCATTAGATGCTGTGTCATTCATTTCTTTTCCAATGAGGAATATGCAGTTGACTTTTTATGTACTGCAGCTGTGCAATCTACCACAAAAATCTTTTCGGGAAGAACCAAAAACTTAATCTTTCATTGGAAAGAGGGCAAATTGATTCAATATTCAGAATAAACTATATAGACCCATGGATAGAAGGAGATGATAAGAGGACATCAAGGTCAATCATGGTTCAGGTAGTTGAAATATGTGAGTTTATCTTAAATGATACTTTCTTTTGAAGCTAGTCTCAGTTATATCTTTCCAATGCTTTTTTTTTTTCTTTTTAGAATTCAAGAACCCCTGGGACAGTAGTTCATGGAAACCAGCCCGACAATAGTAGCCTTACCATAGGTCGTGTAACAGCTGGAATTGAATACAGTAGGCCATTCAGACCGAAGTGGAATGGAACGGCGGGGCTTGTTTTTCAGGTACTGTTCTGTGTGTCTGGTTGTGTGCCAAACTGCACACACTAGTTGGGAATTTCTGGTCATACAGTTTTGTTATTTTAATATTAAAGGCATTTTTTAAGTCTGCATAGTCTATTTTACCACATTTAGTGCCATATTATTACTTCATGTTTGCTTGGTCCTCAACATTTCAGCGTGCTGGTGCTCGTGATGACAAAGGGAATCCTATCATAAGGGACTTCTATAGCAGCCCACTTACTGCCAGGTAATAATTGTTCAATGGTATATTTATCACCTCGCTACTCTGAGCACAAAAGCCAATGCTTCTCTCATGCACTGCTAATTTTCTTGCAGTGGAAATACACATGATGATATGTTGCTTGCTAAAATCGAGACTGTTTATACTGGATCTGGTGACCCTGCTGCTTCTTCAATGGTTGAGTATCTATTATCTGCTGAAAGTTTTGTCTTGATTCTTTTAGTGTCTTATATAATACAGTTGTGGTTCATGCATTTATTTTTATCATTGTTATTTCTGTTGCAGTTTGTGTTTAATATGGATCAGGGGATTCCGATATGGCCAGAGTGGTTAGTTTTCAACCGAGTGAACGCTCGTGCTAGGAAGGGTATAGTCATTGGTCCTGCTAGCCTTCACTTCAGGTATTCTTGTATTTGACGTCAAGAAATAGTTAGGAAACTGAATTCCTTCTCTTCACGGATTCTCTTTGCTGACTGCCAAAGTTTCTCCTGCATACAGTTTGTCTGGTGGTCATGTGACCGGAAATTTTCCTCCCCATGAAGCATTTGCAATTGGTGGCACCAACAGCGTTCGAGGTTATGAAGAAGGGGCTGTTGGCTCAGGTCGGTCTTGTGTGGTTGGGTGTGCAGAAATATCATTTCCTCTGGTAAGTAATGGGATTTTGGTTCTTTGGAGTTGGATCCTTGCGTATGGGGTAGTCATTGTGTTTTGTCCTCCTGGGAGGTGTCGTTGACTTCCTTATGCAAGCTGCCATCCCCCCCACTTTAAAAGAAAAAGAAAATAAAAAGGAAGCTCCCAAGTTGTTGTATCATTATTGATGTCAGGGCCAGCTTGAAAGAGATGAATCTCTCTGTTGAGTAACCCAAGTGAAGTCCAGCTATTTAATACATTTTACGACGAAGCATTTTCTATTTCATGCCTATCAAATTAAAAACATAATATACAAGTTCTGCAGCTCTTCATGTATGTCCTTGATATCATTTCGATATGAACTAAACCATATTTAGACTATATAAAATATTGAAACTATTCCAACTAGAAGATTATGTAAAAGATAAGCTCTATCTATGGAATAATAAATTTGGGAAAACTGGTTTGCATGAAATTTATATCCATCGGAAAATGGAAAATGATGAAAAGTCTTTGGCCAGGTCTTAGCTTTGTGAAAGAGTTTCTGATTTCAAAACTTGTCTGGATTGTTATGTACTTTAGTTTCATTCTAAAACACAGTCTCCACCAATCCATGTGAACTGGAGAATTCTCAATAGGTGTTACCCAGCTATGCTGGGCCGAGAAATGACTGGGTAATGGGTTTGGGGCTTTGTGCTGTTTATTACTTAAATAGAAACAGCAGTATTGTTGGAACTCCAATGGATTGACATTGTACTTGTTGCTGAGGAAAAGTTGTGTGTTTTTATTAGTTCAAGGCTATACCATTTTGGAACTCCATCAAGATTATAGTACACTGTTGAGAATGGTCCCTATAATATGCTTAGTTTTTCTTTCACTTCTGATTCGTGCCTGCTCTGCGCATGTTCATATATTTTCTTCTCTAAATTTATTTTTCCTAGTTGCCCAATCTTTTCGTCATTTGTTGGAAATAAACTTTTTGGCCATTAGTGCACCATTTGTTATGCTACTAAACTTCTCGAATATTGGTTTTGCAGATGGGTCCAGTTGAAGGGGTCATATTCGCTGATTATGGAACTGATCTTGGATCTGGTCCTACTGTACCTGGTATGTTTTTCCAATTTGCACCATTTCCGCTGCCCTCMTATGTTTAAACTGGTGGCCTCTAATGTCTGAGATTATGAAAATTAGTCAAAGTTAATATGCGAATAAGTTCTCATTCCAGTATAATACAAATGCTGAATTCTGCATTTCCATCTCCTGCTGGACGAATATGGAGATCATATTAGATATGGACAAATATCAGGATATATTTTTTTTTTTTTTTTGGGTTGGTTATCTAGGTTAAGTTAAGAGTTTTTTGTTTATATGAAAACTTGAAGAGTGATACATTTATATATAGGCCCTCTGCGTATGATGATTCATTAGTAACCACAATGGATTCTGTATGTATTCAGGTGATCCTGCTGGTGCAAGGCTAAAGCCTGGCAGTGGCTATGGCTATGGGCTCGGTATCCGTGTGGACTCTCCTTTGGGGCCTTTAAGGCTTGAATATGCCTTAAATGACCAAAAAACAGGGAGGTTTCATTTTGGAGTTGGCTTACGGAACTGAATTTTCCGCGTAAGTCTCTCTTATTGAACCAATAGGTTGTCTTCTGTTTCAAGGATATCCAGGCAGAATGCATGAAAAATTATGTACCATGGTATTTTTGTTTCTTTAGCCTGTATATGCACTTGTTTTAGCATCTATATGCAACATCTTTCAGGGTTCACTACGCTTTCCCCAGAATTTCTGGTAATGTCTTTCACTCTTTTAGTTGCAGGTAATGAACGTTCTGCTCGGTTTGAAGCCATCCATGTTGCCAGTTGAAGACTTGCAAACTCAAAACTAGTCGTAAAGCAGCTTAAAATTCATTTCAAACCTATATAGATATAGCCGGTGCTTTATCTTGCAAATTTTGATGTTTTTCCATGTGGTGGAAATATTTATATACTGAAAAACCAACTTCCTGTAACTTCCCGTTATTGAGTTTGTACAGATTCTCTTCACGATTTCACCAATTAAGTAGCATTGACGGATCACTCTATTGCAATTCCAAACTGCAGTATATATATATATATTCAAGCTTGTTCTTCCCATGATGTAAAGGAAAATAAAAGTGAATTTATCGAGTGGGATTAAGTTTATAAGATAAAATTGAGAAATTCAAGAAATGTCTGACAGAAATTCTTTCTGGCGGTTTCTAGTGTTTGGCACTGCAATTCTCTGTCCCTCTCTCCTACTGCCGACTTCAAAGACAAATAGCAAAAAGAAAAAAAAAAAACATTATTATATAGTGTGAAAAATTTCTAGGAATCAGAGAAATAGGAACAGATGATGTTTGTAAATCTTGAGACAAGGTTAGGGCAAGAAGGGTCAAAGTAGTCGGGTTTGTGTAAATCTCTATATATACATTTCACACTGCTGCATATATAAACACACTCGTGCATTCTTGGGATATTCAAATCATCACTTAACAATGGAGACCTTTTTGGTTTCCTTGTCATATTTACTTGTCTACTAGTCCTTTTTTTTCTTTTTCTTTTTAATATATGTAGATTTTAAGAGATAAATTCATGAACATCGATGATCCCTTGATTGTCCCTCAGAATGTTAGAATGATACCCTAGACATTGGTGGAAASTACCCCATGGGAAAAAGGCCTCTCTTGAAGTCATACTTATGATGCTTTTTGACTCAACAAAAGAACAAGGTTTCTCATAACTTCACCTTTGACTAAAGATGCAAAATAAAGGCTTAACCAACGTATTATTCAATCATTGTGTATATATATATACATCCATCTTTTTTTTTTTTGGCATTTTTAACCCTTTTGAATAGGACCAAAATCAAGAAAACAAAGARTTTTTTTTTCCTATATGCAATTCAATATTTGACGTTTTTTAATAGTTCTTTTGAACGATCAAGTGTTCAATATTATTATACTATTGCTTTAATAATGATATATAATTATAATTTCTAATGACTTTACTTGAATTATATTCGAAAAAAATACATATAATTTTTTAAGGTGGGAATGAGAAAGGTGAAATAATTATCGACATTGTCCCTCATGTATTGCTTCCTCCATAAATCATGAGTGAACAGACATGTGCTTGCCTAACTCTCCATAAAAGTACATTACCATAAAAGGATAATTCAAACCAAGTCTTCAAATTATTCTTTTCACAACCCTTCAGAATATCAATTACTTGATCATGTCCTGTTGTGTCTTGGGATGGAATACTTGATATCAAATTTGACTAAAACCAGGGCAAAATGGTCTCCCTTCTCTCTCATGAGCACATGTGATTTTGAGCTGAATATATATATATATATATATATATATTATATACAAATTCTTCCTCAATGTGATTTGTCTTGGAAAAGTAGCCATGCAAAAAAAGATGTATTTATTGTCCCCCATCTATGTTAACCATGCATTAGAAATTGTTGCATGGTGTGGTGATTTCCAAATAAATAGCTACAATTTTTGCACCAATCCCTATTCTTTTTTCTTTGGTAATTTAACAAGCATGTCCTCCGACCAGGTAAATCTTTAACAAGGCTTTGTCCAATTATTAATGTTGTAATGGTGAACATACCTTAACCAAAGCTCTTATTCACATGATGTTATTTCATTAATTTTTTCAGAATGTGTTGGAGGGAGCAGCCTCACCTTCTTGCAGCAGCTATTCAACTTTCAAGAACACAGTGTTGACTTTTGTCCAATATGTATCACAGTGCTACATCTGCTTGCTGCATATCTATAACATGTAATTATTTTATGATGAGTATACACTAAGGATCGATAAAAATTACATTATATAATTAAGATACATTGAGCCAATAATGAATTTTACTAACACATATATCTTAATATGAATCGGCGAATTAAAAATAGTCGGGTAATGTAATATAAATTACACCATTGTCATATACTTAGTGCCAATCTCACTTATGAACTTYAGGATTTGATTGCTGCCGACCACCATTAAACTTGTAGCTTCCCCTAGCTTATGAAATTAAATCTTGAGCTCCAAGTTTTTCTACATACCTCAACTATTCGTTCTAATTTGTTCCATAGCTATAATCATGAGACACAAATTCGTTCCATATCAGTGGATGCAAATTGAAACAAGTGGCTATGATCATGCAAAATTTTCCATGGCTAGAGCAAAAAATAAAGAAATAAAATCTTTAAATTTTGTCCAATAGCTGACCATAAATTCAAGTGGATCCCACGAAAGTGAAACTTTGAATTGAATCCCTTCTTTGTATTGCTCAGTCTCTCTCTCTCTCTCTCTCTGTGTCCATGTGTATATGTCTAGGATCCAGTTATGTACTAACAAAGGGTACTACAGCCAAAAGAGAGAGCTGTAGTTAGCCATGCTGCACTGTTGATTGCAGCCAAATGTTTCTGGGTACTTTGTTTCTTTTATGTGTACTCTACCTGTGCAAACTTAAATTCTTCCCTTACCCTACCTCTTCAGARTTTTCTCTTATTCTTTTTGACTGAGCTTTTTCGCAAAGATCTATCTTCCTTTCTCCCTCTCGAAGGGTATATGTAAAAGAACAATTCCATGAACATTAAAAGTTTATCTTCTGCACGTCCCTTATAAATTAACAGAAACTAGGAGTAACATCTTTAAGAGATAGATACAGCTTTCTTTCTCAAGTATATATGTATAATTTCATCTGGAAATTCTTGGTGTAAAAAGATTTAGCAGTGGCACCATGCACACGTGGGCAGAAGAAAAAGAGATCTAGATATTGAGATAAGAGAATCTCTCATTGTCATGAGGTTTTAAGTTTTAACTGTCACTGGAACGAGAAAGTTAAAAACTCTGTAAGAGTTAAAAACAACAAGTGCGAAGGACAGAGGGGGAAGATGGGCAAAAGGACTTGACTCACATTCATGTTAGTTGACGAAGGAGGAATAGTAGAACAAACGTACTGCAAAAAATCACAAATATTGTTTGCCCATAGTACTTTGTAATTGATGGCGATGGTAGCATTAATATTCTCTGCAAGAAACGCATTTGTGCTCACTGCTTAAAAACATTGCTTGGTGTATCAGAGGATGCAAATTGAAACAAGGAAACAAAAGAGCCAAAGCAAGTAGTATAGTGATGAATGAGACACACACAGAGACACGCACACGCACGAAGAGAGAGAAAGATGACGAATTGAACAGTGAGTTTGATGTGCATGWAAGAAAGGACTATCAGGTATGAACAGTAAAGGGGTGTGGAAGTAGGGACAGTCTCGTACAGTGCCAACCCGACCAGAGCTCGCCCACCAAAGCAAATGCCGGCGAGGATCGAAACTATTTGTTTCCCGAGAATAACAGATATTACCACCACTCCAATCCATCCGATGCTGCTGCTGTATCTATGATCTATGGTGTTCTAAATATAATCTAATTTTTAATCTCTCTCTCTCTCTCTCTCTCTCTCTCTCGGTTTTGTTTGTTTGGCGTGGCAAAGCCGGGGACAACAGCCAACCCTAATTCCATGAAACCTTGTCTTTGGCAGTTCTTAGTTTATTAGTCTATTGCTGTTCGTTTCTTTACTGCTACATAGTAATATTAAATTTTCCTTCTACAGTCTCTCCCCCCAGCCCCCCTCCCCATCCCCATCGTGGCCTTCAAGACTACACTCGCACAATGGTTTTCCAAGACAAAAGACTAACATACTTATACCTTGTGATCAAAATTACTGGGTACAAAAAATTGTTTATACCTTGTGATAAAAAAATCTAGAAGGTGTAATCGGAAAATTTTGGAGGAAAATGGAATTAATGAGTAATGGTTTTATGAGTGATTCTCGAACTAATCTTGAAATGCTAGAAATTAAAATTAACAACATTTTGAAAGGAACTGTGATATATAGGGATTAACAGGGACTGATGTCCTAAAAAATGTACAAATAGTTCTAATTTGTTATTTTGTGAATGTACTGTCGAAGATCGGGGTTGTTCATTAGAGTCCCAAGATTTATCTCATTCAGCACTTTCTCCCATTCTTCTTTGTTTTTGCCTTTGCCCTCTTTCTTTCTCTCTCTTTCACTTCCTTTGACATATTTTTCCCCTTGTTTAGTCACACCTCACAAGTGATATCCTGTCCCTCCTTTTTTATTCAATGGGGCTTACTTTATCAATCTTGCTACCATAGGTTCTAATTTGTGTGCATTTTTTTTTTTTTTTTAACTTCCACTTCGTTCAATTTTGGTGTTTTTGTTCGGTCTTCACCTTTTCAACTTTTTGATCATCTTTTTTTCTTTATTTCTTTTTGGCCCTCCTCGAAATCTCCCTCAATTCTATCTCTGTTATAAGCTAAAGAAAGCTCCTCATGAACTCATCCACCTAACCATTCACTTCCTCTTTCTTCTCCTACCTCTGGCCAGCTCTCACCATGAGTGATCCCTATAGCTACTACTCCTCCAATTACTTCAATGACTGGTTCAATCTGAACCCTCTTAACCAATTTGCTTCTTCTTCAAGTTCATCTCTTTATGCAAACAATTTCAACTTTTACTCTTCTAATGTTAACCCTACTACTTCTGCTTTCAACATTGAGTATCATCACTCTTCAGTATCACCTCCATCTCCACCAATGAGAGAAGCTCTTCCTCTCCTTGGTTCCAGCCCAGTAAGGCCGGAACTGGAAGAGCAAGATTCATCTTCCAGCGCCATGGAAGTCGATAAAAATAAGGACAGAGATCAAGAAAGCTTTATGTCTAGCTCGGCTGATGATGAGACTGTAACAGTAGCTCTAAATTTAGGGCTTCCCACTCTTAGCTCTGCTGATGCTGATCTGATCTCAAGACGCTCCTCAGATACAGATTCTATAGATAGGGAAGAAGTTACAATCGCTAATGGGATAGTTCCACCCACAAGCACACTTCACAAGGGTCAGTATTGGATCCCAACTCCAGCCCAGATTCTGATTGGTCCTACACAGTTTTCGTGTCCTCTTTGCTTCAAGACTTTCAACAGATATAATAACATGCAGGTACGCAAAAAAAGCTTCACTTTCTCCCTTACCCTCCTTTTGCTTTATGAGTGTGTCTGTCTGTGTGGGTTTTTTCCTTTTGATTTTGCAGAAAAAGAGAAAACCCATCCCTCTCTTTGTTTGCACACTTCTTTTCCTGAGTAATTTCAACCTTTCACTTTTCACACCAAGATGGATTGATAGGATGAGTCGATGATGAGAGAGGAACACATACATGGGTCCTTAGGGTTCAACTTTTCCTTTTTAGCATCTTTAAATAGTAATAATATTGTGATTTCATTTTATATATTTTTCATGCTTCTTCTTTTCTGCAAGATTTGTGGGTTTTGGGATCTGAATAAATCTACCTGGTCCAACTGTGGCTATAGTCAGTGCCCCCTCTTTATTTGATTGAACAACACAACCATATTATGCTTTTTGTCCTTGAAGTTTGTATTTTACACATCGGCAGGTGTGTCAAACTGAACATTTCCCAGTTCTTCTGGGTTCTTATAATCTTCATCAGAGAACAGGAAAAGAACGGTTCTCAATCTGACCACTCAAACTTAAGATGGCAGAACATCCTCAAAACTACATGAGCTTGAGAACCCAACCCCACCCCAGCCCATCCCAGGACATATTTTTAGTTGCTTTCTATCTGATAACAATTCATGACACTGATTTACACATGAAACATATTAAAGATCTCTCAGCCTTATTTTTTTCCTTAAACCGAGATCGATGTCTTGCTATTTTTCCATCCCAGGCACAAACAAGGTCCAAAGGGTTATGTTTGAGTGACTAGTTCCGGTTTTAGGTTAAGTACAAAATTGAGGTGTTGATGAAGAAGAATATTTTTTGTATATCTCAGGTGAATCTAACTACCAACGGCTCCGTAACTTGAAAAGCCTAAAAGATGAAAGATCTCAAAAATGGAATAAGAATTTGTTATTCCCAAAGGAACCAAATGATAATGCAGAAGAAAGATATTGCTGTTACTTCATATACAAGAAGACATATATACAGCAAAAGTTTTAGCTGCAGCCAGAGCTATATGGAGCAATTTTTGCCTTTTGTTTCAATTGAAATGGTTTATTTCATGTGACTGTACCTTTAAGCGAAGCCACTATTTTGGTTATGGTTATAGCAAAACTTCAGTCACTAATAAAGTCTGTGAGTCTAGAAGTTAATAAGCATGCATAGAGTAACGCTGAACTAGAGGTTTTAATCAGATTTGCCTAAAAGACAAAAGATTCAACAAAAATGTCAGTTTGGTTATAGCAAAACTTCAGTCACTAATAAAGTCTGTGAGTCTAGAAGTTAATAAGCATGCATAGAGTAACGCTGAACTAGAGGTTTTAATCAGATTTGCCTAAAAGACAAAAGATTCAACAAAAATGTCAGTTTCATCCAGCAATGCTTCACTTATTTGTTGTACTCTGAAAGCCATAATCCTATAAAAGCACCATATGCTTCCCTCCCTGATACGATTTTGGCTATGAAATTTTTCTGTTGGCATAGATGCATATGTGGGGGCATGGGTCTCAATACAGRAAAGGACCAGAGTCACTAAGGGGAACGCAACCAACCGCCATGCTAAGGCTTCCATGCTACTGCTGTGCACCAGGGTGCAGGAACAACATAGACCACCCAAGGGCTAAGCCACTGAAAGATTTTAGAACCCTTCAGACTCACTACAAGAGAAAACATGGAATCAAGCCTTTCATGTGCAGAAAATGTGGCAAGGCTTTTGCTGTAAGGGGTGATTGGAGAACCCATGAGAAGAACTGTGGAAAGCTTTGGTATTGTACTTGTGGTTCTGATTTCAAGCACAAAAGATCACTCAAAGACCATATCAAGGCATTTGGAAATGGACATGCAGCTTATGGAATTGATTGCTTTGAGGAAGAAGATGAACCCGCATCAGAAATTGAGCAGGACAATGAGTCTTCACAGTCATAATTATCAATGTAGTGTTGAGATTCTGATTAGAGTTTTGAATCAAGATTCATGACTCTTCAATGAAGCAATGGTACTAATTAATTTACTTTGCAAGCCATTTTGTGACTTGTTTGGCTTCTCTCGTTCTAGCTTAAATGACATTGTCACCACTGCAGCTTCCTTGGAATCATGGAAAGTCAATGTAAATGCAGCTCACATCAATCTCAATTCCTATCATCTCCTCGTGTGTGTGCGCGCCCACGCGCAGCCAAATTTAAAGCATACGTGAAAAATGCTAAGTAAAATCAAAGGTGGATTTTGCCTCTAAAGCGTATATATTTGATGCTGATGATGAATAATGGTTTTGCATTACATGCAGTTGGGATTTGATTCTAAAAAGTTGAATTGGAGTAGATATATATAATGACATTATGTGAAGTTCGAAAACATGTATCCACCTCGGTCATGGCTTGCTAGGTGGTAATACTTTAGAGGGTTTCTGTTGGATTAGTAGCGGCAGTAGCGTTTGAAACTGTTCGTGACAAACCTTAAATTTTCTCTACTTCATGTAGGGAAAAATGAAAATCTTTTTCTAAATCTTATGCAAAATTTTCAGAAACATTTCCAGTCAGCCTCCCACCCCAGACTCCCATGCTACTATATGGAGGCATGTCCATATAAGTCTTAGGCCATTCACTTCTCTAAGGAACATTCATGCTCGGTGGTCTCTATTTCATCAGATTCCAACGGGCCTCTCCACACCCATATCCAATATTCTAGGTGTCTTGGTTGTGGTTTTGTCTGTTACTTCTCTTTACCATATCTGAGAAAAGAGGGAGGATAAGAAATGGAAAGAGTTAAATATATTGAAGTGGTGGAATATTGGGTTATTACTTTCCCTTTTAATATCCAAGACTTTGGCACAGAAGGACACATATTAGATCCTCAGATGAAAAGTTGATTGCAGATGCAGTTGAAGAGAGGCTTTTTCACATCCAGTCAAGAATCCATCAGCTTTTCCATGCATATGCAGGAGTATAATCCCACCATTTGCCTAATTGATTAGCAGAAAAAGTACTCAGCTACATTCATGATAGGTTAATAAAGAAAAGTCCAATCAAATGATCAGCTTGAAAAGAGAAAGMGAAAGAGAAAGAAAGAACCAGAGAGASAAAGAGGGACCAAGAAAAATAAAATGACAAAAAAGGACAAAAATGAAGCAGAAGAGCAAGGAAAGAATGGGAATAGATTTTGGTGGCAGCTTTGGTGAAAGTTGTTGTGACAAGAGAGAGGAATGAGAGGGAATGAGTCAAAGGGGACTTAATGAGATGTCATGTCCATTACATTATATTTGTGTTCAGAGTCAGAACCAGTAATGTTGTACTCCACTGTACTCTATTGGAGGTATCCATCAAGTTTGTCCTAGATAGAAAGATAGAGATGGCGCAAGATCGTTGAAGAAGGCCTGCAGTAACAAAGAAAGAACATCTCTCTCTCTCTCTCTCTCTCTCTCTTGCTGCTCTGTGACTTGACGTCAAAGGGATGAAAGTGTTTAAACTGGTTTCCGTACTTGTTTGATTTAAAAGAAGAGTAACATTGATCAGTCATAAGAGGGAATAGAAGAAGAAGAGGAAGAAGAAGAAGAATCTGTACCAGGTACCATTAGGTTTTTGGATTACTCTCTGGATCCGCTTTCTCATTGTTTTTCTGCTCTTTGATCTGTCACAGTAGTRTTGCTTTGATCCTCCCTCTGGTGAATGACAAGAACCCTACTACTCTCTTCTCGTCATTTAAAAATATTATATGTATTTAATGAGTACGAATTTTGATAAATTATATTTTTATTTTAATTGTTCACCTCCTTTGTTACATTTATATGAATAATTTACAGTGTTCCCAACAAATCAATATAATTATTAATCATCATACAACTCTATATTCATTTCGAGGGCACATTGGACATCTTATAAGTTAATAGAACTAATTATTCTAGAAAAATGCATGTATGGCTCCCAAAATCTTGATAAGATTATAATATTATTTAAGCTTTTAAAGCTTTTTAACAACTATGGTAAAATATTTAACTAGATTTTCGAGATGATTATAAACCCTCACTTTGCTTTTTAGTTTAATAATCTAATGTAATTTAAAGACAATTATCATATTGTATTCATTAACTTATTAGCTTCCGTAATTATTAAATAATATATTTTTAAATTCTTTTAAGATATAGCTCCACATTTTCTTAGGAGGGTATAATAGACAGTTCTTAAAAAAGAAAAAAAAAACGAAAACATTCTAGAAATTTCAATATAATATTAAATTAATTAAATAATAATGTGATCCGATCGACCAATTCAGTTACTCGGTACGCTTTTCGTTCCAAATTAAATGAAACAATTTCTATAAAAAACTGTAACATTTCATGAATTGGCTCGGTCCACAGGATTTGTAAGCTACTGCAATGTACCACACGAGTTTAAAACATCCTAAGAGCAATGGGCCAAGCATCACCCAAAATAGAAAGGGGAATCAGGTAAAGGCATTTTTCTTTCCATGAATAGCAAATAAGGATATGACATACCCATTCTCACCAAAGCAAATGTGCAGAATAATTATATAGAGGGGCTATGGCCAGATCTTTACAGTAGATCACATATCTACTTAACCAAGAGCCTTAAGATATGAAACAATTCTAATGAGAAGTATGCACCATTCCCCCCTCCCCAGCTTGTAAATTTCTTTCATATTACATGCTATAAATAACATGAATTCTGAAAGGTTAATCATCCCAAAGGATCCAGGCTAATGTAGCATCCCCCTGAAAGAGCGCCGTCGGCCAAGTGAAGAATGGAATATATGTAAGGCTAGATGACTTAACCAACATGGTTGAACCACACCAGCTACAAGCTCATGTCTTCTGGCAAGCTKATTTGAAGAAAATACAGGCTGCAAATGAACAATATCTGGATTTTAAGTAGAAGGATATGAAAATGACAGCGAAGTTGATGCCATGAGAATAACCACACACAGAAGACAGAAAGGACATATAATGCACATGTTTAGACCAATATTATAGCAACATCTGCAGAATTATTAAAAGAAACTAACGATAAAGTTAACTATCAAAGCTATGCTAGAATACGAATATATGATTTCAGGCAAGTTAGGCCAAAGCATAGAATTGAGAAAGAAAAGAAAGATAACGTTCGATTTATTAAAACAATTAAACATAAAAATAGGGATACCTGATTGTCAGTTATAGTAACGAAATTTTACTTGCACAAAAGCTACAGCATCAAATAGGGAAAGTACAAGCATCTAAAAATCATACCATAGAGAACCCAACTCATTTCTTTCTTTTGGTACTTCTACATGCTGTATTTTCCAGTGAACCAGGATTAGACTTACAGGGTTCTACAAAAGATATTCACCATGTGAGGAGCTCCAGTTACCCCAAGAGTTTGGTGTTTTATCTGTAACTCTTTTTTCTTTTTCTCATGTTTCTCTTATCTACTTAATTTTKTGCTTTTCTTTCCCATTTGGAAACATGTACAATGCATCATCATAACATCCAAAACATTGTCTGGGTTACACTCAACAATACCTATCCATCCAATGCTCCAAGCATTTTCAACCTACAAAATGTTCCTCAAACAAAAATATAAAAAAGGAAGAAAATGGAAGTGCRGCATGTCCAATAAACCTTTTACCTTTTCTGTCACAATTTCTCTTAGTAGTTCTGTTCACTTTTAAGAATACAGGACCCGAGCTTCTGATTTCTATGAATGCAATCACATCAGGAAGTTTTTGCCATTTATCACTCTTGTTAATTGCACCACTTCTTTGTTAATTTTTCTTCCCCCTCCTCCTCCTCCTCTTGTCATTCTAGTTTACTCTACCTCAGCAGATTCAATTATTCTCTTTAAAACTGAATGCGTTTGGGGTACCTTAGACTAACGTTGAGATCTTGAGCAGCCAATACTCAATAGACAAATGCCGAATGGGAAAGGAATGGTCAAACTTCAAATTAAATTGGGTTTTTGGGTATCCTTAGTCATAGCTGGAAAGTGAATTACCTTGCAGACATGAATGCCATTCCAAAGAACACAGCTTTCACTGCTTGCTTTTGTCCCGCATAATCAAATGCTAATGGCAGCATTTCATGCAACGTTAGAAATGCCATCACTCCACCAACTGGGAATCCCAAAAACCAGTCACATATTTTTATCTTCAAAACAAATATTTTCTCCCTAAATAAGCCAAAAAGCCTAGGTAACAACAAAAAACCTGATCCCAAAAGGCCCTCCAGAATTTCAGGACTTAAGCTGCTAGGGAACATATAGGCTGCAGTGAATTGAAAGAGGAGAAATTAGACTTTTGTTCATCTACTTCACAAAAGAATTTGTCACATGCTTGCATTCACAAGAGTTAGAAACAAACCTACAATAATTACACCTAGAGGCTCAGCCAAGCCAGAAAGAGTGGCCAGTTTAAATGCCTGCCATTTGCTGTAACAAGTCCAGTATAAGCAATTGAACAAATTCAGTGGGATGCATATAGCTATATGAAAAAAACAATACGAACTGCTGAGAAGTAATTAGAAACCATTAGTTATGTTTGCTTGTTGTGGTTGAATTTCCAGGTGTTAGATATATCTCTTACCTCTGGGTTGCAAAATAAACAGGAAGTGCAACAGCAACACCCTGAAATGCCAAAAGCAACGAAGTCAGATAGGAAGAATAAAGAGACAACTTTTTACTTATTCTAACGAGTAAATGTTCCATTAAGGGAAAAATCAAAACAGTAATCCCACAAGGTTTTTCTGAACAATTGAAGAGAGAGAGGGATTCAAAACTTATAAATGTTTTCTTTGAGAGGTAGCAACTACTTAAATGCTAAGAAACACTTATTTATGGTATAATACTTCTATGGTACTTCTGTTCTTGACTCTTCAAGAAAGTTCACTAAAGAGTTAATGAATCAAAAGAAGAAAGAGATTTTGACAATACCCCTGAAAGTACTACTGTGGGGTAGTGTTAGAAAAGGTATAAAAATTTGAACGACAAGCCTTGGAAACCTTGTACTTGATCCAAAAAATGTAGCTCAGTTGGTCACTATTATATATCATAAACTTCAATAATCTGAATGGAGGAAAAAGCATTTGCATGAGAAAAGAGTGAATGAAAGTACATTGGTCATGCCAACTTAGGGGCTTTCCTAATTGGATCAATCTTGTATACACTGTAAGTGTAAAAAATTCTTATGAGAATGCGTAATCAAAGAATTTTCCTTACATTTTGCAAGTGTTATGTGATAATCTTCCAAGCACTTCTGTATAGAAAATTGATGCAAATGACCATGTACATAAAAATAATCATGCAAAGAAATAATTTTTTCAAGTCGTGCAAGGACTCATTTCTACATTGTTTTAAAAAAATGAATATATATATATATATACACATATACATATATATACACATACATACATACATACATACATATTTAGATTAGGAAAAAAAATATAAAATAAAGTTCTTCCTATAAGTGGCCAAAAGTTATGTGCTATTATAAAATTGCTTCACTTTTATCGCAGAGAAATCCTCAAAATTGTGTCGAAAGCTATGAACATACATAATATACTTTGCTTGAATACAAAGGTAATGCTTAAAACCATGGTGCAACTTGTGGATTCAATGTGTCAGCCATCAATCTATGATCAACAAAGGTGGTTTTTTTTTTTTTTTTTTTCCCCTTTTCAATGAAGAAATTCAATTAGCCAAAAAGGAGAGTACAGGAAAGAGGATCAGAATCCTCAACAGAGCAATAAGTCAGTGATTAGCAAAGGTGACAATGGAACCAAGCTTTGCATGATTCTATTAATAGATGCTTCTGTGTGCATGGGGTGACATMAACACTTTTTTGAGCCACACCTTTAACAAGATTATTCCCCACCAAAAATTTTCCCTAAAATTACCAATCTACTCAGTACCACTATAACTCAAAACTCATATTCTCTGGGATTTACTTCTCTCAAGGGAAAAAGTAGCTCCAAACCAAATGTATCATTGTGAAGGGAAATCAATCATGACATAAACAGTACATGACTGTTAATTTATCTAAATAATACCTCTGGAATATTATGTAAAGCAATTGCAAGAGCCAGGTTTAGACCAACTCGAAGACCCTGCATAAAAAACAAGAGAAACAAACAAAGTCATTTCATAACCATACTGATAAATTTAAAGTTCTGAAGCAATAAAATCCAGAAGCTTCTCCAAGTCACTTTATCAGTTTGCAGACAAAAGATCAATAAGTCCCCACAAGTCAGAGACGTAAAACAGAACTATGTCAATCATCGTGAATGGGCTGAGATTTCAACACAGCAAAGTGATATTCCACAATCTTCTAAAACTTAGTTTGGGACAGCTAAAAGACTAACTTGCCTGAAATGAACAATTTATTCGTTGTCCCAAATATAGGCTGGAATTCTTTTCTGTATACACCTGATATTCAATTGAGACTAAAATTTCAAGTCACAAATAACTAGATGTACAATAATTGCTTATCTAGATTAGAGATACTCTCCTGGCAGATAGTACCCAGAATTCATGGCCCGTAATATATTCTAAAGGACAGAATAGACTAAGTACTGTTAACGTAATTACTCATGATGCAAGACAAGATAATGAACACTTGAGCTTGGAAGCATAGAAGATATAGCCAAATTCACCAGTATATGAAATATTTATTACCTTTTGCAGGGAAAAATGTCACTATAGAAATGGAATTTACRGGAAACAAGCTTTTGAGGTTATATCAAATGGTGTAAATAGAATCCTTAAAGGGCTCTTGTGACCAACCAATTCAAAAAATCAATTCCCTTATAGAAAAGTCATGAGGCTTATTTGTTATTTTTCTTTGTTGAGATAATCGTTAAACTGTATTAGAAGTCATTTTGTATTAAACTTTCAGGAATCCATTCAAACTGATCTAGAAATGTATCACATTGACGGACCAAGTTAATCTATGAAAAAACCAGTCATTTGTGAACATTAGTATCCCCATATAAGTTTTAAAAAAAAGTGAATAACATTGACCAGGCAGAAAAGGTACCTTGATTGATCCAAGAAAGACAGCCATTCCCTCTGGAAAATTGTGCAAGCTTATGCCTAAAATAAACAAGTCCCAAAGAAAAGCAACTATGAGCATTCTCTATTTACGACCTACACAAACAGCATGATCGCAAAAGGTGAGAGGGCAGAAGCCAAAGAATCATTGTCTTCAAAATATTTGCAATGAGAAAATATAACTGATTTCGATCAGAGATCCAAGAATCATTGGAGAATAGATCCGTAGAATAATCAACTGTTATATGTATTTTAGGTTAGAGACACATMGTGTCCAACTTCTGAATTAGTAAAACAAGATAACCCATATGTCCCTATATGCAGAAGTGCCACTGTCTATTATGATGGTTAAATTTGTCACCAAACTATAAGCCCTTTTTCTTTTTATATTCTTGAAAGCACTTAATAGTAGGTCATATTTGCAAACTGTCATACCTGAAGGATGTTATTATCCTCAAAGCTACCAAAAAAATAATGCATTACTGACATTATACTGCACACAATSAGTAGTAAATGTGAAGGTTATATGCATCACCTAAACTCTAAAGTTCATAATGCCAAGTCCACAATTCTGTACATCAAGTTTATGATAACTTCAGGTTTTATAAACAAGCATTCCCACCATCCTTCCACGAAAGAGCTATAATGTTGCACCTCTAGAAACTTTATGTACAGAAAATAGGGGGAAAAAAGTATCAGCAACTAATGCTGTAATTTATAAACCTTAATCACCACAGAATTGAATAGATATATTTCCTCTTTTACTGAAAAGAGACTTAAAGAAAAAAACAGTATCTTAAGAAAAGACACGTAGAACAGCACATAATAAGAATTTAGGTAAATGAATCTTTCCAAAAAAAATTCAACTGAAGAAAACTCCACCAGGAGAGAAAATTCCTCGATATTTAACACTTTGATCAATCGATCTAGACAATTTCTACACTCCGATTAATCATTTCATATGAGCCACCATTAGAGTCAAAGAGTTTTAAGGTAACTAACTGATACCTCAGAACTCATCCACAGAGAATGTCAAGCAAATAATGTCTTATAATCTTAATCAAAGTCTTAAATGAAGTTCAAAATATCAAAGAATGGACTAACCAACCTATTGCAGTGATGATTCCACTAAACAAGACTTGGCGCCGATGCTTTTTTATGAGATCCTTCTCTCCTCTATCCCCATTTTTCTGTTTCTCACAGGTGGAATTTTCAAATAAGCTCATATGCATAAGCAAGTTTCAAGAAAAAAAAATTTGGCTTATTCAAATATAAATTACGTGTCAGACCTTTTTGCTTTTAACGTCTACAGTAGGAGAAAGTGTTGCTTCAGGGATAAAACCTGAAATAATTGCAAAGAAAATAACTCCTGCAAAGAACTATGAACAAGAAATTGGCAATCAATCAACAAATAATTCTGTTGGAAAAGGTTAATAATAAAAGTAAAGGAAACAGCTTACCCAAAGGTTTCCCTTCAAAAACCCAATGGAATTCAGAGCATTATGAGCCAAATCTAAGAATGAAATGCTGAGCATAAGACCAGCTGCGAAACCCTGCAATGAAGAAGATCCTGAAGGATAGGTCAATAATCCATATTCCCGTTAACATGTCAAAATTTCCTAGAAATATTAACAGGGRTAAACTAAGTCATCCATGTCCGAATACTTGAACTATTTTTTTCAAATAAACATAATTTATTAGGAAACTATGCGCTGTAACTTTTACAGAATAGCTCAGCTTCACAACCTTAATTCCTTCAGCCATAAAGAAAGAAGGAAAAGGGGGGGAAAAAAAAAATGCTTCACCTGTAAAAGCCCCAGCATCTTCATGTTGGGAGTCGGATTAAGGACCACAAGCACCGCACCTGCTCAGGCACATATTAACAACAACATCTCAGTTATGAACAACTTAACATACAAGGAAAATTATCATTGGACAAGCAATCAATAGTCAGGGAAACCTCTCAGGTCAAGAAAAGGATATACCCATATATCAGGCCAACAAATAATGCTTTGTGGCGAAATAAAAACTTTTTAGTATAACTTATTCCATTGTACAAGTGTAAGAGAAGAAGCAAATGAAAGAGCACAGTCATGAAGAATTTGTCTACAAATTTCTGAAATTCTATCTAGATGGAAGTAGATACAGATTGGCCCTTGAACTTAGAATGACTCATTGCATCCTTGGACTCCAAAGAGATATCATAACTACCTATCAACCAGAAAAGTAGTACCCAAGGTAAAAGAGTAACGGCTCTACAGAAGAATACAGACAGACTCCGTCAACACGATGAACGCAATGTTGGAACCCCGATATTAGAATTAAATGTACACTAACGAATATATTTTCTTCTTTTGTCTGCACTCTTTGCATTTAAGTGTTCCTCCATTTCTGTAGTAAAGAATTACTTCTTCATGATCCAAACTGATGTGCCATCACTGGGAATCCACTGTAAATAACTTGTATGCTAGGAATACTAGAGCCCAATGAAATTGAAAGAGTACATTTGAGAAGTGGAGAAGATAAAACACGGATTCACAAAGAAAACTCCAACCCATTTGAACCAGTATTTCTCCCTAACCGCAAAGCTGAAGACACAAAAACAAGTAGTAGAAGAGTAATTTATTTCAAAGCCAGAAATATCCACTTTATCAACAACTAAACATCAGATTGATAGTTCCATCAGAAAATTATCATATAGTAAGTTTTTATAATACTTAAACGAGAAAAACAACATACAGAAAGAGTGCATCAAAATTTGAAGTCGGGTTAAAAATATATATAAGAGCATGACTCACCAAGGGATGTGCTTAATCCACCTATGAGTGAAAGAACAAGAGCAACCAAGACTTGAGAATCCATAGAACCCTCTTCCCCAGAAACCCCCCAAAGACTCTAATTTTGGATTATTTCACTCTTTCTTAAATACAGAAGATTTTTGAAATGGTAAAATGTAATTCAGGAATTTTGGGTTCTGGGTTTTGGGTTTTGCACAATTGAACTCACGACAGCAAAATACTTGCTTCAATTGAATTACGCGAACTCTTGGGCATTTCAGATGATACTAAAATGGAAATACATGAATTTCCCACGGTAGATGATTCATATATAACGTATGCCCACGACCAAAATAGTAGAATATGTAGAAAGGAAGAAAGGCATGGTTGAGGGGAGGGGTCCAAGCAAGAACCACYAGGGAACTTTGAAAAGCTTTTTTTATTTGTAAAGGAAAAAGAATCTTTTTGCGCTTCTCTTGTGCCTAAATATCAATATAAAAAGAATTAAAAAACCTAATAATTATATTTATGTAAACTCAAATATAATATCAAAATTTTATCAGGTATTCTTTTATATATAAAAAATGTATATATGTAGTACGACAAGTGACTTTGAAAATATCACATCCTCTTAAAGGAGCAAACCACGGAAGAGGTTTTCTTCCTTGTGCCAATTTAACCCCACCTGCCTGGTCTTGGTTTGCTTTTGATGTGACGAAGGTGAGTTTGGATWGAAGAAGTTGAAAGGTGAGGCATGAGGAGAAACGGATTTAGGCATTAGACGCATTGCTTAAGAAAACTCTAAWAAAGAATTTTTAMAAGGAAATGTAAAAAGATTGGAACCTTTCAAACAATGATAGGAGAATTCAATAGTATACAGATAAAACAGAAGGTTACCATCTCAGTTGAGAGGCAGCTCTATTGGAGCCTCCCTGTGGGACATAAGTCACCTGAGCAGAGGAMGGTGAAAAGAAAGAAATTTTAACRGAAATGGCCAGGTTAGGCAGTAACGAAGAAGATTTTTACAGTGACAGCAGAACCGTTCTCTTTTATCTGTGCYCGAAAAGAGTTATCTTATYACCTCATGGTCCCTAAATGTTTTCACAGATGTTGTTTTAGTCCATAGTATTTTGATTGTTTCCATAATGGGCCAAAGTAGTATGGGTATGAAATGCGGATTATTTGGGTAGAATCTGTTAGAGAGGGAATATCTAGTTAAATAAAAACACCAGTCAGAACGAGGCAACAAAGTCAGTTATCTAGATAATAATGGCAGGAGTAATAGCAGGTCTAAAACTGTAGAAATTCTCAAATCTCACAAGTACAAATTCTTAAGGAAGAAACTCTAAAAGACGACTGTATCGAGCATTGTTCCGAGGGTCTGAATAATGTTTGATGACATGAGGTTAGAGACATGCTCTTCTAAATGCTTCTTCGCGTCTTGCCTTCCAACATTTGCAATTGCCAACTTTTCTGGTGGCAACTCATCCTCTTCCTGAACTGCTTTATTATATTTGACGGCTAAGTTCAGCATCTCCTGCAAGAAATACAAGATCGTCACAACCTTGYCTAACTTAAAATCAGAAGATAAGATCCACATCTTCAAAATTCACTCAGATTTCCACCTCAACAACAACTAAAACAGCAAAGCATTTTCAATAGTTCATACCAGATAGGCAGAGTCCCTATCAGGGAGTTTCCCAACTTAAAACAATGAAAATTGGAAAGAATTTGTTTTAGGTTGAGGGTTGCAACCCTGATATCTTGTGTAAATTTCRATCTCACCATTCAAGGCTRTCTCATTTTCCTGACGGAACCATTGCCAGCAGTACTGTGTCCCATCTGAAAACTACTATTTTAGAGTAAATCTCTAGAAGGAAATGTTGACTGCTGTACCTAGTCTTCTGCCCATAAGCAAACATCTCTTTGGCATCATAAATTGATCCGGAGAACACAGGATAACAGCATGTCGTACGACGAAGTATGCAAATTTCAGATGCAATATATATATATATATATATATATAAATCTAGAGCAACATCATCTAACCTGGACAGTCTGCTCATTGGTTTTAGAATGCGTGTCAAATCGCTGGAGAGTCAATCCATCTGTCCATTTTTTCTTATGAAGATTCAATAACATTTTCTCCTCAAGTTCGTTCTTTCGATAATTGATGGCTATCGAGTAATAGTGCCTGTTCAAACCGTGTATCAGTGCCTGTATAAAGATCACCCATTATTAACCAGAAACCAACATGCAATACTTTACAGAGTGGAACATGATAAGAGTTCAACTTCGTTCATACCTGGATTGACGGTTTATTGAGATGCCCAAGATTGGATGTTGTTTGTCGTGGCTCTTGACCAAGCATCATAGTCTGAGGATTAATCAAACGGAAGGCATCAATAACCACCTTCCCTTTGACACTTTGAATGGGATCCACCACAACTGCCACGGCTCTTTGGTTTAGAGCTTCAAAACTCTGCATGTACCACAGGCATTTACAAAGTGGTATTGTTATCACAAAATTAAAATGCATATTAGCTAGAAATAAAACAACTGATGGATATGCAGGATGAAGTACAAGACAAATACCATTAATAGGTTTCTTCAATAAAATCGATCAACTAATGAGTGCCAAAACAGCAAATGATTATGATGACTACTCCATCATGACATTTATAMGCAACCCAAAAAGAAAAAAGGATCCCTTGTGTGAATTATCACACAGAAAGTCTCCAATACACAATTCATTCTGTTGATGAGCATCAAGCACCGATACAAATATGTGATGCAGTTAAAAGTGACAAATTATATAACATGCCACAGACACCCCTCGTAGAGACCCTATACACAGGAAAAACCAATTTCATGGAGCACTGCATTACTCTTTCAGGAAAACTCCTGCTTCAATTTGGYAGGGCAATTAAACTAGATGCTCAGCAAGTTTGTACTTTTCAATAATCAGCAACCCTATCACAACAATTACATTTAAAAAGAAAAACTTCAAATGTYGAATTGGTCTTTTAGATCACTTYTCTATGCAAGCAAAGTAACTTAAACTTAACTCATCTCCATATTACCTTAAAGACAAATAAAAGAAGAAAAAGGCAGAAATAAACCTGCTGAGTGTTGATGTCAACCCCAGAAAGCCAACATCCAAATCCAGGATGGGAATGATACCAGCCAACCACCATTTCCGGCCTGCAATGAAAGGGGGGAGGGGAAGAACGTGAAAATTTCAGATAAGAAGAAGACAGCAATACAAAGTATYTCATTTTTATTTATCCAAAATCACATAACACAAACAGCATGGATCAAGCACTTTTTAGAACCTGAGATGAAACCTTGACAACTCAACCAAACAATTTCACTATATAACAGAAGTCAACTGAAAAGTAACGAAAATACAGCCAATAATCCTCATCTAAGCCTATATAGGGATATCCCTGCCATAATGATGATTGATTCATCTGTATGACAAATGTCTAGCATTTAAATCAACAGCAGCAAAATCAAGCCTGCGTTAGACTGTTCCTGATAAACCAGTCTCAGAGAACTAGATGAAAAGGCACAATATATATGGAGAAAGTGTGTTCAGATCATTCCAAGACATGGTGATAGGCCATCAACACCAGAAACTGCATTTTACCAGTTCCTCACGAGAAACAATAAGAAAATTATCATGGTATCAAAAATATGCTACTTAGGGTAATTAAGTATTTTAGTCATTCAAGCAGTGTGATCAAATAGCAAACTGTGATGCTTTGATCATAATGTAATAAGATCACGTTTAACTAAATTAAATTTCATGTTGAATCTAGAATTTGATATTGGGTTCTCATGCAAGGATATGGTTTAGCAAATTTACAAAGTATTATTGGGAACTAAGCATCAATAGATCTGGTCTCTCAGCATCCGAATTTGAAAATTTTAGAAAAAATAAAGAAATTGAGGAGAATTTTGTAAGAGATGTGCAGGATACTATCAATGAGGCAACAGCCACACTAAGAATAAAAGATTAGAAAATATTCACTTTATATGCTAAACTGATAATGCATGAAAATTCTACTGTCCCGTTGCTAGGACTTCCCACATGAGTAGAAACCATTGTCACGTGATACAGTGGATTGAATGGTTATCATGCATGTGCGAGACCTCCCAGCAAGACATAAGAAATCCCCCCTAAGAGTAGTAAACTCCTTCCACATTTAGTTTTCCCACTGAAAAAAATTTTAGATTATCATTTTTGAGAACTCATGAGTGCAACCCATGCATACTACTAATACTTGCTTGATCATAAATCTCGTTCATTATCTCTCCATCTTTTTTTCCACCACTTGGTCRTCAGATAGAGCCAAGCAAGTTATCTTTCAGTTGAAGATCCGAAACATCCACTGGCAGATACTAATTTCTAGTTTATATCTGAGCATAATATCCACCRTATTAAAGGAAACAGTTTAAATAATACAAAAAGAACTATTCACATATTTTGCTTCAACGGTTTTAAATTCATAAGACTAGCTAGCTATTTCAGTACAAAAAATAAAAATTTTGGTCGTGCGGATACTGGTTTGAGTGTCTGAATTGCGATTACAGACCTCCATTTTTACCCATCATATTCTATCACCAAGTACTCCCGAGCCCCAACCTTAGYAGCTTTTTTTAATGTATRGAATTCATCAGCTAGATTACTAAATACAATCTGTATTGAATTCAACCGCCCTAATTATTAMATTACAAAATAAAATTTTGGCTTGTGCAAATACTGGTTTGAGATTCTGAATTATGATTMCAGACTTCCGTTTTTGTCCATCACAAAGACGACCTAACTTAAATATAAGATAACAGTCCAGAAAGTTAGGATATCATGGATCACAAAATAATATGATTAACCCTAGATTACCTGCCAGTTTGCTTAAGCATATCAAGCATATTTGTTTGAAAAACATGATCGACCGCTTCAACACTGACACCCGTACCACTTTGTGGCATAGCGAATACATCCACCACACGCACCGTGTACTCATCCACAAAATCCCCAAGCATCAACCCCATAACTTCCATTGGCACCCCAGCTCTACCTATTTTTATATTAATCAACAAACGAACAAAATCAAAACCCTAATCACCTATATTATATAGCAAAACGCACATATTCAGGGGAAGAGGGGGAAGGGAGAAAACCTCAATTACTAACCGTGTTTGAGCATCTTTAGAAGGGCCAAAGAGGAGATGTACACCTGCTCTGAAGAATCGAGGGTTGGSGAGTCCGGCGGAGCGTGGCCCAAGGCTCCGCCAGCGCCGGCGAACATCCGTTGTAATCTTTCCATTCCCGACATGTGTATCTACGCAGGACAGGTATTTTGAGTTTGTTTAAGAATTGCTTGTGATCTTGGAATTGAATTTCGAAACGCTTGAAATAGGTTTTTTGTGAAAAAAAACCACTTGAAATACTAAGGCTGCTTTTGTTTTGTGTTTTTTCTTTGAAGTAGCCTGCGTCTGGGTTCTGAAATTGGATTTCGAATTATAATACTACTGTATCTGTTTTATCTCAGTACTATTAACATTAAGGAAATGACGCCATGCGCTGTCCTTTTAAAACATAAATAATAATAATAATAATTTCTGTCCTTTTAAAAATAAATAATAATAATAACAATTTATGAGTAAGTTTATAATAAATGGTTCATTCCCCTTAATTTATTTTTAAAAAAATTATATTCACAACATCAAATRTAAAYACTATATAACTTTATTAATAAATATATCGACATATTGATTTACCAATAAACATTGGAGAAACCTATATAGCACAATGAAATAGCCTTGGTGCAAATGACATCCACTGGAGTCCCCAAAGGCCATAAATTTTAGGTAAAAGCCCGTGCAAACGTCACATAGAATAATGTATTAATTATGAATATGAGAAGCACCTCGAATAATATGTATCGATTCATTTTAGAAATATTTGAATATATTTATATTAACCCTTTGAAGGTCATTAAATTTTTATAATTCATGCACATTTATTATCGTGACAAATCATGATTTTAGAAAAACATTCAAATATATATTAGAAAATGAATYTTAAATCATAGGAAAGACTAAGGTTCACATCATTTAATAATCACTTAGATTGTGCAAATATGATGGTCAATTAAAATTTTAATTCGAGATAAATAACGTATATTAATTTATTATTATCAAAAATAATAATTTAGTGGCAGGATAAGAATGTCAATTAAAGAATGAAGAGTTACGCCCTTAATAATTTACATAGAATTCTATAATATCAAAATAAAATAGTAACAYGGTGTCTCCATGGTCTTTCTTGAAGGTYTGTTAGCTTTATGGTTCTTTGAACRTTAAATCTTGAATATYATCTATTGAAGAAGATATATGTATATTTATTTTTATCTTGCGTATTAATTGTAAGCTAATATTCTTAAAAAATTAATTGGTTCAATTATATAAATTATATATTAATATTACTGCATTGAATTACTATCAATTTAAAAGGATTTCATAGCAAAATGGCAATTTGGTTTTGTGTAAAGTCCATGCCAATTTCGGCACAAATTTGATCAAATGGTCCATTTTAGTACTTCGAAAAAAGTTTCATGTATATTAGAGAAATAAATAAACGTTAGGGACCAAAATGACATTCCAAAAAAGCAGGGGACTATTTTTGCAATATATAATATTTGCTCAAAATGATTATTTTAGAATAAATATTTAGTAAGTTTTAAAGGCGATTAGATGATAAGGAGTTGTAATGATGTTTTCATCAATTATAATTTAAACAATTATATAAATAAATTTAAGACGAAAAAAATTATGCATGTAACACGTGCATATGATTCAAAAGATGACAAGTTCCTGCCATTGAATGAAAAAAGAAAAAAAAAAGGAAAAATACGTAAACGTTAAAATGGCAAAATTGAGAAACTTTATGTAGTTTCTTGGGGGACTAATTGAGATAAATATATATGTCTGAGGGTCAAACTGAAAAATAGCTTCGTAAATTCATGGGGACTAGACCTCCGGCGGTGTCTGGCGCCAAATTTCAAATCAAACGCTTTAAATTACAGAATCCATTGTGAACTTAGCCGGGGAAGAAATATGTGCACCGCAMCGACGGCCTGACTTGCGAAACCTATTGCTGAAGCTCAATTCCTCCCTCTCCGAGCAAGATCTCGGTCTCTGCCCCTACATGAAGGCCGTCCTGTGGTCAAATCTCCTCAACAGTCATGGCCACCATTTGAGGAGATTTGACCCTAGGGATGATTCTGAAATTTTGAAAATTCTGAGCTAATTAATTTGAAGATCGTGCTTCTGCTCCGCTGCGCAGGAATTTTCCTTCTACTCAGATACAAAGGCTGGCTCTTGAGGGCCTTGCTGTTGCTCGGTGAGAAAACAATTGGAAATTTGAGTTTTTTTCCGCTTGGAATTCCGTTGTAATCATGTGTTAGAAAGTGTTATTCATTGTGTATTTGAATGAAAATTTAGTGTTTTTTTTTTTTTTGGTCTTCTCCTCTGTTGTTTTGCTTTGATTTATTTTATCTATGGTATGCATGTGTAGAATTCCGCAAGCAGACTGATGTAACAGTTTCCATTTAGGTTTTTTGTTTCATATGCATAGTAATTAATGATACTGTTTGCAAGTTGGCTGAAATATTTTCTGTGAGATTCATAACTATTGTTTAGGTCATTTCGTATTATTCTAGTCTAGATTTATTTATTTAGGATTGTGCGATGCTAAATTTAGAATCACAACGTAATAAATACATGAGAGTTAAAGTTACGGAATGAACTAAATAAGACACGTGATCAACTAGATAGGAATAACTCCTCAACTCGAGGAACAAAAGAATGTGAAGCTTGGTTATCAAGGGGTTAAGGTCAGAGAGCTTGACAAATGTGGATATTTCTTTTATTCTTTTTCTGTCTATTTCCTTTTTCTCATTTTTTGGCCTTTTCTGTTCCTTGTGATTGTCTTGCCCTGATCACATTAGATGTGTTGCAGGTCGAAAGAAGCTCAAGCAGGGGAAGATTTCACCATTGAAGTCAACAAGAAAGTAAGTAAAATTACTCTCTTATGAGTAGCAGCTGGATTTAATACATCTTCAGTTGTCGTCGAACCATTAGTTTGATCTGTGAAATGATCAGATATAGAATTTCATACCATAATCAAATCTTTGCTCAAGCCGCATATCTTTCCTGTTTTCCCAATCCTTTTCTGTTAGAATTTTCCTTTGTTCTTCATTTGCTTTAAGCTTAGCTTTAATGTTCTCCTATCTAAAATGGTAAGGTTGTAATACATCATGGCAGTCCATAAAGAGATCAAGAAATGCCCTCAATCTTGAATTCTTCAGATAATACCGTGGTTTTTTTTTTTTTTTAATAGGTTGCAGTACCAAAAAGGAAAGAAAAGAGAAAGGAAAAAGAAAGGCTTTCAGTGACATTGAAAAGTTGCCACTAAATTGATGCATCTTTAAGTTGATTTTGGTTTCTCATAATTCAATATTAAGTGATGCAATGATGTAAATCTTTCATCAAATGGGATATATTTTAATTCTCCTTGGGGCTATTATTTTTCATAAATTTGTGGATGATGAAAGAATTTGTCGTCAACATATACTCTACTTATACATGGAATGTGAACAAGGTGCATGAAAAACATTAAAGAGATCAAATAAAGTCATCTATACTTCATAAATCTGTCTCCTTTAAGGATTCTATCAATTATAATGACTAGTGTTAATGTCCTTTCACTTATACGTTCATGCAAATTATAGTTACACCAGTGTTAATATTAAGATGTATATCCTTTCTTGGATATGGATCTAAATGTCTCCTTTCTTTTCTTTTTTTCTTTTTAAATTGTCTTTCCACCTTTGTGAAGCATGCTATTCTCTCTTGCTTTCTTTGGAGAACAGGTACTCTGTGATGACAGATAGAGTTGCCTGAAGCCATGACTTCTAGATATCAACGGCTGATCAAACCAGGACGACAAAGAAAGTTTTCATGGACCGAAGCAGCTGACAGACAGTTAATCCAGAGTAGTAATAGAAGCAGCTTCGGTTTGGCGGCTAATACATTCTCTTTYTCCTGTCGTGTAAGCAGGATCCCCCTTGTCGCTCGAAGTTAGATTGCTTGACTCCTCTGGGCTCTGATCTTGAGGGTACTAGGATATATCCTGTACTGGAAGAAGTAAACTTGCTGCTCGGAGGTCAATCTCTCATGGTCTTCCCAAAAGGTCTACAAGCTTTGATAAAAGAAACAGTGTTGGTAAGAGAGTGCATGAATCAGATGCAGTTTCAATTGCAGCAGACCTATCTCAACTCATTTCTCTCAGCACCTCCAATGGTTACACTCTCTAAAATCTCAGGGATAACCTGATCACAATATTTTAAATATTTATATAATCAACTTTACTCGTTATGTTTTTCCATTTTTTTCCTGAAGATAGATACTCTTACTAGGTTTGAGTTTACAGAAATATAAATATTAGATTTTTTATTTTTTTTCTTGTAATTAGAAATCCTTTTGATTGTGAGTCCACTTAAACAAAACTTTGAATATTTCCTTTAAGATTTAATTTTTATTTTTAAAATCATGTTCTCAATTAAATGTACTTTATCAAATAATATAAAATTATTATTTTATTAATGTTTAAAAATAGTTTATGTGTTATAAATGTTTGACAGCAGTTAATTTCATACATTTATATTTTAATTACATTTCAATTAATGAATATATAGCATTTAGACTATTCACCTCTTTTAAATTCTTGTATTTAAGTCAAATTAATTAGGGTTTCGAGTTATTTTTTGTCAAAATGATATACGTCCTTTCCCTATATATTTTTRTATAATTAAATTATTAACAAAATAAAAATAATGTGCCATTAAATGGCCCCAAAATTTGAGCGGTGGTGCCAAATTTTCATAAAGCCTTCACCGTACTTGCGACGATCCATCCGGTGACTGCAAAAAGCCAAGCCAAACTCACGCGGCTTTTCTGTCACTCTGTGAGAGTGAAATTCAGTGTTGTGGATCACAGCAAGGTAATTGATCAGTAGCTACAACCTTAAACATTTTTCCTTCTATGTTTAATCTTTTTTTCTTTATTATCTCACCCCATCACTTTATGTAGTGTTCTTCATTTCGCCTAAACAAGAATGCAGCTTTGCAAATTTCAGAACCTTTTACTGAATTCTTGGGTGCTGTGTTAATTTCTCGTGGATTATGCCGGTTGGATTATTTGATAATCAGAATTACGAGGGTATGCGGTTTTCTTGTGCTGAATTAGTATGTGCTTAGCTAATCTTTCTGCCGAAACGCAGTGGGGATAATTTTGGTTATATATATATATGAAGTCTTGATTTTGTAGAAGAGTTTCAAGGTTTCAGGAAATATAATTGCTCATTTTTCTAATTGGGTTTTGGAAATTGGATTATAAGGGTTTTGAATTGTGTTTGAAGATGGATAATTCAAGTACTAGAGGTGGTTTTTTCTCAGGTTATTCTGGTGGGTTTCTGGGTATGAATAGGCATCAACAGTACCCAGGTGGGTTTCCAGGGTTGAGTATAAATCATCAGACTCAAGTTGGTAATAATCCAGCTCGTGCGCAGAAGGATAAAGTTCAATCATCAATGGACTTAGAACCTGCATTTGAACAAAGACCAACTGGGCTAGGGGAGGTGAAAGACTCCACTCCTGGAGGTTTTACAATGAATTTTGGGAAACAGAAGACTTCTGGGCCTTGTAATGTCACTATCAATTTTAACAATAACTCAAGCGATGATGATGAGCCAAGTTTTGAGGAGGGAAATGGTGGCAGTTCTAGTGGAGCAAAGGGCAAAAAGGATGCTCCCTGGCAAAGAATGAAATGGACAGATAATATAGTTAGGCTCCTCATTCAAGTGGTTGCTAGTGTTGGAGAAGATGGTAGCTTGGAGAGTACTGATGGACTGAGACGCAAATCTGGTATCATTAAAAAGGGTAAGTGGAAAACAGTTTCTAAGATATTGATTAGTAAAGGTTATCATGTTTCACCTCAGCAATGTGAGGACAAGTTCAATGATTTGAACAAGAGATATAAAAAGTTGAATGATATTCTTGGAAGGGGTATGTCTTGTAAAGTGGTGGAAAACCCTGGTCTGTTATTTGAAATGCATCATCTCTCAGAAAAGGCAAAGGAGGATGTGAAGAAATTATTGGGTTCAAAGCATTTGTTCTACAGGGAAATTTGTGCTTACCATAATGGACAAAAGATCCCTGATTGCACTGATCTAGAGTTACCAGTCCATTCTGCAACAGTAGCTGAAAATATTTGGAATCATACCGATGTTTCACCTATGGCAGCAAATTGTTCAAAAGATAAGGATGGTTCTCCAGTTGCACCTCGATGTTCAAAGGGAAATGATGTTTCTGAGGAAGAGGATGCTGAAGAAAATGATGATAGTGAGGATGATGAATCTGATGATGACACTGAGAATAATGCTAGTGGAAGCATGGGGAAGATGGGAGACTATGGGAAGAGGGAAAGGATGAGCAGGGAAGTTGAAAATACTAGGATGCAAAGTAGCCAGCTAGATGCTTTTCGAGCTGAAATAGCTGAAATTTTTGATGACCCTACAAAGTCACAGTGGGAGCGAAAAGAGTGGATTAAGAAACGTATGCTGCAGCTACAAGAGGAAAGAATTGGTATCCAAGCAGAAGCCCTTGAGTTGCAAAAGCGACAGTTAAAGTGGCAGAGATTCCGCAACAAAAAGGAATTGGAGCTGGAGATGGCAAGGTTGGAGCAGGAGAGGTTAATGATAGAGAATGAGCACAAGGCATTGCAACTCAAGCAAAAGGAAGTTGAGTTCGGATCTAGGAGGTCTGAAGCATCATTTAGCCTTACTTCTTTTAGCATAGACATAATGGGAGGAAGAGATCAGATGAACTAGCTAAGCATCAGTAGCTCCTCTTTAGGGAGTGGATCTGTATTGTATTTCTTGGTATGATTTCAATCTCATCTATTCTAAAACTTCAAAAGTGTGTTCTTCAGCATATTAAAGGCATTGACTTTGTGTCTCACTTTTTCTGGGGAATCAGGTCGCTGATACCAACCTTCCTAATGAGCCTTTTACCTCAGATGCTGAGTGAGTCCGTTTGCTGTTTGACATGTTTGCTTGGTTTCTACTTTCAGTTCTGCACTCGTAAATATCAAAGTTTTACATGTCTTGTTATACTTTCTTCTTTCTCTCATTTGTTACCTAATAAGAGGAAGGGAAACTTCGGCGTTTTAGTTATGCATTGTGTCTATGACTCCTATACTTGCATATAATAGGAAATGAAGATAGGGCATACTAAATGGAAACATTTCATGCATATTAACTACAATATTGTAGTTCAGTATGACTTTTATTGACAGCAAGAAAGTGAACTTGTTACGTCAGGTTCTTAGTGATAGTATTAGCATGCCTTGTCTTAAGCAGAAACTTTCCAGAATCACCGTGTTGTATTAGTATCTGTAATGTGAGTTATTCCTGAGATGAAACCTCAGAAACTTTCCAGAATCGTCGTATTGTATTAGTATCTGTAACATGAGTTATTCCTAAGATGAAACCTATCTTTCTCAACTTGTAAAGAGAGGTATGGACAATGCTCCAGAAGACCTTTCTATGRCATAAACACATATCCACATATGGCTGTGGAGCAGAGATGTTTCGATTAGCTTCTTTCAGTGTTCAGTTACTCATTCATTCGAGCTTAGTGTTCTGTTGTGGCTCCATATGAATGCACAAAGCTTAATGAACAAGGCACTTTTTAAGCTATATTTGATGAGTGTTCAGTTGTTTCTTGATGGTGAGTACATCAGGATGTGTCAAATGCTTTACTGAATAGATCKGTTGCATTTTATGAGATGCTCTACATGTAAATCAATGGACAYTGAKACTTCCTCTCTCTCTTTTTGATTGCTCTCTAGTCATTTTTATCCTTGTTCATAGTTCCATTCATCAAAAGCTAAGTATTGTTTACCTTCTTTAGCATACAACYACCATTTGAGTTTTCGAGCTCTTAAAATATTAAGGTCCATGTGATGCTGGTAAGGATTAACACTCTTTACTATCATTAAGTATAGCATTGGTAGGTTTTGATATGGTTAACCGAAACCAATGTATCACTATGAATGTAACAGAAGAAGAAGACGGTTCTTTTAAAATGAGGAGAATTAATATAGGTTAAGTAATAAATCTTCGTAACTTTACATGCAAATATTAACTAGGCATAAAATCTAGATATTTATCGAAAGCTAGTCGAGYGTAGTATAGTATCATATCGCACTTATTGTTSATGTAYTTATACATTTTATACGTATGGATATGCTTACATAATATCTTGCTCAAATATATCATGTCTAGTCAATTCTTTTGAATTTGATAATTTTCATTACTAATAAATTCATGCAGGGCGTAAATATTTTTACTATCTAATACTTGGAAAGAAATCTATATTTCATTCCTAATGTTTTCAAAATTTATATTGAAATAGCAATTTCTAATAAAAAATGTTAATTTTTCCTTTAAAAACAAAAGAAAAAATGAAAAAAAAAGGTATTATTATAAGTGGCCAATGTGACATAGGAAATAAAAAGGAGCACCAAAAAAAAAAAAAAAAATGACGGTGAACTTGAATTGGCTTCTCTTGAAATTTTTCTTAATTGAGTGCGGGAGAATAAAAATTTTGGAAATTTAAAAAATTAAAAATTTTCTATCATTGACCCAACAAAGCAAACGCATTTTTTCATCAACGAAATTTCTTTAATGAAATTTTAACAAGTAACGAAAACTTTCATCATTAAAAGAAGGTGTAATAAAGAATTTAAAATTTGAAATTTGAATAATTTTTTCTCCGTCGATGAATTAAATAAACACAATCTTTTAATCACCATATATTAATAGGATAAATCGATGAAAAAGAAAAAAGGAAAAAAAAAATACTGTAATAAAGAATTTAAAATTTGAAATTTGAATAATTTTTTCTCCGTCGATGAATTAAATAAACACAATCTTTTAATAACCATATATTAATAGGATAAATCGATGAAAAAGAAAAAAAGAAAAAAAAATACTGAAACACGCGTTGGGCTCCAATCTTTGGAAAGCTCGGGTGTGATGGGCTTTGGGCTACTGGGATGGGAGAGAAAGAGAACCTATAAAGCAGGTCTGCCGCAAATCAACTCCTGCTAAATACTTCTGAAACTACATCTACCATAAAGAGGAAGACGAGCCTATGTCTCTTCTCTACTGCCACTGCCACCTATTCTGCAACTTCAAATTTTCCACTTTCTGCAAAATCTAACCTAAAAATTGGTTGTACTTGCCCTCAATTCCCACCTACAAACCAAAACTCGGCCTTCGATTCTTCATTCAGTTCCCCAAATGCGAAAAAGTCTGGTGGGTCTCTGATGTAAAGGCCTCTGCCTGAAGCCATAAAGAAGACGTCTTTGAGCTGGAATGCTTAAAGCCGGATGGGGAGGCTTATCGGGTTACACTTTTAGGCTTTTAGTCTGTAGAGTGTGCTGTGTTTGCTGCAGTTTTTGGTTGCCTGTATACCTTGAGCAATTCTCTTTCTGTTGAGGTAGAATCTTGAACTGGATTTCTCTACCTCTGTAATTTTGGCAGTAATTTTGTTTGTTTCTTGTGGATTAGCTCATTTTTGGATTAGTTTCTGAAAATGAAAGATCCGCTCACAGAAATTGCTGCAATTTCCATTTGCTTCTYCATGGGTTTGTAACGTTCTTTCTCCTACGGTGCATTGGGACTTGGGAGCTGTACGCTTTTCTTTCCTCCTGGCTTTATCCAAATATTACTCCTGAACTTTCACTTCTTTTAATTATGGTGTGTTATGTTTAAGAAGTTGATGAACAGTACCAAAAAAGCTAAGAACTAAGGGATTATTAAATAGATGAAAAATACTAAGAAGTTGATGGGATTGTCCCCCTTGATCTTCATAGACTCAAATCTTGCAACTACATTCCTAATAGCTAATGCTCMGAGGCCCTACACAGTGTTAATATTCAGGGATTTCAGTTGAGTTCCYATAAATGATGAAGTACACAATGGAGTAAGGCAGCATAGAGTCAGTACACAGGCCAACTACAAAATTGAGGCAAAACTATCGCCAAGCTTTCAAGGTTGCAGCAGACTCGAGATGCCTTCCAGCCAGAAACACCAAGATAACAAACAAATGAATATTGTGAAGGAAGAGAAAAACAGAAGCCTAATGATAATTGAGAGAAGTGCTACAGGGAATGTCTCTATATAATGAATAAACATTACCTGGAAGAGAGTTCACAAAGTATACCGATGCATATCTCATGCTTCCTTTCGCGTTATCCTGAAACTCGATGGTGAGAAGTAATCACAAATCAGTCATTTGCGTTTAAACAGTGATTTGAAACYCATTTTTCTTTAGGGGAGGTGGTTAACCTAAGGGGTTGATATGTCAGCCAAAGATCTGAACAAATACCCACATGTAACATGRAACAATTTCCTCACCTGAAACAATAGATGCCCAAAGCTGCTGTGATCTCGTGGATGACTGAAGTGGCAAAATAGAGATAGAGAGCCGCTGAGCAGAACAGAATAAGATGTACCAATAAGCTACATAGCAACCCATTGTGTGCCAATCAACATCTTGCAAATGTTAAGTTACTACTCATGGCAAAGATAAAGCTTTTATAGGGAAGATAGAATAGAGAAGTCACTCGAAAATCTTCAAAAAGCTTGTTTTGCATCAATTTACAGAAGTAAATAGAACCAATCATAAATTGCATTCACACAGAATTAGGAACTTACTCATCAGCTTTTTATCCTCAAGATTTAAAAAGGGCATCAAAATGAACCAAAGCAGCAATTTTTTTCACCAGAAGACTCCATGAAAGTAATTACATATAAGAGAATAGTAGTAAACAATCACATTGAAGCCAATGAAAGCACGAGGCTTGATACCTGTGTATCCACAGTAACCAAGAACGATCCAGAACTCATCGACCAAAGGAATACTGCCCAACATGATTGCATGGGAATATTGTAATTAGATAGGGAAAAAAACAATAAAGATTCTGCCTATTCCAGCAACTCTGCTGCTTTAAAAGGTTAAAAGTTCCAGTAACTCTACTTGAAAAGGTACAAAACAGTAACATTCTTAAGTCAGCAAAAATAATACATACCCATCATTCAGTCTGGCAGTGAGAGCATTTGCAAGGGCAAAAGGCAAATACAACAAGGACTGCACCATAAAAAATGAACAAAAGAACAAGTAGTGCTTTAAACACACTTAACAGTATATGAAAAGCATGAGGCAAGTTATAGAAGATCAAGTAAAACAGAACTGCTCGTGTTAAATGCATGGTCTCGTACAAGTTGAAGCATTAGTCCATCAGAAAGACTGACATACCATACACATGCTAGTTTTCAAGCCCTTTGGTTCATCACATAAGTGAGCCAAAATCATCCTCCCCTGCAAAATTAAACTTAATTCAGAAGCAATGTAAATTATACAGCCACCAGGTTGAACAGTAGAATATCTCCATAAAACTATGAGACATACCAATAGATGAGAAGGTAATCTTGTACAAATATTTGCCACTTATAAACAGTTATTAAAGTTGATAATAATAATTTTTTTTTAAAAAGTAATTTTGAAAAAACAACCCCTCCTGTACCTCTTATTTCAAACAGAAATATTCAAATTCTTTAGACAACCCAATCAAAGGCAAATTACAGCTTTTGTTCTAAGAATAATGAATTCAAGTGATACGTTCAAATTTGTAGGCTCGAGTTAAGGCTCTAGACTTTACTCAGAAGGAAATTACTTGAGAGTTCATATACTTAAATAGCAGACACCTTATAGATCCTAAAAGTAGTACGAGGAAAAAGGACAAGATAATAAAAGGCTGGGTACGCACAAAAGATAATAAGTTACATAAATTTCCACTCAAGTACCTCAACAGAATCAAAGACAGAAACTGAGTACAAATAACCATGTCCTAAGGCGATGACCTTACCACAAGAAATCCAAAAGCAAGCCCAGTACCTACTACAATCAATGGTGGGTATGCTCTAATTAAATCAATAGGAGACAAGTAATCCCTGGATCAGAAATCAAGTCAGAAATTAGAAGTATGTAAAAGGGAAAAAAATCTATATATATATATAGCAGAAAAGACGAGCAAATTCAGCAGACAGAGACTTACCAAGCGAGAATTCCACCCAAGAGCACAGCAAAAGGGTAAAGCTGTCAACAAATGAAAACAAACTGATTCAGCAATGTTGGAATGAAAAAAAGGCATTTTTTTTGGCATGCAGAACATGGATTACCATTGCCAAAGCCAGTAGCATGCTCCCTTTTCTTGCTTGAACCACATTATAAACATTGTTAATGCTGCAGAGAAGAAAAACTAACTTGAGGTACAGGAATTGCTGTGTTCAACCATACAATAAACCGAAACTAGAAAAGATTAAACTGACTGCCAACTGAACTGACTCCCACAAACTACAAATAGTTAACTTGAGCAAAAAAACCAAGATAGCAGCTAAGAAGCACATAATCCATACTGATATGCCTAGTATCGTGGCAACTGAACTGATCCCACAAACTACAAATAGTTAACTTGAGCAACAAAAGCAAGATAGCAGCTAAGAAGCACATAGTCCATACTGATATGCCTAGTAACGTGGCAGAACAACGGCTATGGGCCTCAAGATATAACCATCATGATAACAATGAAGAAAACATCCTACACCGCATCTATAGATTCATATATTTAATACAGAAAATGAATTAATATATATTATAGAGACTCAAAATGAAAAAGATGTTATTGTGAGAAACTTTTCCCAAGTAAGAAAAAGTTATCACGTGAGAATGGCTTACTTGAAATAGAGTGTTGGTATAACAGCAAAGGCTATCATTAGAAATTGCATAGCACTATATGTTGGAATTTCTGCACAAGAGCACACTAACATAAAATCAATTCCCAAAAGACTGCAGGAAAAAATGAATTACGCTGAAAAGGATTTCCTGATGATGAAGTACAGACCAGAATGAAGTAGGTAAGAGGGGCAAATAAATTACTAACTTCAGACCAGCTTATTCAACAAAAAAACAGAAGAACGAAAGATATTAGAGAATGAGAAGCAATAAGAATAAAGGAAACTGAACAATCAGCCTTGGTCATGAATTCTCAAAAAGGGAGATTAGCGAGTAAGGAAAGTAGAGCAGCAGGGCTCCATTCTCATCTGCTAAAAAAAATATATATATATATTAAAAATATTAAAAAGGTGGAGCATAATGCAGCCATTTCAACTTCTTGGAAACTGACAGTGAAATGTTAACCCGAACTTAGCTTTTATCAAACATGATATCATTACCAACTAATATACAAATATTCTTTACAAGATATTTTTTGCACCAATTTCCCACTGTGTTTAATACCCCTACATATTCAAATATATCATCAGTGTCTCAGAATATATATAAATGAGGTAACGTAAAACCAAAATACGGCGCAAATACCATTAACAAACTTGCCATTAGCATGTAGCAACTGAACAAACACAAAGTAAGATTGGCAATGAATTTATATAAAGTATGTTTGCATTTATAAAATCCCAAAATCTTCTATTTAGCCAAGTCTCACCACTTATGAAAGGAACCCAACTAAAAAGTGTAATAGATTTTCCAAACTGTTGAACCCACCACTCAGCACCTGAAAAAGGAAGGAATCACGAGATCAATAGCATAGCGAATACAGATATGTACTTTTCCATGAAAAGGAATGTCAATAAACACAAGGATAGAAATGAAAACACATACCAACTATAGCTGTAAAGAAATGCATTACATATATCAACAAGAGACCTTCCGTAGGCCCATTTATTGCTGGAAGTATCAGAGTATTGGTGAAGTAGCTGCACATGGAAACAATAGAAATGACCTCCAAATAACAACTTCAACATCAATGTAAGACAGATAAAACGAACAGAAGTAAGCCAAGACACCTTGCAGAGGGACAAGGAAAGGAAGAAGCAACAAATTTTCTCATCTATGCAAGAATACAAATCGTACAAAAACACATAGTTCAGTATATCAATATACTATTAGTCGAACATTACATGTTCTAATAGCTCTATCTTCAGAGTAGCAAACTTTTGTTCCACCCACTTAATCCTCTCTCAAACTTGAGAAAGAATAACAATCAAAAATCAAAATCACATCTTCTGGGTCATCTCCTATGATGAAATGACTATTACTATGACTTGAGGCGAACAAAAAGCATGACCTTGGTTAAGTTGCAAGTTTCGTCTTACTGTATATGCACCCACAAAGAACCAATACAAGCTCTCTCAGGCTAACCTCCAGGAAAGCACAAATGTCTTGTGATGCTCCTAGACATAGGGTGAAAAGCAAAATGAAGCTGAAAAGAAGATTGATATACTATAATCTATTAGCAGCGACTGATGAAGGACTCTATATATCAGATGCTCACTGTTCCCATGTGGCACAGTAGAAAGGAACAGCTGATATGACCCAGATCCAGAAAGTAGACCGTCCACACATAGCAGTACTCCCGAAGGCCACAGCTTCAAACTGATAAAGAATCAAGATGAATCCTCAAGCCCTTGCAATCAGAGAAAAAAACAAAAATAACCAGAAAATGGTGAAACGTACCGCACATGCAAGGGCATCACATCCTGCAAGCATTATAAAAGCAAAAGAACATATTTTATTTAACAGTTACACTTAAAAAGTAAAACAGGAAAAGAAAGATACTAATAGCAAAATACATATCTACATGTCTGTGTGAGGAAGAGCAGGGGAGAGGGATGGATCACCATGATCAAAAAGCTCTCCCAGTGGACTAGAGGAATTTGTACGTCTTGCTTGCTTTCCATCAACAGCATCAAAAGTCTATCACAGGGTTTATAGGGTTAGAACGTAGAAGAGCAAAACAAATGTGCTACATACTCTCCATCAGAAAAATAACTACATAATCCTCAATCTCTGACGAGATATTCAATTTCACTTTTCCTATAAGAGTGAATTTCAGATTATTGAAAATTTAAAACCAAGACAGGTGTTCTCCAAATCAGAATCCCAATTTAGATATAATGAAACTTAGATAATTCAAAAGAAACCCAAAAAAAGAAAAAAAAATTCTTAAGCGCCACAGTAGGTTGCATATGAAATGACAGGTCATTATCCTGCATTACTCTATATAAACTCCATCAACTGAAGTCAGAGAAAAGATACATTATGATCAAACAATTGATTAGATTAGAGTATCTTTTAGTGCCAAATAGTCAGGAACAGCTTGTTCCTTGATAAAAAATTTATCCTGGGAACATATACTAGGAAACCAAGAGAAAATCCAGCTTCAATTGATAGAAAGGTTTGAGGAAGCAAATAACAAAAATATATCAATCTCCTATTTGCAGATGTGGAGAGCATTAGCATAGTGGTAGCTAAGGAAGCACGGCAGTGGAAAACTTGCTGGATCATTTCAACACTCAACTAAAACAAGAAAGCATCAGAAAGTATATTTTCGTTCAAAACCTTAAGCCTTCCACCAACAAGATGTTGCCCTACTATCCAAAACTTTTTCAGTTTCAAGCACAGGAGTTAGAGTTTCTAAAAAGCAGTTTCAGAAATACAACACAACCAAGAAGGTACAGACATGTATACTTAGCTAGACACCAGCCCATCAGGACAAGGAATCACGGTTTCCATACATACATAAATGGACAAAATGCAGACTCACTGTATAGTAAAGCTAGGCACACCTGATATAAGAATAGAAGTAATCCATGCACAAAGTGCACCCATCTTGGCGGAGGTGAATGCAGTTGAGGTGAGTATATCTGGGGGAAAAAAATGGAGATGAATGGAGATGAAGGGAGCAAAAATCCTCTTAAGTATACCAACCAGATTAAATTACCAAAAGCAGAAAATGTAACTCTTACTTGACATGGAATTTTTTCCGTAGTGTCTACCAAATTGAGTTTTCTGATATTAAATCACAAATTATTATTGTACAACCTCCCCTGAATTCAAGAATCTATTGTCTTAAGACAACAATGAATTCAAGAATGTATTTTCACCGCACCAAGGCCATTAAGCAATGGGAGTTAAATATGGCTGAATGCAAATTCCTTCACCTTATGATAGACAGAGAACACAAATGAAATTGAGGCAAGTGACCCTCGATTTRGTTAACATTAACTATTTCAAGATAACAAGAGTACAACTAAGTTGCAAGGTGCACAAGATAGGAGATGGAAAGGATCGTAAAAGAGGGAGAAGTATCAAGCATCTAACTCTAAATATTCATATCCAAGCAACAGATGCACAGAGATAGAGAGGGAGAAAAAGTTCTAACTTACATATCCAAGCAGAGCAGATGCAACCAAAAACATGAACCCCATAAGTGTAATCTGAGGAAAAGGAGTAGCATGCAATAGCCTCAGTATACAACCAAGCCGAAAATATCCAAACAAAACCTTATGTTCAAGACAAAATAACATAGGACTTAAAGATGCTTACCATATTGGGCCTTCACAAGCATCCAGCATATGGAGACAAAATAATGAAATTAGTGACTGTCAAAAATAACAGGGAAGTATATAATATTACCGAACAGGATGTTTGCAAAACGTAGCTACAAAGATATCAGTTATTTGTCTATATTTTCTTTAGTCTATCCATATTTGAGAATAAGCTGCATTTAGCATTTACTAGAATTAACTTCTTTTAATTAGAAAATGGATCATGTTTCCACTAGATATCCCTTAAGTATGGTAGTTGTGCCAATTCTCGACCATTAGTTCCCTAACCTTTGGATTATTCTCAATTTACAGATTCTAAAAGAAACCTTTCTCAAACGAAGTAGCTTCAAATGCAAAAGTAGACATCCTTAACCCATTTGCAAGACGATTCAGGAGGGAAGAGAAAAAGGAAATCATCCATCCTAATCCAAGGCTTAACTTAGTTCAGAATGATTTAGAAAGCTCCATATTGGGCTCTCAAAGTGGAGGAAATTACACTAGTATCTATGCAAACATCCAACATAGCTGAACCAATTCGTAACAAGCAAAATGCTAACCGACAAGTATTATGACAAGTAAACAGCAATTCCCTTCTAGTTTTCACAAGTATAAGATCAAAATCAAGTAATCAACTCGCTACTCAGATTCTTAATGCAAGATCAGAGCAATTCGTTTGCTGCTAAAGCCCATGAAAATTTAAATTTCACCACAGAAACAGAATCATTCAAGTAGTAAACAACTTCAGCACAAAAAATGAAAATTAAAGGGTTGCAATACCTAAACGAAAAAATATATAAAGAGAAACTTACGGCATCCAAAGAGGGAAAAAATTAACACAGCGACTCCAGTAGGGCTGCAATACATACTTCGACACTACCGAGTGATCTACTCCGCTGTACTTGTATCTATGTAACGTCATCACTCCATGCTGCCCTATATAACCCATTTTTCCTCTTCTCTGTTCCTCTGCCCCAAAAAAAATGTCCTCCCACACAATTTCAAGAAAACAGCTGAAGAAAACTATGATTCAAGAGTGAAAGAAGAAGAAGACGTAGCTGTAGATTCAAACACAAAACAAATCGAGAAAATAATTGCTGACGTTCATTGCTTAAACATGCAAAAGATTCGTTTCCTCAATCAAAAAGTCGATCAAATGGAAAGGGAATCATCAAAAGTTTAAACCTTTTTCGAATATGAAGATCAAAAGGCTTATAGGAGCTATGAGCTGTGGAAAAATGCGCGAGATGCGCGTAAAAGCAAAATTGCACAAAAGCAAAGATGGCAATAAGTGCGTTAAAAAGGGCGGAATTTTAACGCAGTAATAAATGGGGGACATTCTATATAGTATATATTAGTAATATATTAATATTCTGTATGGGCAGGTTATAATATCAAAGCAATTTTAAGAAAATTACAATCCTATCCTCATTGATCACTTACTCTTTCTATAATTTTTTCTCTTTATTATAGCATCTGATTGGGTAATCAATAAGTTTTTTTATTTAAAGAGTTTTCACGATCAACTCTTATGTTAAATAAAAGAAAATGTCATTATTTCAGATTTAATTATTGATATACACAAGAAAATATTATAAAATAAGTTCGGAATAAATAAAATAATGTATATTTTAACATATTTATTTCTATTTCTTGAAAATTATTTATATCTATTTTTTATGATTGTTGAATGTAATATTTTAAATTTTCAAGCATGATAATATTTGGAACACATTTTCTAAAATGTCCTCGCCATAGATAACTTTTCCTGTCGCTCGCCTCTATAAAAATCTCCTATATTTTTTTAAAAAAACTTATTTTTAACTCGAATTGAGATAAATTTGAATAAAAAATAATAATTTATCATTGTTATTTTATTTTCTACTACTTTTTCTTTAAACTTTACTAAAATTGAAAATAACTTAATTTGTTCGAAATGTGAGCCAACCTACATTATTAATAACATAAATCTTTCACAAATTACATACATAAATATGATTTAAAGAAATTTATGAATGGTTATTTTTAGTCATTTTTTTATTTTTAAGCTAAAAATTATTCTAAATTTCTTTTGCAATTGCTTTTCAAAATAATTTTTAACTTATAAAATAGAAGAACAAAAAAAAAAAATCAACAAGTAACCTCGAGATTTTTTAACTTTTTTAAAAAATACTTCCTTTAACAGCTTAGAAAAAGAAAAGCACAATGATGTCTACCTAGAAAATATCTTTGGTTAATACTTTAGCAAAATAGAAATAAATATAGTTTCCTTAAAAAAAGGAAAATACAATAAAATATTTTTAATTATTATTAGTAAGTTTTTTAATTGTCTAGTAAAGTCAAAATCATGTTTTGTTTTTAGCTTTGCTAAACACTGCCGCTAATTATTTTATTAAYTCGGTCATTTTCAGTTTCGTTTTTTATGCAACTTCTTTTGAGTTTTATAAATAGAAGTTTCCACTAATCTTTGTTTTTTTAATATAACGAGAAAATGAAACCTTAATTTGAAATTGTTTATAAAGAGCACCCTTGAATTAAAAGAGTTATTACTTTATTTTTAATTTGATTGAAGTTAATAAAAATTTCATTATAATTTTTTTTCATTTTTCTAAAAGTCAAAAATTTTCATGAGCAATTATCATAAGAATTTGGGTAAGTCAATTTAAGACTACTACTATTAAGTAAAGTGCCGTCAGAGAAAATAATAAAAATACTTTCTCATAGAACAGTTGAACAATAGGATTTACTAAATATCTTGATAGTTATTCTCTCATAAGAATTGAGATTTATCAAACTCGTCGATTGCTGCTTTTGACCTCAAAAAACAGCTTTTTACATCACAAATGCACCCTACATATAATTTGGATAATTTTATGCATACATATGAAACAACATTCTCTATTTTGTCTTCTTTTTTCTCGGTATCCTATATAGTGGAGACTAATTTGGATATGATATAAATTACGTTCACTTAGTATATTTTTTAATCGGAGAAATGTCCGACTTTGAAAAAAAAGAAAAATTAAAAAAGTTGTGTCAAAATTTAGGGGCCGATTGAACGTTCAAATTTTATTAGTTGAACGTAGACCACCAATTGTAGGGACATAGGAGATGGTTCCATTTTTGTGCGCTCAAACCTTTAGAAGTTTCCGAGCAGAATCTCAAAAGCGAATTGGACAAACGGGGCCCTTCTCTCCCGGCCCCAATTCAAGTATACAGAATCCAATGTCCCTAACGCCCATCTTAACCCTTCCAACTCGAAATCCTCGTTACCATACGATTTGGGACCCTACGCATCACATGCTCAAGCGACGGTGCTGATGAAATATTCAAATCAATCCTGTCTCCTTAGCAATCTTAACTCTACGAAATTGCAGTAAGTCCTCGAACAATATAATATTTACATTCTTGAGACTCTCAGGAGAGTACTTGTTAGATTACTCCATCAAGTCTCTAGAACATGTCAATTAGCTAGAATGTCACCATAGGTAYGCTTCCTAAGTWTATGTATTTTTAGCTGTGAAAGAAAAATACTTTGAGAAGCTGTTTAAAAAATAGATATAATATTTTTATTTTTTCAATTGCATTAATAAGCAAAAGTTATTTTAAGAAAGTATTTTCATATTATTTTTCAAAATTATTTTTTCTTCAAATTTTTAAAATWAAAAACCATTTTAAAAAGCGATCGAGATTGAAAGAAAAATATTTTTAACTTTAAAAATGAAGCTAAAAGCATTCAAAGGAGAACAAAGGCATGTGTTAACATAGACACTTGAAAACGAATGTAAAATATTTTRTTATCTGATTATRCAAATTTAACTATTAACAATATTCAAAGTGTGACAAACCCACATAGAAATAATACATAAACTAAAAAGATAAATTGTTTATCATTCTTTATGTTAAAGGAAGATTATGTCTAAATATGATAAAGTTTATAAATAAGAAAGAAAATCAAAATTACCAATAAAGCAAAATAAAATTTCAACATCGAATTATAAAACTTAAATTATTGAATTGAAGTATTATGTAAGAGACAATGTTTGTAAAGCACATAATAATTCCTTCAATAACATAATTGTAAATCTATAAAAAGGAAGATTATATTGATATCAAGGCTAATGGTGCCCTTTGCAATGATATGCTTCTACAACAAAGACGAAGCCACAGATGAAGGGAAGGAGGTAGTCATCTCCAACTTTTTTTAAAAAATTTTATATGGGATTAATAATTTTTAATTTTATATAGAATTTTTGTCATATAAAATATCATTTCGCCATCTTAACATTCTTTTCATTAACTCTTATTCTTCAAAATTAAAATTTTGACTTTATTCTTGCCCCACGAGTTGTACTTTGATTAGACAAGTCATGTGTGAAATATTACAATTAAACATAAAAGTTAATGTCAATAAATAAATTAATAATAGTTATTAAAAAGTGTAACATATATTTAATCATTAAAATATATAAAAWTTTTTGAAATTATAAGAAGTTACGAAATAACTCAAAAAATTAGTTTATAATGAAATTGTCACTTATAATTCCTTATAACGTAGTAATTATGGAACTTCACGCTTTTCATATAATTATCTAATCATATAAAAAGTGTGAAAAAATTAATATTAATAATATTTCTTTTTAGGGGTAGAAGAATGAAAATACCAAATTCATTGATGTCCTAGTTTGCAAATCCATTTTTTTCCTTGAAACGCACACCCCACAATATGCACCTTAGCATACCCCACTGCCCACGCCCTTTAGGTTTATATCACATTGAAAAATTAAGACATATTTCTTCTGTCTTCATTATCGAAGGCCCATTTGCCCATTTCCCACTATATATACTCATCTTAGCTTCCCCCTTCAAGACTCTTTCTCTTGTGTCCCAATACGGTCCGCCCCTCGTTCTTCTCTCCTACTTTCAGCATCGCGATTTCCTAGGCGAGTCGAACGCAGGTATTCTCTCTTTTACTGGTCTTAGATTTTTCGCTCTGATTTTGCTTATGTTTCGCTATGGATTCTTTTTGAGTTTCCGATTTCCAGGATCTATGAGCTTCCTCTTTCAGTTTACTCATTACGCGTAGATCTGTGCTACGTACATTTTTTTTTTTTTTTTTGCATTTTTGATTATGTACTTCTCATTTTAAGGTTTGGTTTTGTTCAGATCTGTTTTGTTGTATGAGTAATTGAATTTGTTTGATTAGTACTTTTGGATCTGTATATGTTTGTACTTGTGTAGATCTGTTCTGTTTTGGTGTTTGTGTGCAGAATTTTGTTGATTTGTTTTGTGGGGAAAATGATTTTGTTTTCCTACTCTCATTTTGGGTTTTGGAGGCTTAGCTGTGTTTGTTTGTCATGCTGAAATGATAAGGAAGGTCGAAAAAGGGTGTTCTAAGCGTTAGATTTGTTTTGTAGTTGGACTTTTATTTGCTAAGATGTGGATCTTGTTACTGCTTGGCTTCTGTTTATGTGCAGATATGAGATTTGAACTATATCGAGCTTGCTTATGTGCTTGATAACTATACTTTCTTTGCCTATCTATTACTTTGGTACATAATTGGGTGTATTTTAGTTGCTACGGATCACTATAACCTYTGATTTAATCTTATTTCTCAGTATTAAGATTAATGCATCACTTGAATTAACATATCTCTGCACAGTACATGATAACATGTCAATGATTTGATATCCTCATTTTTACTGAGGAAACGTGTGATTTAATTTTGGTTAGATCCACACAATTGTATCTGAGTATTTATTTGCATGCCTTAAAGCTAGAAGGTTGACTGTGTTTAGTTACGTGTAGTGTCAGAACTACCCTTRAAGAGCATAAAAAGTAAGGAAAAGTTGATTTGGAGCATGAAGGTTCTATTGACCATTATTAGCGTCTTATCTACAGGGGTTCTACAATAAGTCGTAATGGCAGATCAGCGCCCACATCCAACTGTTGCTCAGAAGCTAGCTAACCAGCTTCATCTGAGCACCAGTTTTTCCCAAGATATTCAAGCCCGGTATGGGGGCTCCCAGAAGCCTGCTGCTTACCAAAGGCGGTTTGCTTATGGCAATTACTCTAATGCAGCTTTGCAGTATCCCGTGACACAGTCTTGCCGGGCTACCCAAGATCTATCATTGGTTGCAGCAAATGCTTCTCCAGTTTTTGTTCAGGCTCCTGCTGAGAAAGGACTAGCAGGCTTTGCCATTGACTTTCTCATGGGTGGAGTTTCAGCTGCTGTGTCAAAAACTGCTGCTGCTCCTATTGAGCGCGTGAAGCTTTTGATCCAGAATCAAGATGAAATGATTAAAAGTGGTCGGCTTTCTGAGCCTTATAAGGGCATTGGGGATTGTTTTAAGCGTACAGTCAAGGATGAGGGTTTTATCTCCTTGTGGAGAGGAAACACTGCCAATGTTATCCGTTACTTCCCGACTCAGGTGAACCATATATCTTGCTTGTAGGGATATTGTGACATACACCAGGAGATACTTGTGTTTCTTTTTTTATTTATTAATATGTGTGCCTGGTTTTCTAATAATTATTTTATGTTCTACAGGCCTTGAACTTTGCCTTCAAGGATTACTTCAAGAGGCTTTTCAATTTCAAGAAGGACCGTGATGGCTATTGGAAATGGTTTGCTGGAAACCTTGGATCAGGTGGTGCTGCTGGTGCTTCTTCCCTGCTCTTTGTCTACTCCTTGGACTATGCCCGAACCCGTCTTGCAAATGATGCCAAGGCTGCAAAGAAGGGAGGCGAGAGACAGTTTAATGGTTTGGTTGATGTCTACAGGAAGACACTGCAATCTGATGGTATTGCAGGTCTTTACCGTGGATTCAACATTTCTTGTGTGGGTATCATTGTCTATCGTGGTTTGTACTTTGGAATGTATGACTCTTTGAAGCCAGTGGTCTTGACTGGAAGTTTGCAGGTTAGTATTTCCTACATGCATCCTATCTACTTTTCTAGTAAATTGTTACTGTACTGTAGTTCAAAGACTTGCATTCTCCATTGGTACAAGGATTCATAGTTTACCAGATCTTTTTACCTTGGTTTGCCAACTGATCGTTTTTGACCTGAATTAAAGTTATGACTGAGCAGTGGGTCAGATTAGTTCAGATTTTGAACTACTTGTGATGCACGAAATTCTATAATTACATGTTATGAGGATTTGTTTATTTTGCTGCATCCTTTTGTCACAGCTACGCTTTCAATAGCTTATACTTGTTTATTGTTCTTGAATAATTACAGGATAGTTTCTTCGCTAGCTTTGCCCTTGGTTGGCTTATCACCAACGGTGCTGGTCTAGCCTCTTACCCAATTGATACAGTTCGTAGAAGAATGATGATGACATCTGGTGAAGCCGTCAAGTACAAGAGCTCATTTGATGCCTTCGCTCAAATATTGAAGAATGAGGGTGCGAAATCATTGTTCAAGGGTGCTGGTGCAAATATCCTTCGTGCCATTGCAGGTGCTGGTGTGCTTGCAGGTTATGACAAGCTTCAGCTGATTGTGTTCGGAAAGAAATACGGTTCCGGCGGTGCCTAAGACCCCATCTGGATTCCTTAGGAATAGATGTTGATGAAAATCATTTTGAGTTAAATTTGGTCGAGGAATTTTTGCTCATTTTAATAACTAAAGTAGAGGGGGTTTTGCCCCAAACGTTGTTTTGCTTTTTGGGGATTTTGTTCCCATAAACCCCTGCTTACCAGAGGTTAAACTTTATCATCTCGATTTTCATTTCATTTTATGAACGAAGTTGTTCAATCACAACTTGTTTAAGTGTTAAAGTATGGGTATTTCTTCCAAAATTAATGTTCAGATTTGTTTCTATTTATAAAATAATTTATTTTCAGTTTTTAAACTAAAGGGTACATTTAGATTGGTTGAAACTATTTGGAGAGAATGGACAGAAAATTGGTATCGAAAAGCGAAATATTTGTAAAAAATTAAAATAAAATTTTTGGTAATATCAAATTCGTTGTATATCAACCTGTTTCAGATTGTATATTTCAAAATTTAATGTTAACCAATCAATATTATAACTTTTTTCCGACCTAATGATTTTGATACTTTCAAGCCGTTTACCAAGTCAAGCCACTAAAATTCAATTACCTTTTTCATCTAGATACTATTGAAATTTCCATCAGGTTGTTCCAAGTCTACCTTTCTCGAGCTGAGTTGAAGTCCAAACTTTATTATGTCACTTCCATATATTGCCTTCACAATTATGCTGGCCTGATCTTGTACTGCTACATTTGCCATGTTCAGTCTGATAATTGTTCTCCATCTTGATTGTCTCACTTTCACTAGAGGCATTTGCCCTTCAAATGCTTTGATGTTGAGAGGTATTACCAGGAAGTCCTCCTTGTYGCTTAAGCTGCTGGGATAGGGAGGTTGTACAAGGCAATTCCTGATCATTGGTAGGAAATGCAATGCATTTTGAAGAAGATCAGGATTAGTGTGCTGCGAGAGGCGAGAAGGGGAAGCTGGTATGAGATTTGGCTTGGATAATCTTGATGGAGATCTAGTACTCGAATCACTTATGTAGCGAGCCCACTCAATCTTCCTTGCATTTTCTGGAAAATTGAGCTTCGCCTTAGAGCCTCTGACCCTGAGTGCAACAATATCATATGCTATGGCTGCTTCTTCAGCTGTGTCAAATGTCCCCAACCAAACTCGAGCTGCCTTAATGGGATCTCTTATTTCAGCAGCCCATTTTCCCCAAGGGTTTTGTCTTATTCCTCTATAATATGCTCTTAAAGTTCCTTAATGATGATACATAGGATTCGTTTAAATTGGATGTAATCGATGTTCCGTGCAGATATTCACCATCACAATATAATTGAAGCAATTATATATGCCTAACTACACTTGCAGACAAAAAATYAGACGCCAAGTACAATTAAGGTAAAATTGTAAGCCTGCTAAGTTCGAATAAGAGGGATCGCTTCAAGAACTCTATATACCTGATTTTCTACCACTGAGGAATCCATGGCATCAAGGAACAACTTACAAAATGCATTCTATATGAAGCATGCACAAGATAAGTAGCAAAAAGTTGTTGATTGATGATAAATAGCTATATAGTGTTTAAGCTAATTTAATTTTGTTAAAGATAACTTTTTCATGTAAACAAGATCATTTAGCAGAAATTTACAAGTAGTGTGTAAGTTTAATTCTTTGTGGCTATTGGATCGATTTGTTGTGCATTATGAAAAATTAGGAATAGAGTGCAAGAAATTAAGATTAGCATGAAGAAGGATCAGTTCTTCTGTTATCAAGTTTTGGTTCGTCAACATAGTCATTCATTGAATCCATTCTGCCAAATGATCTTGTTTACATGTAAAAATTATCCTAAAGACTTAAATTAGCTTAAACACTATATAGCTATTTATTAGAAATCAACAACTTTTTGCTACTAGTCTTGTGCATGCCCTCATATAGAATGGCATTTTATRAGCTGTTCCTTGATGTCGTGRATTCCTCAGTGGTAGAAAAAAATSAGGTATAGAGTTTTTAAAGGGATCCCCGTTCTTCAAACTTAGCAGGCTTACATTTTTACCTCAATTGTACTTGGCGTCTGATCCTTTGTCTSCAAGTATAGTCAGGTATATATAATTGCTTCGATTACATTGTGATGATGAATATCTGTACAGAACATCGATTATATCGAATTTAAACGATTCCTATGTATCATCATTAAGGAACTGAAGGAGTAAGACAAAGACCTTGGGAAAAATGGGCTGCTGAAATAAGAGACCCCGAARGGGCAGCTCGAGTTTGGTTGGGGACATTTGACACAGCTGAAGAAGCAGCCATAGCATATGATAGTGCTGCATTCAGGYTCAGAGGCTGTAAGCTGAAGCTCAATTTTGTCGGCTGTCCATTRTTAACGCATTAGTATTATTTATCCTTGTCATAACTCTTACTTGTTTTCCATGAAAGCAAAACAATAATTRAAGGAAAAGAGAGGCGATGATTAGTCAGAAAGTCCCAGAAAAGGGCCACCGTTGCAGCTATTGCTGCGCCTGGCGAATGTTAACGAGCCTGATAGAGTTGTCGGACACCGTCCCCCCAGGAGTCCAAAGTCCTCGTATGTCCCAAGTAACCGGGTCAATTTCCACGTATGTCATGCGAGTTCCGGACCAGACTTCTAATTGGGTGATGATAAATATATAAAGTGAACTTCTAATGGGGTGATGTTGTATATATGGGATCGGTTATGGTGAATGCTAAAGTAAACTTCTAAGGAGACTTTTCCACTCTCCCTCTCAGAACCAGTGCTGATTTCCCAGAACATGCCTTCTCTCAGGTTTGTCTTCCTCTCATCTACCAATCCTTCTTCTTCGAAGCAGAGGATATGGCAGCTAAAAGTATAATCTCCATTTGAAACAAATCCAAAAACAGTTCTTTTCGGGGTTGCTAGTTTGCTTCTGTATTGCTTYACTAATGGTTTTATGCAGTAGGAAATAGAAGAATTATCCCTACACTTTATAGAATCGGTGGCAAATGGCCTTTTTCCGGTTGACTATTCGATCATTGAATATAGTTTAATTAGTTAAAAAGATCTTCTTAATCAAAAATAGATTTAAAGTTTCATTAAACAACTTCCCAAATATCTCCCAGACGACCCCAACACCTCCGTCTCCCACCTCCCTCAATGCCTCGGTTCAACATCTTAATTTAATCCACTCTAAAAACTATACTGCATTTGACCTTTCGAGCCTCTTATAAAGAAAAACAAATCGAAGAATGATGATGAACAATGTCAAGAACATGAGAAGGTGGAGGGAGAGCAGATTGAATTTATTCTTGTTTCTCCTGAATTCGAGTCTCGAGAGAAGTCTCTTGTCAGAACCAAACCAGCAATAGCAAGACGACCAGCAGCAGCGATAACTATATGGCTGATAAGCTCTAGAACTTCCCTGTTGACCTTCCTCTTCCAGATACATTTGCCAGAACTGTTGTAAATGTAACTACCTCGGTTTCCTGCTTCGTTGATTCAAACGCTGAGAACATCGACGGCTGGTTTTCAGAATGTGGCCATAGCTAAGAAACAAACACCCTCATAATTAGAGCCAAGTTCTTGGATATCAGAATATCATAATTTTCGCTGGGGATGATGACGATGAAGGAGATGTCATCAGCAGGAGCTTTGCAAACTTGAGGTTGGCTCAGCGACTCAGATCTTCACAACGAACAGAGGAATGGCCAGTCGTGGACGGCGCTGGCTGGTTGGAAACGATGGCGATCGCTGCGGGAGGGAGATGAAGATAAAGTCTCTTTTTCAAAAACTTTTTCTTTTTGGTTTCTTTGTTCAGTGAGCACTCAGCCCAAGCTTGTTTGAGTCTCGTTAGAGTTCGGGCTTTGGGTTGAAGACTRTTCAATTCAATACTTCGCCCAACTCGTTGCACATAGGCTACCTACCTATTCTTTCATCGGCCCTAAAAAAGTTTTAATTTATTATAATTAAATATTCGAAATACAGAAAATACTTCCATTCTTTTATATATATAATAGTATTCTAACGAGATATGTAATAAGTGTAGTAGGAAAGGATAATTTTTTATTGCTTTCGATTGATTAAATTATTTAATGATAATAAATTAAAACTTACTTTCAAATTCTTAGTACGGATGAATAGGGGCATTTTCGTCATTTGAGTATTTTTGGTCCCATACTGACCATTATTAAGTCAGTGAATCTCATCACTCATCAGCAGTGCGAGASTAGGCTACTTAGCACAGCACTACCTCCTGTGGTCTCGCGGATCTTTATTTTCAAATCCCGTTCAGGTCTTGACTTTTCTCGTCGCTTTTACTCCCTTTTCTCTGCATTGATTTCAACGTATTTTCTTGTAAAATATGATCTAACAGCAGTGAAGCTTTAGCCTTTGCAACATTGCAAATTGGCAGCTTGTCTGTGTTGAATTTCTTCGGGCCAGATGCATTTACATATGAAGGAATGTATGCTAGATTGTTTCCAGAAGGGCCTTTTATTCTCTTTCTTTATTAGAATGTTCAATTAAATTCATGGGCTTTTCTTGTAAAGATGAATCCCTTCTTGAGGTGTAGAATTTATAGCCATTGTTGGATTTTAGCTTATATTAATTGTAAACACTACATGGTTCGATTAAATTCATAGGATTTCTCGTAAAGACGTAGACTTTTCTAGAGGTATAGAGCTAACCGTCATACTGATATCTATTAGATTCTCTTGTTAGGCTTAGTTGTTTCTGGATATTTCTGCTGGTTCTTTGCTTTACCATATGTTTGCTGGTTACTACTCTCTTTATTCATTTATTGATTTAGATGTAACTCTTGCTTAACTATATGAATTATAGGCAGTCTGTAAAGATGCAGTTTCCAAATTTCTGCTATTGGTGTCTTTGATGTGGGAGATTCTCATTTACTGTTTCTGAGTTTGGTAAATGCAACTGTTAAAATGGTATAGCACTTGAAAATTTGCAGGAGAACATTTTCTGTGAATTGAGTATAGCTTTTTGCTTGAATTCGAATTATGTGGTTCGCTCAAAACCCAAGTAAGCGATGGGGTGAATTGTTCTTCCTTCTATACACACCCTTTTGGCTCACTCTTTGCCTCGGCATTGTGGTACCATACAAGTTATATGAGGTAATGTTAAGTAAATTAATATCCTAAAAGCATAGTTCAGACAGTTTAGAAGTTTTCTGCCACTTTTTATTTCTTGTTTTCCAAATTTCATTGTAAAGACACGCTCACACATAAACTTTTGTAATAGAGTTTTACGGAATTCGAGTACCTAGTTCTTGGGCTTGTTTCAGCAGTGCCAGCTTTCCTGTTACCATTGTTGATTGGTGGAAAGGTGACATTCGATCCCTTTGCTTCTATTATATTTTGTTCAGAACTTTGTTTCAGCTGATGTATTTTTCCCCCTCTATTTACTTTTGTTTTTCATTTTTGTTGGATTGGGGGGGGGGGGGGTTGTGTTGGGGAAGGCAATCTTGTTCTGAGAATTCATTTGTTATTCACTCTTGTTCCATGATAGATTTCTTTCTTCCCCTTATATTTGCTTGAAAATGCCTTCTTGACTATTCATGGTTGAGTATTTTCTTATATCCCAATTGTTTCTTTCAGTGTGCATAAACATAACTTACATGATAGGCATCACCAGAGTTTGCAATTTTGAATCTTTTAGGACTGGGTCATAATTATTTAGAACATTGATTGCTTGGTTCTTCTCCTTAAAATGAATAGTGGCTGCTAAAAATATATAGTTTATTGTCTTTTCTGAAGAAGCTCATTGTTAGTTACCACRTCTGTGCTACTTTTGTATGTATCTGACACAGAATTAAAAATAGCCTAGATAGTGTGCTGCCTAAGATAAAACTGAGCTCTGCTAACACCTTTAGTTATCTAATAAATCTTAACTTCACCTTTTGCTTTGCAGGCTGATAGCAGCCTTCACTGGAAGGATCGCTACTGGGTAAAGGCAAGTATTCTGGGAGAGTGGAGTTTKAATTGGTTATCTGATAGCTATTGGGGCGCTTAATATGATTTCACCCAAAGTGCTGAACTGTGTTATATTATGGTTTCTGTAAATTGGGTGATAGAAAACCCTTCAAAAATGCAATAGTAGTACATTTCTAAGCATTTTGCTGGTGTATGTGAGCCACAGAAATCGAGATTACTTTCACCTCCTGCAAGACAAAATTTGGACAGGATGTCCAGGTTGATATTCATATTTGAATCAAGACACTAATACCAAAACTGTAACGTCGTCCAATTGAGTTTCTGGAAAGGAAAAAAGGGTGAAAATTTGAAAGTCTTGTGCATGTATTTTGTTCATACCTCTACTAGTAGTGCTTAATGCTTTTGTCTGTTGTTATGAGTTAACTAGCCTATTTCCTTTTCGTAATTTTGGCTTCCTTCTCTAGCTGCATCCACCCTACACAAGCTTAAGCTGATTAACTAAAGATGAACAACTGAGATGTCTAATGATGCTATCATAGAAAGAACCAGGAATTTGGGGGGGAAAATCAATTCTATATTTTATTATTATTATTTTTTCTAAGATTGATTGCATGCCATTCTCATGATGCTGGTTAATTAGCACTGTTTGAAGCTCTTGACAAAGTACTTGCTATATATGTCCCAATGTGTACTCTGTTTTTCTTGGCCACCTCTTTTCTGTTAGTTGATGCGGTGAAATGTTTGACTATGGGTATAGTTACAAAGTTGCTGTTATGCCAGGCTAATCTCTGGATGATAATTTTCAGTTACGTTGGAAATTACTTTTGGACCCATTATTTCTTCACAGTTTTGGGTGCTGCTTATACTTTTCCATCATGGAGGATGAACAATGTAAGCCACAGTGTGTCTTTTTAAATCTATTCTTTTGTGGTATTATTTCCTTATCCCTCCTCTCCAGAGGCACTGTTTTTATTTTTCCTTGAAGAGTCACTCTCAAAGCCGCCTTCTTTTTTTTCTTCTTTTTGTTTACAGGTGCCACATACAACTTTTCTCCTCACTCAAGTGTGCTTCTTGTTTTACCATGTTATATCAAACATAACACTTCGTAGACTACAKCATACTACCGCTGAATTGCCTGAGACCATTCAGTGGCTTTTTAAGGCTGGCTGGATCCTAGCTCTCTCGTATTTCATAGCATACCTGGAGACTCTTGCTATTGCTAATGTATGTGATGTGGTGAAAGTTCTATCTGAAATTTAACTTTATTTTCACCATAGAGTATCTTCATTGATAATTTTGCTGTATACAGTCTCTGGTCTATTGAATGTAATATAAAAGCTGCCTAAATGAACTTCTGTTTTCAACATGTGTGCAGTTTCCCTATTACACATTTGTGGACCGAGCATCCATGTACAAAGTGGGCTCCTTATTTTATGCAATTTACTTCCTTGTGAGCTTCCCAATGTTTTTGCGGTGAGTACCTTGGTTGTGGATTATCTTAACTTTCCCTTAGTTCATTTATCTTGCTTAATTTCTGCAACTTTTTAGTTTAACATTTATCTTTTCTTCTAAGCTTAATGCCTCTGGMGATTTCACTTTCTGTTATAGTCGTAACTTTTTTCCCTTGAAACTAGTTCCCACGGGATATTTAAGCGACTATTAAAGCAGGAAAGAGGTTGGGGTTGGAGTGGTTAAGAGGGACTTGGATACTGAAAGTTGGTAAACAACTACCTAAGCATGGGGTGATGGTCTTCAAGAAATTCCATTTGATAGCTTAATTGAGAGGGTGTCTGAGCATAGAACTAAAGTAATTTCTATCAAAGAATATATAGGATTAAACACAAAATTATAGGATGGAAGAAAATGAATTGCGACTAAACTCACACTATTAGTTAAGGCTGCAAGCAAAATTTCTAATCCTTGAGCTATGTCATTGTTGAGTCTATGTTAGTACCCCGTAGCATCAAGTATCATACTCAGGGTGTTTCACTTTTCATAGCTATGACTCTCGTTTTATATAGAGAACTCCCCCTAGCTAAGTTCAAGAACAACTTCTACGTTTGCAAGAGTAATATTATTTGCAAAAAAGAACGATTTATCTTTTGGTTGAACTTTGTGTCATTTGTACATCTTTTATGCTTTTGTATGTGAAGCCTACTATCGAGTGTATGTGATGTTATTTGGTTTCTTTAAGAAAAAATTTTGCTAGAAAATCTTTTTCTTTCGCTGTTGTTGGACATGTTTTGCCGATCATCTAACATTAGGATCTGTTAGCTTCTACTATCTCAAGTGAAATAAGCCTGGACTTAGAATACYAGATTTGTTCTACATGGTATATATTTTTAACTTGCTACCAGCTGACCTTAGCTCTTTCGTATAAATTGTCAATCTGTTTATGTATACGATCTTGAGAAATCTTTTCTTTCTTTTTTTTCCTTTTCCTGAGRAGTCGATCTCGAGAAACTTGGGAAAGACAATAGATAACATGATGTACATAGAAAAGTAACCAGCAATATTAAATTGTAGTTTTCTTATGACAATTTGAGAATTTATTGCCACTACATGCTGTTCTGCCATTTAWGTCCACATTTTATTTGTTTTAATGAGAGTACACTATACTGTACAGGATTGATGAGGAACCTGGTGATAAATGGGACTTATCCCGGGTGGCTGTTGATGCTTTGGGAGCTGCCATGCTTGTCACCATTATACTAGACTTATGGCGAATATTCCTGGGACCTATTGTTCCTCTTCCCGTGTCCAAACAATGTCTTCAACCAGGACTGCCATGGTTTCCAGGGCATGSCCGAGAAATTTGAATTTTGAAGTGCAAACAGTCCATGCGCTTGAATCACTACCATGTCCTAGATAGCCCCTGCTGTTGAATCACTAACACATTTCAGATGAACCCTGCTGTTCTGGTGTGGGACGACGTATAACAAGGCTAGCGGATAGAAGGATACCARAAAACTTTTAATTCTARACCTAGACGTTTTGTTATTTCCATTTGTTACCTCGAATTATCCTTTACATTTCTTATTCCCWTCTCTACTTTTTCTCAAGTATTTGATCATTGAATTATGGCTTCAGCCACCTCAATACTCAAGGTAATGACAAACAAATCCAGCACTTGATCACCAATACAACTCACACGATGATCACATATAGTGATACCACACATGCATGCAATATTCACATATTCCCCAAAGCAATCCAACAAAAAGAAGGGCTCGGTCGATGAACTATATTGGGTGGGGTGGGGTCATATTATAAAAAGACATGCCGGGATCGCAATGTGGTTCGTATCAGTTGCTTTGCCATGTGTGCCGACAAAAAGAGAAGAGAATAMAAATGGATCATTCTTAGATTGCACGCCAGGTTTTGTTCTCTCTTCGGGGAATCAGATGCTTAGAAGGCTTTTTGCATCAGAGGCGAGATTCATATGGCAGCCTTGGTATCATAGGATGCTGTACGAGGGCCTTCCTTGTACCGTCTACGGTTGCTAGCAAAACTGTTACTGTAATATTATTTGATCCTTGTTCCACTAGACTATGCTCGGAGTGGAYGCTATACTTCTTTCTTAAGAAGAGGAATGAGTGGGAATGGAAATGTTATCTCGAAAATATGTATATCTAACCACGAATATAAAAGTGAGAGTGTGTATGATTGTAATTATAATTATCCTTATAAACTAATGATTATTGATCTAAGTGATAAGAAGTTTAGTACCCTTTGAATTAGGTTTTGAATTTGAATATTTTGAATGAAATAAATAACGCTGCGAGAGTTTTATCTTATTTATGAGTTTCTTGTTACTGAAACATAAAGTACTTAGAATCAAAGATTCTCAATACCAAGTATGTATATATATATAAAGTGTAACATTCTTACGCTCCACAACTAGCATCAATCTAGATGTGGGAGTTGTTACTTGAAGTCTTTCCAAACTCAATGTTATATATATATTAGTTTTTGAAAATAAAAAAAATTATTGGATAACTAAGCATTGAGCTTGTGGGTCCGACTCTTGTGACCAACTATGGAGACTTTGATTGGGTCAAATCAGATGGTTTGGTTGACCTCCTTTGTCTACCATGTCCAATTGCATATGGTACCATAAGCCAACCACTCACTCCAAACCTAGTATTTGTTCAACTTCTGGGACCCAATACCACTATGTTGCCATGTGCTTGCTTCTTGAATGGCTAATAATTAAATTAAAAAATTAATAAAAAAGGAAAAATGCTGCATGTCATTGATTCTGGCAGCAATCATTGAAAGCGATCACAATAGTTCTATAAGACATAAGGTTCATGCTTAAAAACTATTGGCAGTAACTTTTGTGGATTATTTCGATACTTGTCTCATGCATTATCTTTCACGATATTTGAAATAATTAATAAATAGATTATTAAATTAAAATATAATTTTACATTCTATTCTTATTTATTATATAACATTAAAAGAGTTTTGAATTAATTTTTTTTTAATGAGAGTCAGAATTTGTAGGTTGKATTTGGATTAAWCTTCTCAGTATGAAAATATTTGGTCTTAAGAGAGAATATATATATAAGGTGAGATTCTTTGAAACAATTGAATCTTATGTACTATAATCTCAAAAGAAAAAAGGTATTTTAGGAATTTTAATTAAAAATTTTATTTTGAATTCAGGAATTCTAAACTATGTACAAATATTTAAAATGATATATATTTTATAAAAAAGATATAATATTTTATTTGATCCTGATAAATTTACATTTCATGTATTATTAATACTACATGCGTTCTTTTATAAGTGTCATTAATATTAATTTCTTTTATTCTTTAATAAGTGTCACTTTACACACATATCAATAAAAAAATTAAAAAAATTATAATTTTATCCTTCATTTCGTAACTTATTTTTTCATAATTTGGTGATATTAATTACAATCCTCAATTTTTTTCAAAAATTGAAATGACTCTTCATCTTAGTTTTTTCTAATTTTACAAGACTTGTCACATATCATATGAAAATTTAAAAATGTAATGATATAATAATAAATTTAATTATATCTTAAATTAATGTATTTTTATAGTTATAAAATAACAGGGAACGTACTAAGTAAATTTATTTATAATAGTCATCAAATCGAGATTCCCCAGAAAAAGTAGCCAAGGGTGGGTGTGACAATTAGTGAAAAAGTCAAGGCATTGTTATAACTAACAAAACTGTCAATTTGGTTAGTGTTTTCCATGGTTGTGACATATTTATTCATTTAAAGAGAAAGAAAAAAGAAAAAGGAAAAAGAAAAAAACACTGACATCGAAGGAGAAGTAAACAACAAGAAACCGGCTACGCCCTTTCCGACCTTTTTTCTTTTCTTCTTCAAAATAATCACGTGGTCCCCACTTAGAAATCGATAATTCCGTTTCCCAGTCAAAGCCCACAATGATCGGCAATCACTTTCTCTGCCTCGCGCCACGTCACTTTTCGATTGCTATGTTGGCTCRCCTACCTGCAAACGATTGGACATGACAGCTGAAGGTACGGAACTTGTAAAAAATCCAGTGACTTGATTGGTCCGTGATACAACTTTTCCACCGCTGAGTTCATTAATTTCTATCCTTTACGATGTACCGCGGAGCAGAAAACAATAATCTACAGTAAATGGATCTCGCGTGTGCGTGGTAATCCTATAAGAAGTTGTCACTTCACCCACGCCCACACAAGAATACTGTGTGCGTGCTGTAGGAGATGGGCCCAACTTTTGGCAGAAAAGGGAGAATTACTCCCTCGACCCCTAGACTATTGGGAAATACTTTTACTAAGACCTGCTTTAACCACCTAATTAACAATGGTAAAATGGTAACATAAAATTATCTCCTAAACCWTYAAGGCCTTGTATAAGCGATAAGTACCGAGGCCTCCGATTAAAARGTCATTRGTTCAATTATATATGTATTTAAATATGAATTTAGATGATATTTCATAATTATTTATCATTTAAGTGAAAAATGAAAAGTGTACATTTTTATCCATCTTGAGGAAGATATATTTCTTCACACTCCATTTGATTACTRTTTTATATATATTTTTTAAGTACTTAAAAGCAATTTTATCCTTTGCCAAGAATTTAAATAATTTTAAAAAATAAGAATTTTATTTCTATTATAGAATTTTTAGTTTGCAATATTAGATCTTCATTATGGTTTATAGCAATTTGGTCTAAATAGAAAATAAGAATAATGATTAGATAAATAACTACTTGTAATTTTAAATAATTGTATTATATTTAAATTTATAAAATAATCTAACTAAATCTTAAACAATTAAGTGATTTTGTTATTAAAAAAATACTTAATTAAGTACTGACTTAACTAAATTATAAGCACACGTTGAGATTTAATCACACAAATAATACGTATTTTATTGTATTATCTTTTAATTTTAATTATTAATTTCAATACTATTGTAGTAACATGATAATATAATTAATTAATATACATATTTTATTGAGTAAACATACTAATTTAAGTTGACTTAGATTTTATAAATACCATTCATATCGAATTTGAATAAAGTTTACTAATAAGAGAAACAAATAATTTCATTTGAGAAAAATATCTATTATCCATTTTTTTAAATTTTCGGTAGAGTTGTACATTTAGGCTGAGGAGTTGCACCTTTCACTGGTCTCACTCCTCTTTGCGGAGAGGAAATGTATATTTATAGAGAGGAAAGAAACAGACAAAAGGTGACACCTCTCTCTCTCTCTCTCTCTCTCTCTAGTTTTCATGCTCTCCTCACAAACAAAACACAGAAAGAAAGAAAGAAAGAAAGAAAGAGAGAGTGTCTCTCTCAACTCTGAAGAGGTGAAGAAGAGGAGTACGATTCCGTCGCATACAAAAAGCGACTAATGTTGGTTCTTAAATCTCTCTCTCTTTTCTTCTCCTCTTTTTTTCCTTTTTCTTGTACAATCTAGCACTCTTGTTCTTCATATAATGTTGTGTTTGTATTACGCTTTAATTTACTCTTTTGTTTTTTTTGGGGGGAAAAGAAACGATCAATTGGTTTAAGATTCAATTGTTAATTTAATTCGGCTTAAGCTTTGCAATTTTGTTTAAGGTTTTCAAGAAATTAGCTGCTCACATTTCTGATGTGAATCTTTTAGTAGTAATTCTTTGCTTTTGATTTTTGTCGCGATCCGTTAAAATACTGAAAAATGCATCGTAATAGGAATACCTACATAAATATGTCTATTTGTATGATTTTACTGTAAGTTTGTTGCAAGCATCCTGCGTTATACTTTCGTGTCTTGGATTTCCTCGTATCTGTTTTCTTCACTTGTCTGAGACTCTYATCGTAAATTCTGTGAATTTCTGTAAAAGTTTGACTTTTTAAGCTCTACAAGCAAGATTCAGATTATGCACGACTGTTTTGAAAATTATTTACATTGAATTTCTAATTTGGAAAAATATTTCATGGTCGAATTTAATGTTTTGCCATTGTTAATTATAATTATGTCCTAATCTTTTTTCCATTATATGCATCTGAGTTCTGTCTATACAGATTGCAATTCAAAATGAGCTGGCCATCTCCAATGGAATTTCATTATGCTAACTCTGGTCCTGGCATGCCTTACAATTCAATCGGAAGCTTTATGGATTTCTTTGGAGGCCTTACTTATGACCATGTGAATTTTATTTTTGCTGACTCTCATCCTTATGCTCAGGTAATTTTTGTAGATTGTTCTATTTCCATGTTCCTCTAGTGTATCATCCAATTGATGTGATTGAATATGAGTTATTTGCTTGTATCTGCATGGCAATTTCATCATGAATTTAATTGGAAAAACAAGTTACTTTTTTTCTGGCTGAGTTGCTCTCTAGGTCTTACTAATGAGTTCATAGCCGTTTTTCCATGCTATAGTCACTTCTTCACTTGAATTTAGCATCGGTGGAAGTATGATAAATTTAGATTGTCTAGGCAGCACATTAACAGTGTTTTAAGAATGTTTGACATATATGAACACGTAATGTATTTAGACATATAGTTGTTATCAGAGGCAGAAGCTCATAAGTTTACATATGCATTTATTTGTAATATGTATAACAATGAGTAGTTTATTGTGGGGATCTAATTTAAAACATCTGACTTGTACAGGAGACTGTGTACCCTTCAATGAATGCCAATTTATACAAATCTGGATTTTCTGAACCTGGAAGCTTCTATTGTGACTATGGGCATGGCTACATTGTGGATGATCATACATCAGAAATTGATGAATACAGTAGGAATTTAGAGAATCCTTCAACCATGACTGAAGAGCAACCTGCAGCTGAGTATATGCAACCAGAAGTAAACTCAAGCTCCATTACACATACTAATCCTGTTGAGTGTAAGTTCTAATTTTATTTAACATTTCATGCGTTCCCTTGTGTACCAACTCAACTTTTCGCATGTTAATGCTATTGCAATTTGGAATACTTTTTTTCCTTTCTTTTTTATAGTAATTTGGTGATACATGTTCTTATTTGCTGTAAATCAATCAAGTGACCTGGGCTAACATTGTTTTGATCCCTTTCCTTTTCAATTTTGCCTTCTTTCTCTCATTTGCTTTTCTTCTCAACTTATTGTTGCAAATCTATTCTTATTTATCTTGAGAGGTAATAGTGGTCAAGTTGGACATTCTTGGTATTGGGCCGGGAAAGCATATATAGTTAAAATGGCTGCTTTGATATATAAATCAAACTTCAGCATGCACCAAGCCCACTTGAGGCATTAAGTTACCACTTGCATGGTTATTCTCATATTTAAGTTCCGGAAGCCACCAGCGCATTGAGGGGAGAATTCTCTTGATTTCACAAAGACTTCCTCGAAAATATACAGTTGCAGATGGAATTAAAGCATTATGGACGAGGGCTCAAACACTAGAGTGTGACATGCTTATAAGTTCTAGATGTCTAACCTTCTTGAGATAGTTTGAGCATCTACCTATGCTAACTGTGATTTAATAAAAGCAAGTCTTGATGAAGGAGCTAGCGTTTTCTTTTTAAATTCTGACCTCATAGCTTGGGAGTTCCAATGTTGGAAAATTAAGCTAATATTTTAAAGCTTGTGCTTTTGGAAAGAGGCTTCTTGGCTTCATTCCTGGATAGTGGTCATGGTTTGCTGGCTCTAAGTTTGTCTTATCTGCAACTTATCTTCTGCTATAATAAATGTGAATTCCTCAATTTTGGAGAAGACATTAATAAAGTGTTTTTAACCTTTAGGCCCTCGGAGTCATCAAAGTACTCGAGATTATGAGGTATGGGATTCATTATCTGGAAATATATATCCAATTGGAATTTTTATTTAAAAACACATTAATGTTGCTTCTTCTGCATACTCTACAGAAAGATTCTAAGCACTAACTTTGACTTAATAGCGGTTCTTATCCAAATTTTGTGGCTTGATCATTTGTATGTTTTTGCAGGTTGTTTGGCAAGATAACATAGATCCTGACAACATGACCTATGAGGTTCGATATTCTTTTGTTCTCTCTGTGATCTTCTCTGGAGTTGAAACACGTACTAATCTTAATTGTTTTACTGTTACGTCAGTGTGAATGTTATATAGAGGAAAAGTAGGGGTCTGAAGAAGAAAAAGTGTTTCAAAGGCTAATGGAGAGCTTATGTACTGAAAGATGGAAAACGAAAGAAAAAGTTGTAGTGGCAAAATACAAATCAAGAATGCAGCAAAAATAGATGGTTCTTGATATAACAATAAAAGTACCCTTTATTATTTTAAGTTCAGTCTTGTTGCAAGAAGAAGTCTCTTAATCGCCCCTTTCTGGTACGTGCTACTCCTGAAGGATATACGAAARCATTTGTATCTCATAAAAAAACAACTGCAAGATGAAACATATACAAAAAATTGAACTAATGCCCTTATTTTATTCTAACAGTCCCGAAGTGTCTTCTAGAGTAAGGGATTTTATGAAAGTTGATGTGTTTATTGATGTAGTGAACCCCTAAAAATGTTCTTCTCCTGAAAATTTCTGCAGGGCAAACTACCTTGCATAACTCTGCAAATAAGCTCCTTTTAAAAGAGCATTAAACTTTTGGCATTTTCCTCTCATTGTATAACTGTTATGCCACATTGTTTATGCCTGTTGGCAGTAAAATCATGCAGTTCGTAACTATACAAAATTTGGATTTCAAAACCTGCTTGTAATTCTTCTTTTGTCTGGGCAATATAATTTTAAAACATGTTAATTCAAATGAGGTTTATAAACATCCTTCTACAAATCCACCAATTTGAGAGCTACCGTGGGGAATAAGGGAAACGCAGATCAAGTAAACTGTTAAGAAATGACTCAGAGGCTACAACTATGAGCTATTTCAGCAATGACCCATGTTTTTGTTACTTTCAATATTGAGAGCCTCATAGACATGAAAATGTTACTAGGAGTGGACATTTGAGGTAATACAATACCAAACCCCTCGTTAAGAACTGCTAAAAGGCCAGATATCCAGTACATTTGAAAATATTGAAATGTACTAATACTTATCCTGCTTTCTGCGTGAGCATGAGGTATGGATATGATTTTTGCGAGTGATGGAAATTCATRCACTAGTCTCAGCTTTTCTGAAATCATTTGCCCCAAACTATCTTAAGCTATTTCTGTTTCTTGAATTTGGATCTCGCAGATTCAAAATATGGGTAGTTGTTTGTGGTTTGCCCTCTGTCTTGTGTTTCACCCTGTACTAGAGCCAGAAATATAAGCTACTTGTACACTATATCTTTTTTTATTTTTTCCATTAAGACTTCATGAACTGATAATTTCGCATAATCATGCCACTGTTCATGGCTGTGCTCTTTAGTCTGTAAAGCTGTGTACATTTGAATAGCTTTACATATAATTTTGTGCTTTTGAATAGCTTTATGTAGAATTTGTATAGTTCTGCGTATGCATATGTATGTAAAGTGAATGTATACAAATAAATTGACTCTCTCTCTCTCTCTCTCTCACATACACACGTGCGCGGTACCTTTCTCCTTTYTTTATGTGTCATGCTTTCTGTTCGCACTTGTCCCAAATACTTTAGATCTTTCATTTTCTAAGAACATATATTTATCGACTAGGATTTTAGCAGTTTTGCTGGAGTACCGATTTTCAGAGGCTGGAACAGGACTCTGCTTGTGGATTAGTTAATCTAATAAGCAAATCATCTTTAAGAAATTTCGAGCACCCCTTTAGCAGCCTATTGTTCCGGGCCTTTGAACAGTGAACAAATAAGGCAACACGATATTAGTTGAAGACCCCAGATGACACTCTTAAGAGTATTTATTCCTTTGTCATTGTATGTTCATCTGGACTATGAGCTAGTGCAATTGATAAATTGATAATGAGTATCCTTTCCCGGAATTTTGATGTAATTGTTCTCGGTTCATATATTCTTTGTATGAATGGTGAGAGTATTSCATTTCCACTTTATGCGACCATTTTGAGATGATAGACTTGTCATTTTTCTTTGTCTGGTTGTTTGTTATAATACTAGTATCAGTGTAATGAGAAGATCGATTTCTTTTGGAACTTATGATAAGTGGAGTAACCTTTTATTCTTTTTAATTGCAGGAGTTACTTGAGTTGGGTGAGGCTGTAGGAACGCAAAGCAGAGGTCTTTCCCAGGACATTATTTCTTTGCTTCCCATTTCCAAGTTCAAATGTAGCTTATTCTCAAGAAAGAAATCAAGAAATGAAAGGTAAATGTAGGAATTGAACACCTTTTCTCTTCTTTGTTCGAAATAAATCCTTCATGCCGTAAAAGTAGCATTCTCTTCTAAGGATCAAGCATCTCCTTTACTTTTCTTTTTGTTTACCATGTTTATTGTCATAGGCTTCGATTAGGCCAATTCATAGGAGATTAGTAGTCTCTGAAGACTTAAAAACCATAAATGTGACTGTATACTGCAGTGAACTTTCAGGTACTTAGTGGAGTGAAAGTGGAAAAAGAACTTTGGGGACTGAGAATGCATTATTGTGTACTGCAGTGAACTGTATAGAACTGAAAACTGTTTAATGCCAGATCTATTGAAATCTAGTTCATTTTATTCATGTTTTAGTAAAACTATTAAATAACATTGCACATAGAAAGAAAGTCCTGGATGTAAGAGATTGCGAATCCTTCCATTCCAAAACTGAATTCACCGATATTCAATTGAAACAATAAGATATTATTGACTATTTGTTTTTATTAAATTCAAGTATTTCATGATTCTGTTGACTCCTAGAGGAGTTTCATCTGGCAGTGTTTTCTTTGATAATAAAACTTGTAATTATTTCCATGTGCACTTATATGGAGGTTTTTCTTGGACCTAACAATTTGAGTATATCTTCCTTCACTATTTACATCTGTTGTTGGCTAGAGAAATATTTTTCAGCTTTCCTTTTTACATTTGGAAAATTATCAAATCTATTGGACTTGATATGGATATTTATGTTTCTTGGTGGTGGGGGTTAGACAATTACCTACATCTGTGAAGAGAGAAGAACCATATGCTTTTCAATTCTTGTAAAACATATTAGCAGTCTCTTGCTGCCTTGGTTGTTGGAAGTTTTTGGAGTTCTGGCATATTGCGATGGAATCATGTTTGTAGCTAGTGACATTAGCATACATTTGTAAAGTTCCAAGAAGAGCAAGTGGCCTTCCCATGATTTTTTTCCCTCCACTTTATTGCATTTTCTAGTACTAATATGCTTTTTGTTATGGAAGGTGTGTGATCTGCCAGATGGAATACAAGCGAGGTGATAGGCAGATAACTCTTCCATGCAAGCATGCCTATCATGTAGATTGTGGCAGCAGATGGCTTAGTATTAACAAAGTAAGCTACTGGACCTTGTCAAGTGAATCAATCAAACTACGTTCACAAGCCACTATACATCTGACTCTTCCTATTTCTAACAGGCTTGTCCAATTTGTTACAAAGAAGTTTCTCTTGACGCAGCAAAACGCTAATGAATCAGCACAGTAGTGGGTTCTTTTGTTCTTGGTTGTTTTTGAGATTACCGTATTTTCTTATTTCTTTTCCCTTTTTCTTTTAACATAGAATGTTCTTTTGTTTTATAGTCTCTACCTTCATAAATAACATAATTTGTTATTATATGGTACCTTTACTAAAAGAGGTTGYGGCTTGTACAAGTTTATGCAGTTTCAACGTTCAGTATGCTTAGTGGACTGCCTTTCTAGCTATCCTGTAATCTGTCTCGAGTGATTAGGTTTTTCACCGATGCCAATTATCTTGTGGTATATAGTTACTATTTTCTGCCTTTATTGAGTTGCTTGGTTGCTCTGACTTGTGCATAGTTGAGCTTCGTTGGCTCTGAGTTTCACTTTGACTAGCTTTTGTTGGACATTTACCAGGGTGGTTTATATCTGAATTGGCATTTCTGCGTGGATCAGTGCTGGAAAATAGTTTTTGATATCAGTTCAACTACGTGAACAGAATCTTAGGTTTGGAATATTTATTCTTTCTCTTGTAAATGGAGGACTCTATGCCACCAGTTGTTGATCGATGTTTTCATAATCAACAGAATATGAAAAACATGGTCGTTAAGTAATCGAATACTGTCTATTCATGCAGAATGGCCCGTGAACAGAGGTTCATCTATTCTGGACAGATTAAATTGGGAAAAAGGGAAAACAATAGTTTAATAAATCATAAGAGCCTTAACCCGAAAGTAAATTGATACAACTAATACATTCAAAGAATGAGAAAGATATTTAGGGTCTTCAATTGGACCCTGCTTATTCAATGAAAATCAACGGGTTTCACCCAAACACAAACTCCTTAGGGATGGATGATATTCTTGCAACAGTTCACTTGAAGCATGACAAACGGTTGTATCAGTAGTGTTTTGCAGGAATATGTGATTTAGAGTAGTGTTGTGGTGGAGGAGGTGACTTATAGTAATATGGGGGAGGTGGAGATGGAGAGGGAGGGGGAGGAGACTTATAATAGTATGGTGGAGGTGGTGAGGGTGAGGGAGGAGGTGGTGATTTATAGTAGTAGGGGGAAGGAGGAGATGGAGAGAGTGGAGGAGGTGATTTGTAGTAGTATGGAGGTGGTGGAGATGGAGAGGGAGGAGGAGGTGATTTATAATAGTAGGGGGGTGGTGGTGATGGAGAAGGAGGTGGTGGTGACTTATACTAGTATGGGGGAGGTGGAGATGGAGAAGGAGGAGGAGGGGACTTATAGTAGTATGGAGGTGGTGGTGAGGGAGATGGAGGAGGAGGTGATTTATAATAGTAGGAGGGTGGTGGCAATGGAGAAGGAGGTGGTGGTGACTTATAGGAGTATGGGGGAGGTGGAGATGGAGAAGGAGGAGGAGGGGACTTATAGTAGTATGGAGGTGGTGGTGAGGGAGATGGAGGGGGTGGCGATTTATAGTAGTATGGAGGAGGAGGAGATGGAGAGGGTGGAGGAGGTGATTTGTAGTAGTATGGAGGAGATGGTGAGGGAGATGGAGGTGGTGGTGAGGGAGATGGAGGAGGTGGCGATTTATAGTAATATGGAGGAGGAGGAGATGGAGAGGGTGGAGGAGGTGATTTGTAGTAGTATGGAGGAGGTGGTGAGGGAGATGGAGGTGGTGGTGACTTATAGTAGTATGGAGGTGGTGGAGATGGAGAGGGTGGTGGTGGAGATCTGTAGTAGTATGGAGGAGGTGGTGAGGGAGAAGGAGGTGGTGGTGACTTGTAGTAGTATGGRGGAGGTGGAGATGGAGAGGGAGGAGGAGGTGACTTATAATAGTATGGAGGAGGTGGTGATGGAGAAGGAGGAGGAGGAGATTTGTGGAGATAGGGTAAATCCTTCACAATCGTAGGAAAAGGCTTGTGGACATAGGGTAGATGCTCTCCATAATTTGGGATTAAATCATGCTTAATTTGCGGTTGAGGCTGATCATATTGGTCATAAGCAGCTACTGCAGTGGCAATGAGGCAAACTGCAACAGCATAAAGGATGAAAGGCAGTTTGCTGTGGTTTCCTGGGCTCCCCATTTCTGGCTGCCCCTAATGCACTTGAAGAAAGAAGAAGTATTGTTTAGCTTGTATTTTGAACATCAGGCCAAACCTTTATATAGTGAACAGTCATAAGCAATTGCTCACCAAATTGCTGGATCGTTCAACTTAAGAAGTTGGCCCTAATGATGCCATTTTCTATTTAGAAGGTTGGTTGCATGTAAGGTTTTGATTCTTTCCATGTTAGACCATGAACCATTCATTACAAAGTACATCAACATTCCGTACAGCTACATATGTAATTTTCTAAAACCACTTATGAGACGTGCCAAGCAACAACTAGATTAGATAGACTCAAGATATTCAAAATATTCTTGGTACTAATTGTTCTGGGGGGGGGGGCGGGGGGGGGAGGGGGTGGTGGGGATGGGGACTCAGGCTTAGTCTCAGAAATGGTGAAAATATTTGAGATAAAGGAGCTTTAAAGAGTTGCTGCAACAAAGGAAAAATATGCGACTTCCATAGGGTTAGGAGATGTGGTAGTTTCCTTAAACCGGAATCGTAGAAACTAGGCTAACTTTGATCACTTTGATGATGTTCTCGCTAAATGTGATCAAAGGAAATGGTCTAATTTGATGCACGTCCTGATTAGTGGTTCTAGAAATTGCATATTATGCCCTGTAGGGAATGTTGTAGGTAGAAAGAACCAAGATGGTACATGCAAGCAACATTCTACATAGAGAATACATTATTGATACATATAACTGAGTTTTATAACTTAATAGATCGAGCATTTGGTGAAGCAATTTCCTTGTAACAGTTCACATATATAAGTCTTTTCTTGGATGTTTCAAATAACAAACTAAGCACACCTGCTTCTTTCTTCAAGTGCCATTTAGGGGCTGCCGAGAAATGGGGAGCCGGGGAACCAGAGCAAAACTGCTTTCATCCTTTATGCGGTTGCATTTTGCCCTCATTGCCACGCAGTAGCGCTTATGACCATACGATCACCCTCAAACCACTAACTAAGCATGAATTTGAGTCCAAAATACGGGGGGGCATCTACCCTATATCCCACAAGCCTTCTCCAAAAGTTGTCGGCCTCTACTATGTTCACAAGCTTCTCTAAGATTGGGAAGCATCTACCCTATATATCCACAATCCTTCTCCAAAGTATGCAGGCGTCTACCATATGTCAACAAGGCTTTCTCCTCAAGATGCTCACCCTATATCGCACAGCTTTCCTAAATCAACTTTACCTATCTCTACAAACTCTTCCTCCTCCTCCAAAGTTATGTCAGCATCACCATCGATTCGATCCTCAAATCTCCTCAGCCACCTCTGCCCATTTCCACCACCTCGCATACGAACTATAAGTCACCAGCACCTTCCACCTCCCTCACACGGCCATACTGACTATAAGTTCACCTCCTCCACCCTCTCCAGGCTCGCCTCCTCCCTCATACTACTATAATTCCCCACCACCTCGTATCCCTCACCACCGTCCTCCATACTAACTACAAATTCTCGTCCTCCACCCATCTCTCTTTCGCCGCTCCCCAATACAGCTATACACCACCACCTCGCCGATCACGCACCCTGCCTCCATACTCATATAGTCACCTCCTCCAGCCTCTCGCAGCTCCCTCCTCCTCATACTATATAAATTAGCCACCACATCCGTCCCCTCCCACTCCTCCGCAATACTAGGGTACAAATCTCTCCACCCCATTCCTCTCGGCACGCTCCCATACCTACCAGCTCGACATCCTGCCATAACTAACTATAAGTTCACCTCCTCGCACCTCCCGAGGCTCTTCTCATACTACCGCTATAATCACCATCCGTCTCCCTCACGCAGCCTCCTCGGATACTAGCTACAAATCTCCTCCACCAGCCATCTCCATCTCCACCTCCCCCAATTACCCTATAAGTCACACCCTGCTCCCCTCCGCTCCTCACCACTCTCCATACTTAGCTATAAGTCACCCCCTCCACCCTCTCCAGCCCTCCTCTCTCCCTCATAAGCTACTGACTATATTCACACCACCTCCGTCTCCCTCACCACCTCCTCCATACTACTACAAATCTCCTCCACCACCATCTCCATCTCCACCTCCCCCATACCACTATAAGTCACCACCACCTCCAACTCCCTCACCACCACCTCCATCTCCCTCACCACCTCCTCCATACTACTATAAGTCACCTCCTCCACCCTCTCCATCTCCACCTCCCCCATACTATTACAAGTCACCACCACCTCCTTCTCCATCACCACCACCCCCCTACTATTATAAATCACCTCCTCCTCCCTCTCCATCTCCACCTCCTCCATACTACTAGAAATCACCTCCTCCACCCTCTCCATCKCCACCTCCCCCATAGTACTACAAGTCACCTCCTCCACCACAACACTACCACAAATCAGTTACTCCAGGAAMACACTATTGACACAACATGGTGTAATGTTTCAAGCACATCTTTGAATGAAGCTCATTGATTTACTATTTTCCAATCTGTTGTATCTTTTAATTTAGCAAAGGTCGAACTAAAGAGCTTGAATTTTTTACTTCTTTCTTTTTCTGCAATGTGTTGTTTGTATCTGTTTCCTCTTGTAAACTGGCCATTTTGATTTATGAAAGGCAACAAGAACTTTTCATACATGCACCATTTACTCTTAGACGCACTTGGTACCGGTAGCAGTGATCATTACAAGAGTTAAAATGAGAACTTAAACGAGTAGGGGAAGCACAATATCTCCCATGCCCATCAAACCTGTTGCCAAGTGATCGAGAAAGGTCTTTATTCCCATGCCCACATAACCACAACTGCTCAATCTTGACACCCCAAAGTCCTTAACTAGCCATTTTAAGTTCTTCAGCTGATATTATAATGGGATTATTGGATTGGTATCTTCTTAAGTTGAGATTAATCGAGAAATTAAATAATTAAAAATACATATATTAACTCATTAATATGACTCATTCAGAATTTTTAATAATTATATACGTAAAGAAGCCATAATAAAACGGAATAACAAAGACATTTCCCATAACTGAACCACCGACAAAAAATGAGGTTCCTGAGCTGTCCAAAAAATTTATAAAATCTTATGTTAGAAGAAAAAAAAAAAAAAAGAAGAAGAAGATAAATTAATAACAAGGTTTGAACATTAACATAAGGAGAGACAAATGAATGAGTTAGAAAATCAACATCACTTGTCCAATCCACTAGGAAAAAAGAATTTCTGAAAGGGACTTTCATAATTGCTTTTGGTCCAATCAATTTGATTTAGAATGTGCCCTCTTACGATTTATCGACTCCAACCATCACAATTCGTCCAGAAACTATCTTTTCACGAGCCAAAAGCTCTAAAAAGTCAAAATCACGTCCTCTAATGCCAGTTTTGTCCTTTCTTTGACTATGGGACTGCTCTCCTGAAGGAATGAACCCCCAACCTTAGGCCTCCACGGTCCTGCCCTTATGCTCTTATTTTTTATAATAGGTTATCAGTCTTAATTTCAATAAGATCTTTTAGTAGATGAATTAATATTAGAGTTAGGCTAGACCTACGGAAGGACGCGAGCTCCTATGGGAGGATATAAAGAGAGGAGAAATTGTATAAATGAATTTTAAACTTTAATCCCGATAAGATTTTTTCGATGATGTTTTTAAAATTTTATAGAGAAAGTAAATTATTCTCCCAGGAGCTGCCGGAACAAATTCATTCCTTGACCTTTTCTCTACTAGGTTATATCTTGGAGCAAATAATTTTAATTTTATTTAAAGCAAAAAAATTAAAATAAATTGCTTTTGGGCTGAGGGAGAACTATCTCTATATAGCAAACAATAGTTGTAAATTTAAGAACTTCATTATAGCAAAATTAGTAAAAGTGAAAAAGTAAATTTCAAAATATAAAATCTAGTTTTATTGAAAAATATAAATTATCGTGTTAATTTAATTATTAAAAAAATACGAAGCGAGCATCAATATGATCCTTTGTCAGAAACTTAGGTTTTGTATTTTTAAATCTTTAAATATATAAAGTTAATTTAGTTAAAAAAGACTCGACAATCTGTAAAAATATACAAGTCATTAATCTTATAAATTATCATTAACCCTATTAAAAAGGATTATTGTATTTCAACCCTATGGTATAATTTAGAGCATTAATTRAACTAWTTAKTCTCCTCTTTGACATTGAATATTTTTGCAGATAAATTAGAAATACTAATTTWTATGCCAATGTGAACCAATCAGAAAAAGAAAATCATCAATTCACCTAACAAAGACAGCCAGAAAATAATAAAATATTACTCAAGTTTACTAGAACAGAATCGTACGGACTTTGGGCTTATTTGATCAGATGAAACATCATTGTCGCGTTCTTGGAGACGCTTTCCCACAGGGAAATGGGCTACATACCTACTCCAGATTTGACTTTTGAGTAGTTACCTTAGTGGGAAACAATGATATACTCAGTTATTGATGAAGAAGAAGAGATGAATTTGCCAATTATGCTTCCAATAAATAATGAAATCTTTGTCAACTATGGCTTTTGTGAATAACTATATAAAGGGTTGCTTCATACATCAACCATACAACACAAAAAGAAAACCAGAAATGAGAAGCGGCAGGCAGTTGGGGCAATGGCCTCGACTAGTATATGCATTGGTGTTTTGTATGGTAGCTACTAATGTAGTGGGAGATAAGCCTTACGTTTATTCCTCGCCACCACCACCACCAAAACACGAGAACCATTTGCCACATTACAGGCCATCATCACCTCCAAAGCCATATCATCACAAATCTCCTCCACCCCCATTGCCGTCACCGCCTCCACCTTATTATTATAAGTCACCTCCTCCCCCTTCACTGTCACCACCACCTCCCTATGTTTATAAATCCCCTCCTCCACCAACTAAGTCACCCCCACCTCCTTACTATTAYAAATCGCCACCACCTCCGTTAAAGTCTCCTCCTCCACCGTATTACTATAAGTCACCACCTCCTCCATCCCCATCACCGCCTCCACTATACTACTACAAGTCTCCTCCTCCTCCCATAAAGTCACCTCCACCACCATATTACTATAAGTCGCCTCCTCCACCATCGAAGTCCCCACCTCCACCATACTACTACAGATCTCCTCCTCCTCCAGCTAAGTYGCCCCCACCTTCTTACAATTATAAATCGCCACCACCTCCATTAAAGTCTCCTCCTTCACCATACTACTATAAGTCACCACCTCCACCGTTGAAGTCCCCACCACCGCCGTACTACTATAAATCTCCTCCTCCTCCTGTAAAGTCACCCCCACCACCATACTACTACAAGTCACCACCTCTACCATCTCCATCCCCACCTCCACCATATTACTATAAATCCCCTCCACCTCCAGCAAAGTCCCCAACTCCACCACCATATTATTACAAATCACCACCTCCACCCGTAAAGTCACCACCGCACGCCTATTACTACTATAAAATCTCCCTCCTCCTGTAAAGTCACCCACCACCACCATTACTGACTACAAAGGTCACCACCCTCACCATGTGAGTCCCCACACCGCCCGTACTACTATAAATCTCCTCCTCCTCCTGTAAAGTCACCCCCACCACCATACTTACTACAGGTCCCCACCTCACCATATTACTATAAATCCCCTCCACCTCCAGCAAAGTCCCCAACTCCACCACCATATTATTACAAATCACCACCTCCACCCGTAAAGTCACCACCACCACCATTGAAGTCACCACCGCTGCCATACTACTATAAATCTCCTCCTCCTGCCGTAAAGTCACCTCCACCACCATACTACTACAAGTCACCACCACCACCATTGAAGCCACCACCGCCGCCATACTACTATAAATCTCCCCCTCCTCCTATAAAGTCTCCACCACCACCATATTACTATAAGTCTCCACCTCCTCCATCTCCATCACCACCTCCACCATACTATTACAAGTCCCCACCTCCGCCATCGAAGTCTCCTCCACCACCCTACTACTACAAGTCTCCACCTCCCCCATCACCGTCACCACCTCCACCATCCTATTATAAATCTCCTCCACCTCCTGTAAAGTCGCCGCCACCGCCCTATTACTACAAGTCTCCACCTCCCCCATCACCATCGCCACCACCGCCCTACTACTATAAGTCTCCTTCACCACCTTCACCTTCACCACCACCTCCTTACTATTATAAGTCTCCACCTCCACCATCACACTCTCCACCACCGCCATATTTGTATAACTCTCCTCCTCCCCCATCTCACTCACCACCTCCACCATACTATTATAAGTCTCCACCCCCTCCATCACATTCCCCGCCACCTCCATATTACTACAAGTCACCCCCACCACTACTGAAATCACCTCCACCTCCTTACTACTATAAGTCTCCTCCACCTCCTTCTCCATCACCTCCATCTCCATACTACTATAAATCACCCCCTCCACCATCTCCATCTCCTCCTCATGTTTATTACTATACATCCCCTCCTACGCCTGCTAAACATTACTGAGGAAGTAGATACAGGMCCCAGCAAATCAATAGCAGCAATGGATAATTCACTTCAAAAGCACAATCTTTTGAGACCATCTGCTCTCTCTTCCTGCTCTTTCTTTTGCATTTTAATAATTGTACTCGAATTTGTGAATAAGGAGGGTCATGGAAGACCATAGTGTAAGCTATTTATGAATCTTTCGATGTGTAGTTATGATCTTCTGCAAAGAAATCAAGTAACGTACTCATTTCCATAAATTTATTGCCCATTTAGTTGAGTGTTTGCACAGGTCGAGCAAGTGTTTGAGCTCTAAAGTTCTAATAGTGGAGTTGTTTGGCAACCATACTGGTTTGATCCTCTAACGTTAGAAAATGTGGATTTTCAACTACTGAGAAAAATTAGGGTACCACAACTCTTGACAGATCCAGAAAGAACAGAACGTAGCGTGGTGTAATAGATTATGTGGCCACCATCTGTGTATCAAGAAAATTTCAAATATTACTAACAGAGATAACAAGCAGAAACATGAACCGAAGCATTCAATTAAAACAAGTTTTCTCTGTACAATTGTACTTATAGAAAGAAAGATGTGAAATTCCCATAGAACAAAACTTAAAATGAAATATCAATTATAAACTAAGCTTTGCTCGGAAATCGGAGGCTACAAATGATTTGGTGAATTCATCTATGCAAGCCATCCGAATTCGCTCAGGAGTAGCAGGATTATCAAGAGGAAACCAATCATGGCAGCCTACTTCTGCCCTAGCAGAGATAATTGCATCTTTGATGGCAAATAAGACAGCTGAGGCAAGGAAGAATGGAGGTTCTCCCACAGCTTTAGATGAATGGATGGCTTTGTCATTCGGAGCACCCTACGTACAGGAAAAACAAGAGTTTCAAGCCAACTAAATAACAATAAACAAAGTTCAAGAATTCAACTTTCAAGTTCAAGAGAAGTTCCCCTGTTAATATATGCATTGTGCAAGTGCGCTAAAAATGTCATTTCGGGATGAACAACAAGACACTTCAAAGATGTGCCAGGAAGAATAATTTAATAGATATGCACTATTCATTTATTAGGCTATGAGTGGGTTATCCAGGTGCAATGGAAGAAACTGTATATATACTGGGTAGATTATGTCCAAACTACATTAAGAAATGAGCACAAGTTCTTGCAGACTACAAGATGAAGACAGGTTCATCTGACATTTTTTATGAGTGCGGCGATTTTGAATCATGATAATAGTGTAGGTAAATCTATTGCATATCATATAATCCGTTGAATTATCAATTCAAGAATCCTCTTTATTTACCAGCAAAATTTACTATAAACGTTCTTAAAGCAGCAGGTATAACACTYTTTGGTGGCAAGCTGTTTACCTTCAAAAGGGAAACTCTGAATTTCAAGGGCACATCATTAACAGAAGGAATTTTGTAATTTCCAGGACCACATGTAAATAAGCAGCCAGGTGGAATCCACTTGTGTGCAGCATCTCCCCATTTTAATTCTTCCAAGGCTACCCATCCCATTCCTTGAACAAATGCTCCTTCAATCTGCATTTCAGTTCATTAAGTCAATTCACATTATAATTATTCAAGATTAATGCAGTAGCTGAGCTCTGTATATTTAACATGCTAAGAATCTGTCAGCATTGTTAAAAAATGAGACCATCAGCAGGGCGTGCAGATAATTTATCAGCATATCCCACTGGCTAGGAATTGAAAACGTATGAATGTGGAGAAGAAGAATCGTACAATGCTAAATTCCATCAGATCCTTGTGAAAACTTCTTGGAGGTTGCAGCATACAGTTACGAAATTCTTTTTTGCACAATGTTTTAGCATGTGGAGAGTTTCTCCAATCTGCTTTCTTATACATTAATTATTATGTAGAAGAAAAATTCAACAGTAAATTACTGTGGCTTGTTTTATCCATCAGATCTTTTCTCCATGTAAATGAATAAATGCAAAGAAAATAAAGGAAAAACTAGTAAAATATACAATAACAAACTTAGTCTATATTTTTCCTGCCAGTGGATAGATCCATGCAGATAACTGCATATCTAATCTCCATACAAAATTACCATTACTGCGACGAAATAGGAGTTGGTGAAGTACTGTTAAACATATAACAACACATTAATAATCCATATGCTAAGCAGAAGACACAGTGTAGCAATAGATTAACCTGTCCAACATCAATAGCTGGATTGATAGAAAAACCAAGATCCAAGGACACATCAGCTCGCCTTGTGTGGAAATCTCCCGTCAATGTGTCAATTTCAACTTCAGCAAATGCAGCCCCATAGGTGAAGTACCTGAATGGATTCCCTTCACCACTTTTCCAGTCAAAGCCAATCTCAGGTGTAACATAAAATCCATGAGCAGAAAGGTCTATTCGCTCCAGATAGCAGGCACTTGCAAGCTGACAAAAATCAATACACAAATGATCTATCTAATCTGATAAATACATGAACTGCTAACACTTAAATTAGATACTTCTTCTTTCTCTTTTTCCCCCTAGGAGGAGGTCAAATAGGCGGAAGCTCAACATTCAGGGAGTAAAAGATGATTAAACACATTAAAATGTCCACAAATCTATTCCTTGCAGCAATTCATCTTTCTGTTGTATAAGGGGGTTAAATAACATGCAATATGAAGTGACAAGAAACCTTCCAAATGGAGTTATATAGGAATATAGGCAGCATAGAATAACACAGAGAATATGAACGTAGGAGTGCTCATTGATGTTGGTATTATAAGACAGCCAAAGATCTAGTTTAAGTTTTCTTCTCTCAGTGGTTAAGTAGTAACAAAGGGATGCATTTCCATTTGTAAAGGTAAATGTAGAGATGCATTTCCTCTTTCTCAAGGTATATGCTATCTGAACTTTCTAGAACAAATCTTTTTATGCCTTTGATGCTAGCTTTCCAAAATTATGTAGCGAGCGACTCAAAGAGACTATTAGCAGAACAGAATTTACATGCACCTTTTGGAGAAGAAACAGAGAAGCGTTTATTATGAACGTTCTACAACGGATACAAATCAAGTGCAAGAGGATTCGTTTTACTTTGTTTATGAAGATCAGGGATAAGACACAAGGATGTGATCAATACTTACTCCATTCCTCTTTTCTCCTACATTTTCTGAAACATATTTCTGCATAGCAGATTTTTTTTTTTTTAATAATTAATTTAACTGCAAAATCATTCCACATAGGGAATCAAGGTATAACTAAAAGTCCGACGTCAGGGGATTTAGTGGGTCCAGTCTGTGCATTGTGTTAAGGATTTAGAAGCAAAACTCTGACCAATTGTTCTCAGCTGGGGTTCCTTTTCAAGCACTAATGCAGGCCAATGAAGAGCCTACTACGAAACAATGTTCTGATCTGAGAAACAAAACAATGGATAAATTGACAAAACCCAACCTGGGATATGCCCAATTAGGTCCTTTTCTTTGGACTGGACAACATGGGTTTAACCTACATACATGATTCCAGACCAAGACCTATCAGCAAGCATAGAGCTCTAGCATGGCAACAATACCCATAAGCACAGACTGCCAAATCCCACAGCTGTAACCCCATAACAAGGGCATTGAGAATCTAATACTCCAGAAGCCCACCTTCAATCCCAGGGATAATTATTTTCTGACAAAGATGATGCCAAACTCAAGGTCAATGAGGCTAAGTCTCTCTACTGACATGCTTCCTGACAACCATAACTTAGGACTTACTAGACAGCTTAACAGTAATAATAAGCTATTTCTTGTTTACAATAAATTTTACCAACTGCCACAGAAAGTTGCAGAATAAGGTTTTTTTTTTTTTTTTTTTTTTCTACTATTGGAAGGGAAAAAACAAAAAATTATATAGTATATCATATATATTATACTATACTATTAGCTATTATATACATAATAATAATTATATATATAAAATATAATATAGTAAAGAGGAAAGAAAGGGATGCAGAGAGTTGCATATTCTAGCGTAGTAGCTGGTACCTCTGCAAAAGAGCTATAATCTCGGCTTGATGCTATAGGTTCCATCCTCGCTTTTATTTGCTCACAAGCATCTAAAACTGCTGCACCATACATATCAGAACTTGCAGAAGCTGCTGTTGGAGAAGCATTAGGAACCTGAAGCACCACAAATTTAAGAAAATAAACATCAACAATGCAGCAACACATGCATGCAGGCACACAGAAGCAAAGAAAATCAAAACAAACCTTGGTAATCTTACCTGTACAACAGAACCAATTCCTAAAATCATACATATATGAATGTAGTACTACAATTATGAACTTTGTGGTCAATTTTCAATTAAATACTATGGGTAAGTTGCAGTTTGCAAAAATTTTAAAGATATGAATCTGCCAAAAGAGAGGACCAAAGAACATCAGCTCACAGAATTAATGAGTTTGTCTCATACTACTATCTATTATACTTCACTAGCAACAGACAAATGGATTTTGGTTGTTCACTCACTTCAACAGAAATCATTTTCAAATTACTCAAAGGCATGGTTTATATTGAAGTATTTGATCACAATGCATCTCAAATATATTGCAATTGTACATGACTGCTTTAGATTTTCAATCTCTAGACAAATCACAAGGATTTGGATTGCATTTAGAAAATTAGAAATCAATCACAAAAAGGTGTCATTCAAAGATTTTGCTTCAACTTAACCAATTTTAAAACCATAGGTTCCAATTCTTTTTTCCCTTCTTTTTTCTCACTTTTTAAATTTTTATTTTTTTCTGAAATTATTGGATTTCGAATTTCAAGATCTAGCATCCATTACTTTGTAATTCTTCCCCACATTTAGATACTGGAAACCAATTGTAAACAAAATGTTTAATCACATTTCAAATTAATATCCAGTCCTTGCATGCATAAAGTACAATGGTCATTTGAGGTTGTTTGAAAAGTTTTGGTGATGCCACAATTTATACCRAAGAAATAGATCTGAATCACATGTTGCATGCTTTTGCTCTTCCAGTGAAATATAAAATACATGAATGCACTTGCATATAAGTCCATGATTCTTGGTATGAACTATCTATCTCTTTTGCTCCTTATCAATAACATTGTAGAGAATTAGTTATTTATGTAATTTGGAAGAATACATGGAAATACTTTTTGAGATTTAACATGAAAGCAAAATACCATCTAGGAAAGAAGCGGTTTGCTGCGGTTCACTGCTTCAGTCCCTCATACTCCTACCTCCATCTAGAAGGTTCTTCAGATATAATGCAATATAACAAACAACCACAGACAGAGGAAAAGGCAAAGAATCATAGCAGAACTCTGACAAGCAGGATACAATATCATGTTATCTTAATATTTAATAATCCACTAATATTCTCACTACTTCTCAGTCAATATTTTTAGAATTTTCATTGAACTGTGACGGAAAGATAATCAAAAAATAGCTTTCCTCGAAGTGCCAATCCAAAATTTTAGCAAGAATTCTTTATTCAAAGAGGTTACAAGTGTCAATTTCTTACACATTACCTTGTCAGTACTTGTCTCTGAGATGAATACACAACTGAGAGGAATATTAAAGGAAGAAGCAGCTATTTGAGCGACCTTTGTATGCAAACCTTGCCCCATTTCAACACCTCCATGTGTGACTAATACAGTTCCATCAGTGTAGACTTGAACCAAAGCACCTGCCTATAGCCATTTCGGAGATGCTTACATTTCAGAAATCTTTTTAAATCATTCTTAAAGCTTAAATATGAAATGAAAGGAAAAAGAAATAGAAAAATTATCACAATTATGTGGTYAACAACAGCAATATCATTGGCAAAGCATGGTCCTAATTCCTAAGGAGTTTAGCATAAGAAGCAAGGGTAACTTTGCTAGGGAAAAGCATCTTAAACTACCCAGAATCAAGTTCTAGTGTGCACTAAAGTTTCCCCTTCTCAACTTCCGGTATGCAACATAAGCTAGACGTAGCATTCTTTCCAAGGACAATTAGTTTCACCTTACCAGTCATCTAAGAGTGAGTAAGAGAATAAGATAATAAAGCCAGTAACAAGCTTCAATATTTTTTGGCAAGCAGTGGTTTTCAAGGTTAGCTTTTCAACCACTGAAACATTAATTAACTTGGAAACCAATACATGATCTTCGATTAAAACTTACCTGGTTTAAAAACTTCGAAGTAAAAGAAATCCCAAATTTGGTAGGAATCATTGCAATCCCACGCTTCTTCCATCTATTACGAAGGTTGAATTCCTCAACTTCTCTTCGAGCTTTAGCTAAGTCAGAAGATGTCTTCAACTCATGCCACAGGCGTTCTAATGTGAAATTTTCAATTTTTTGACCATAATGTAATATAGATCCTTCAGTCAGAAAATTGATTTCCTGTAAACATATTGTAGAAATATATCATTTGGTCAAGGATACCAGCAATGTCAATGGTCACTTCTATTTCTCTTCACAAAAAATACAACTTTCACCAAACACCAAAAACTTACCCTAATTTCTTCTGGGCTTTTCTTCACTTCCATGGCTATTCTCTGGATCCAATTTTCAGCAATAAGCATGCCTTGTGGGCCACCAAATCCCCGAAAAGCAGTATTACTAGGGAAATTAGTGAAGCAAACCCTTCCTTTAATGCTGACATTAGGTATCTCATAAACATTATCAGAATGGAACATAGCTCGTTCAAGTATAGCAAGTGATAGATCAAGTGAATTGCCACCATTATTGAATATTTCAAGATCCAATGCAAGGACCTTCCCATCATTTGCAAAACCAACCTATAAAAATTTACGAGGACAGAATTAGACAAAGTGAACTCAATTAGAAAAATGAATTCTTATGAGTTGTCTTTAAGATGTTATTTGAAACTGACAAATAATAGATCTCATCTTCTATAGCATGTTTTCTTCTTTCAGCCCTAATACAATTATATTAGTAACACATCAAGAGGATGCCACCCAGTTACACGAACAATTCTATTGTGGTATGTAAATCAAGTAGTGAGTAAGAGATGGTAAACCACCAGAGTGAACAATAACTTTGTACATTCAATAAGAATGAATCAATTTTTATCCAAATAATGCACCACTAGTTACAGACGTTTAGTATAGACCATGATAATACATCAATTTGTGTATGGAAAGGAACTATATGCAGAAATGAGAGGTAAAGGATAATCTCATTAATGCAGGAACTGTGCTTTAAGTAACTCAACTCCTAAAAATCTGATTCCATTCCTGTTTTAAAGCTCTATTGTCTTCATCTGCAACACTTCTCAAGAGATGCTCAATTTAACCATCACAAAATAAAAATGAAGGGGAAAAAGAAGCTAGAAAATAAAATTTGTCTAGCATCATAATGAGTCGGAAACTTTGTATTGTATATATCTTTTAAAATTAAAGGGCAGGGAATCAAAATAATGCTTTAATTTCACGGATAATAGACACCTTGTACTTTCCAAGAAAGCTATGTCGTTGACCAGTAATCATCATGTCAATATCCCTGTCCAATGTAATTTTTACAGGACGATTCAAGAGATATGATGGAACAGCCGCTGCAGCTGCAAGGAAAGCTGACCTTGTCTCTTTTCCTCCAAATCCACCACCAATTCTTTTTGTCTTGCAGACAACTTTTGACATTGGAAGGCCAAGAACATGAGCGACATACTTCTGGTGCTTTTGAGGGGCCTAAAGAAAGCATTTGCGTTTAACATCAGATATAAGACAAATTAACTAACAGAAAGGAAACCTAGCAAATATTAGAAAAGCGAGTTATGTTAAAGATATCTGCCAAAGAGAAGGACGAAGAAGTCATAATGCTAAAGCTTCTGACAGAACATGAAGGTCATCAACTGCTAAAACAAGGTTAGTGACCTTATTCAACTTGGGAGGATAACATGGTCAGAGTTCTTTCTGTAGCTCACTTGGATGCTTCCTGGGTGTCCCTCAGAGGTGAATATCAGTAAGCAATAGAGGAGATTTTAATATTTTGATTGACACCTAGATACCTCTCCTTGCCCATTTCATTAAATTTTGGCATACTGCTGAAGTTTGGCCATAATACTGGCAATGGACCTATAATGAATTCACTTTCTATAGCTTAAACATGCAACTCTTAACTACCCAAAGAATCAACCATTTTATTATTCAGGTCAACTCTCCGTCATGTCCAAAACATTGCAAATAACCAAGAAAGAAAGTAGCAACTAAAGACCTGCCAAACATCTTCCTTATATCCAACTAATTAGCATAAATAGCTTTTCACAATATTAGTTCTTCTGAAGAATTTTCTCCCTAATTTTTCTGCCTAAGAAAAGCCACAAGCAAATAAGCATGGGGTTCTTAGTATCAAGCAGCAAACCATCTAAAAGCCCCATAGAGAACCAAAAATTTTCACAGAGCCATCAGGATCACATTACTAACAATGTTGGCATATGTATTGTTTTCCATCCGTATGCATCACATTTCAATTCAACTGTATCAGCAAAACGAATTAATACTCAAAATTCTTAAGAACCCGACCCATTGCAGTTCAAAATATTGATTTTCATTTCTAGTCATCAATATTTGACATCAAATAAGTCCACATCTCCAAATATTATAGGTATAAGAATAAACAAAAATTCCATGCGATGGCATGCACCTGAATAGAGATCAAGCTACCAAGCACTTCTTGTGCAACAGATGAGTATTTTACAATTCATCAGTAGAAATTCAACCTTTCTTAGTCAAACAATCTGTTACAAAAACATAGTCCCACAGATTTGAAGAGAACCTTGGAAGACTTCTATGTGAATTTCACATGGGCTCATCAGTTGATCCACATAACCCCTCTTACTCTAGACAATCTGATGCCCGGATTGCACATTAAGGTCCTAGAGGTTCTGAACAACCAGCAAGCACCCAATTATTTACATCCTAACAAATTTATCACTAACCAGGAATTAAAAGATATTGTTTTGGTGAAACTATTGCCCAGCAATTTGTCTATGTTTTCCACTGAAACTAAAAACTCAACTATTTCTATTTGAACATAGAGCAGAAATAAAGTRTCTAAGGCCCAGAGATGAAAGAGCAGCAACCGCAAGATCATCTTTCCAGCCATCAATAAATGCACTATCAGGATGGATAAAATAGGATTTTGAACTATTAAAAAATTGAAATTATGCACCTGTATACTTAGACCTAACCTTGAGTATTGGTGCATTGTTATATACATACTGGAATAGACAGGTATGATTTTCCATTGCCCTTCAACCACAACATAAGTTCTTTGAAAATTTGTCAGAAACTACTAGTGACCCAACTGCAGAATAAACTCCCAAACAATTTCCCCATTAAACTAATTTAGGTCGARAAAAATAGTAGCAGGTCTATTTGAAGGAAATCTGACATTCTTGAATTGGCAACTGACAAACATGATATTATAACGTTTATGCAGAATATTACCAAGACAGATGAGAGCTACATACTTGTGTAGATGAGATCATATGAATCTCATTCCCATTATCCACTGTCCATATTAAACTGCTATGTGGCTCCAAGTAGAAGTGTTCCTGGCCACCTACTTGAACTTTTCCCTCGATTATCTTGTCACACTGACCTGACTGGAAACAGAGCTCTACATCCCCTTTTCTCAAGCACCTTTCTGTATTAGGATGAAAACTGTTACACTCAAGGGCTTCCTGTATTGACAGAATGGCAGGCAAATCTTCATACTCAATATGAACTCTTCTTGCAGCAAGTTTTGCATTTTCATGTGTATCAGCAACAACAACTCCAATAACCTGCAATCACGGCAACAATAAGGTCACTTGACGTCTACAGAAAGCAGTACTGTTGCCACAACCAAGATGCAAATCATCCTTGCAACATTCTTAAAAAATATTATTACGATACATTATGTGGTCAACCACAATCAGGATGAATATTGGTCTCTAGACTCTTAAGGAGCAGTAATTTAATATCCATCAATGTCCAATGCACCATTATAAGCTAGTAAGTCACAAATAATAATATGTTCATAGTTGTGACAAAGGGACCCTTCTATACATAATTTATGAGCGTGGCATCACCAATCAGTGAAATTGTTATTGAATCTCCATAATCACAGTTTTTCAACAAATCAGTCTGAATCAGTTCATTAACTCAGTAGTTTGTTTCCTCTTTTCTGTATTATGCTGCAAACACCTGGTTCTTCCACATTATAGAAATCTTGAGCTTGCACTCTTCGATTTAGATGTTCACATTCTGTTATTTGACTTGATCTGTTTATATCTCAATGAGAAATTAAGGTTTCCACAAAGCAGGGAGACTAGTAAAGGTTACTTTGCAGCAATAAAACTTTTAAATCCTAAACAAGCAGACAAGTTGGATATTTTAACAAGATAAACGCCCAGCCGGGTACAGAACACGCTGTTCCATTCTGTTCATTTGGACTTCAATCCGTACACATGACATTTTTTATCAGCAGAAATGGTACTTAAAGAATAGCATCTTACCTGGCCCACACAGGTAACAAGTTCTGAAGCAAAAAGTTCCTCATCTGCAACAACTGGTCCAACAATGTTGTGACCTGGCACATCTTTAGATAAAAATATTCCTGCAAATCCAGGTGAAGACTTGGCTCCAGAGTCATCAATTGAAAGTATACGTGCATGAGGCTTCCTACTCAGAATCAAAGCAGCATGTAAACTATTTGGAGGCATTGGGGTATCATCAGTATATTCTGCCTCTCCAGAAACCTGAAAATTCAAAAACACATAATCTAAGACACCGGAAGGTAAATTTATATGGATGGAAAGGCATGTTTGAGCAAGCAAATTGTTGGCAAACAAYCAGCATGAAAATTTCAGGCAAACATAAACAGAGAGCCTGCAACTCTATAAGTACATATCTCAAAATTAAACAAGAACAGCTATAACTGGCATAAAACTTAGCTGCTAATGGATATCACAATTAAAATAACCAGAACAAATCAAGAAAATCAAAAACTTTTCTATTTGATAAGATAATAAAAACAATTATATCACTTCAAATAAGTTGGTTTCAATAGAAACCCAGAACGTCAGACCAGAGGAAAATGTAAACGGAAAGATAAGTTCTAGGCTTGTTTAATGTCATTTCGTACCCAAAAAGAATAAATGAGCTACCGACTGGCTATGCAGCACAAAAAGATATTAATGGCCTAACGGAAACTTTAAACATGTGAAGAATAAGATAATCCAACTACTTGGAACACATGCTTTATAGACAACAATAGACAATGTTCTTAAGTTGCGATCCTCCTTGAAAAGTATATACATAGCCCAGATTATCTTAGCATAGGTCTTCTCTCAGAAAAATGCATCAAAGACCATAAATCCATCTCACTGAGAAATATATGTGGGATAAGAGTATGCTTTAGGAAATTGAACGAAACATATACTCATAGTCTCTTGCATTTCCATACATTTTACACTGCAAATTCATGTGTGATGCTTCAGATGAACAGGACAGTAGTTCCCTTTTTTTGGGATCCAGAAAGTCATTAGGAGCAAATAATTGGACTAGGTACATACATATCTACAATTTTGCCAGAGACCGCTTATCAATTTAGAAGATATAATAATTCAGAAGAAAGTAATTCAGGCTTCTAAGGTTAAAAGCAGAAAATACTGCAGCAAAATATCAAGATCCTGAACCAGTCAATCATCATACATAGGATAATTGCACTAGATAAATGAAACTAACTATAGTGACTTTAACAAGGCTATCAGGGGCGTTTGACTGTTCCAGATGTAATATAGACCAAGATAGAACAAGAAGCAGAGATATAAATTAATGTCTGTTAGTCATGTTTAGGAAAAACCTAAAGAATTCAAATTATAGTGACCCAAGAAATTATTGCACGACATTATTCTAGCTGGAAACATACTTCAGTTGGATACCATGCAATTTATTCTTCCCATGATGGGTCAGATATAGATATCATTCGGCTATAATTCCTTGCTCTTGACTAACAYGAACATGCATACATAATTCACTGAAGCTGAAAAGATTCAAGGGGGAAAAAAAAATGAAAACATCATAAGAAGCAACGTCTTCGACTTTCTCTTACTCTTAATTTTTCTCTTCTCTTTTTATTTTTGTGTGTGTTGTGGGGGATTGGATGTGTGCGCTGTTTAAGAAAGCTCTAACCTGAAGTTTTGAGGAAAGATGAACTTCAGAAGATCCCACAGCGGTCCCATGTTTTTTAATTTCAAAGTCCTGGGTTCCCATAATGGATGGTCGGTGAAACGGTTGTATAGCTGAGAGATGGGATGATGGCATGCTCTCAAGAAAGGATGTTTGTCCATCCATTTGATGAGAAACCCACAAGAAAAATTTGAAGAAGAAACTAAGTGTTAAAGACTTCCTAAATTCGATCATTCCACCAGGAGCATCTTCCTTCAGCACAATGTCCTCCTCAAGAATTTTCAAAGTGTCATGCAGCTGCTCGTTGTTCCAGTTCTTTCCTATCAAAAATTCTTTTGTTTTATTTGCAGAAAGCGGAACTGGTGCAACACCACCGTAAACAATTGAAGCGTCTGAAATTACCCACTTGTTATTCCTTTCTTCAAGCAAAGCACGCATTCCAGCATTGACAATAGCAATATCATCGTCCCTTCGGTGAGCTTGCTTAAATTCCTTCACAAACTCATACTTCTGATTCCAAGGTAAAAGAACTGAATGTAGAATTTCACTACCAGTCAGATCAATCTTACGATAACCTAGGAAAAAATTTTCAGCTGGGCATGTTCTAATATTCCCTTTGCAATCAATGATATGGAACTTTGCTCCTGCAGCCATCCAAAGAGGATTCAAGTCTGATATTGGACTTGCAGTACAGATATTCCCACCAACAGATGCAACATTCCTAATTTGTGTTCCAGCAAACCATTTTATCTGCCGAATGAGGGCTCTACATGATGAAGTCTCATGTGGATCACGCTGTGATGAAACTTTTTCTAGTTTTTCCACAAGCTCTGAAAGTTTAGCAGCAGCACCTATCTCCAAACCTTCATCTTTTATACTGAATTGGTTTAGTTCAGGAATATGAGCCACAGATATCAAAACTGGATATTCAATCCCTTTGAGCCTCATTTCAATGCCAACTTCAGTGTTACCAACAACTAATTTTGCAKGTGGATATCTTGATTTAAGGTCTAACACATGCTGAAGCTTCAAAGGTCTGTACCATTTAAGGCCATTTAGTCCAGACAAATTTAAAAAGCTCACTTTCCTCAACAAAAGCTCAGGAGGAAAGATTAGCTCTTTATCGGTGTATGCTGTTCCATCTACCTCACTGCAAGAGACTGGTCTATAAACATTTCCACTGCACATACTTGATTGAATGTTTTCATGCTCACTTCTAGATTTCAGCCCACAGGAACATGGCTTACCACTCGAAGGGCATATAGACTCGTCGTTACTGAAGCCTTGCAAAGACGCCGTAGTATATAACCTGTCATCAGTTCTAGCAAGCACTCGAAAAGCATCGATAATTGGTCTATAACCTGTGCATCGGCACAAATTTCCAGCAAGGCTTTCTTCAATCTGCTCTTCAGTTGGTGGTTCTTGAGAAGATCGTAGTAATGCGTACATTGACATTACAAAACCAGGAGTGCAAAATCCACATTGTGAACCATGAGCAAGTGCCAATGATTCCTACAGAATATTATTGGCATATCAAAGAATGCAGATGATACCGCAATGCCATAACCAATCGAAGCATTTTGTCTGCCATACAAACAGTTGCCATTTTTTTTTTTAAAAAAACCAATTTTAGACTATTTCTCTGTAACATCTCAGAATACCTAGTCATTCTGTTTTTCTTCCTGTAAAATACATCTTCAGTATTAGAGTTAGCATTTTTTCAATGAAGACAATCATATAACATGGATGGCCCTGTTGAATGAGAACACAGGAAATATAACCTGGATTGGATGCAAGCCACGCCTCCGATTCCCAACACCCTCTACGGTAATTACATGCATGCCTTCTACTGAATAGAGAGGGGCCAAGCATGCATTGATTGCACGGTGCCTGAAAAATATAAGGTGACAGAAACACCTTAGAAATTTATGGAAACATTTGAAGGTATCATTCACAAGAACATTAAATATCCTGAGATTATGGTGACACTCAAAGGCACCATATAGATGAGAGTAAATTGTCTACCAGATAATATCTTGGCAATACAGCAATAATACATAATGCTCCAAGCTATGGAATGCAGTACACAGAATAGGAAGCCCTATTTAATAAAATTATAATGCAAAACGTGACAGTCTAGACTCTAGTATGAGGCTCTGACTGCTATATAGATACAATATCCACCACAAGGAAAAAGATATAAAACGAAATCTGTAGATTTCTAAATGTTTTAAGAATACATTATGATAATTTGAAGTATAAGAGATGACCGTAAAGTGCAAGAACTGGACTCGACAATTCCATGCAAGSTCAACCCTCTACAAGAGTGTTTTGGTCTTAGCTAGTAACTGACAGCTAGTATCACCTTAAGTAGATGAATCTCTGAGATGCCACTACAAGGGAATAGGACGGTAGAACAAGGAACCAAGAAGGACAACAAACGAATATACAAAGAGGTCGGGTTCAGTAAAACTTTCAATAAATCATTTTCATCCTCTTGGCTTCTCACCACATGAAATCAACTTTCAAGGAATGTCAGAGATGGAAAACTTTGGCCTACGTTCAAAACTCTTTTTGTACAAAAAATTACAAGCAACATTATAATTGTTGTTGGATGCCCCTTCATTCTAGCTATAAAAGACTTGCAAAGACCCATGTGCATGCATGCACATTTTAGTCATTTTAGTTAGAAAATGAATCATCAAAGTCTAGAAAATAAGAGAACAAGCAGGAAAAGCAACAAACATAATATGAACAGTATGTAGGACCACAGAAATGTGTGAAACATGTTTGCAAGCCTGTAAGAGTTGCAGGGGAGGAAAGGAGGAGAGGGGGGGAGAGAAAGAGAAACTCACACACATTTCCTCAAATTGTAATCATAATAGGAAATCATCACAGTGCAAGCCCCGCAACCTCCTTCACCACACCCGAGCTTAGTGCCCGTCAAACCTATATCTATATAACCATTGCAGAGATATAGTATTAGAATATAAACAGTGAAATGTATTCTGAAACTAATATGGTGAGGAGAAGGGGATAGGAGAACAGGAAGCTTCAAAACATATGTTCAAATAACATAGAAATTTAAGTAAAAAATTAAAGATTAAAAATTAAAAAAAGACCCATGCATATAGATCTGATTTTTATGACTTGACTATAACAGGTCTTGATAAAAAGATAATTCAAGAACATATATAGAACTAGAGCTATCAACTAACAACTGAAGCTCAACACAAGATAGATTATAACAAAGAATCAACCAGCACGACCACGTACTAATATAAAATGGAGCAAAACGGCCCGGCAATGTGCAAATTTTCATCAAATAGAACAAAAACTCATGAAAAGTAATTGCTACAACCTATCTAGGAACTAGATGCAGAAGAAATCTAGATAATTACAACATAAACCAGCAACTTAATAGCCACTAGTCTGGTTAAATACAACAATAGCCACTTTGCCTCTCAAACTCATGCACGTTAAAACAAAAACTCAGCCTTCATGAGTAATAAATAAATAAATAGGCAGATGCCAATGCACGCGAGTGTGGTAGAAAGCTTTACTTCCTATATCTAGCTCAGGTGCATATCCATTTTCAGTTTATCGCACTGCTAGTTTCGAAAATCATGACATTACAAAACACAGACTACAATTAGTAACTTCCATCTCTTCTACTACAACGCAAAATCAAGAGAAAAGTAAATAATGAATAAAATCAACCTGGCCGCGCTAAAAAATAACTAGCTAACTTTTCTAATTTCAAATCATAAATCAAAACCATTACTTCACATCAACAAAACAGAGTGAAGCCTAGACAAGATATGCACATCCTTCCCTCCTCCTCTAATCTTCCTTGATCGTTTCACTACCAATTCACAAAAGTTTCCCAGCAACAGAATCTAAAATCCACCGGAAACAGAAACAAAACCCACCTCGCCAAAGCTCAAAACTTTCTTTGATAAGYACTTCTATTTACTTTCCGAAAGATTTACATCAAACTACTAATGAAATTGCCCAGCAAAACTACAGAGTTGGAACGAAAATAGAGCATTTCAACTACTATCCTTAGAAACCAAAGAATCAATTACCTCTGAGATACTCAAGAAGAGTCAAGTGAGCCAACCCATCAGGCAAAACTCGACGAACCCCATTAACATATAAAATTGCTTCCTTTGACAGCTCTCCTTCTACTGTTCCCATTTCATTCTCCTCCATCAACGACCCCATCCCTRAACCCCTCTTTGGTATATCCTCGAATTTCTTTGAATATCACAAATTTCAAGCTTACTGTACTCTCACTGGATCATTTGATAAGGAATGGAATAAATGAATCTTTCTCTGCAATTATTTTCTATTCGAGGTCTCCCTTTCCTTATTTGGCTTGTAAGGACAGTTGAAAAGAGATGACCTTTCGATAAATATTCCCTATAAGGCGGTTGACCTGTAAAGACAAGGGAGATTCCTTGCGGATCTGTAACTCTTCTCATGCTTCACGGAGATGCTGTTTTGCGTCTGAAAGTGAGAGATTACAATATATTGAAATTTAGGGCTAAAGTGAATTGGCTTTTAGAAAAGCAGAAAGATTAAAATGACATTATCGATTAAGTACTTTATTTTTTCTTTTATGTTTTGATTTGAAATGACATTTTATATATCTAGATTTCATCATGTAATATTTACTTGTCGAATTTTAATAAAAATATGAATAAATAATTAAGGAACATATAAATTTAAAGTAAAAGTTAAGAATGAAAATAATAGATTGTGTAATTAATTTTTTATTAAATTACTATATTATCATTATTATTCATTAAATTTTTAAATTGTCGTAAATGAATTAACGAAATATTTCGAAAAAGTTCTAAAAAAAGTATATAGTAAGATAGAAGATGAGATTGAGCAATTTAAGTTGAAAATTATTAAATATAATGATAATATATCATTCGTAATTATATTAAATTTTTATTATATCATCGTATATAAATTAAAATTATTTCATAATTATTAAAGAGAAAAAAATGATGAAACATATAAATCTTTTAAAGTATTGAATAAATAACGACTAAATTAGTTTAGGGTAAACGGTAACCATATAAGATTGGAAGGAAATGAGAACAAACTTCGAATTAAATTTCTTAAATTTTGCAAAATAAAAAACAAATTTTTAAATTTTTAAATATGTATGTTTTTATATTTTTTTTATCAAAAAAAGATTTTTACTATAGGGGTATAAGAGGATGAAACAGTTCCTGAAACCCGGGCAAAGGAGGCTCAATCTCAATCTCATGCTCATACACTCTTGTTTAAGTCCACCTTCAAATTCTATCAAAAGAGTCGAACAGCTTACCAATTACCAGTAAGAACATCAACAATCATGTCCATATTCTCCTTCACTCTTAAACACCTCTTCTTCTTCTCTCCCCACATCTCCATACCCAGAACCTTACTCATTCCTCGCATTCTAAACCCCAAAGTCAGTTTTTCTTCTCTTTCAAGACCTCTAATTTCCTCTAATTTCAGAGCATTTTGCTCAATTTCCAATTCAAACAATGTTGTTAAAAAAATTGATACCATCATCGACCCCAAATATCTTTCTTGCTGTATGCCGGATAAGAATCCTCTCAAGATTGCTGTTCTTCTCAGCGGTGGTGTTGATAGCAGCGTTGCCCTTCGCCTTCTTCATCTTGCTGGCCATTCTTGCACTGCTTTTTACCTTAAAATTTGGTTCCAAGTATGTTTGTCTTTTAAAAATTTAATTTTTACTTCTTATTCGTGCATTGAATTGTGTGTTTACCAGTATGTTCATGTTTACATGCTCTGTTTATACGGTAAAGACTGGTACTTCCCAAAGGCTTTTAGGAATCTTCAGTTGTTAGTGATAATACCCAGATGGAGTTCTCTAAAGTTCCATCATTTTCCTTGTCATGTATTCATTACATATGTACCTTTTACTTGTAGGAAGACTTTGAGAACTTCTGGAGTGAATGCCCGTGGGAAGATGATTTAAAGTATGCAACAGCTGTTTGTGATCAGGTTTACATAGTATTTTTTCTATTCTCATTGTTTTATTTTTTGCACTGTGTGATTGTGCAATTACGTTTTTCTAAAGTCAATTGTGACATTGCACCAAGAGTTTCTCAGCAAAAGAAAAAAATGTTGTAAGGAAGTAGATGCTGAAATTTCTTCTAGGTTACATAACAATTGATTTGAAGTGCCTCTTGCTTTCTTTCTTTTTTTTTTTTTTTTTAAAAGTAGTAAAAGTGAACATTACAGGCTTATCTATGCTAAGAAATATAGTTGACACATAAAGCCTTCAGATATGGTAGTTCATACATGAATCATCATACGACAACCACAAGCAATACCATTATGATACAGCCAAGAGATGATGGTGGATTTATTAAAGAAGCATCTTCGTTTGTCTCACAATTACACACTACTAACCAGAAAACAAGGTAGTGAAATGATCCATTATAAAAGTGATGCTATATGATACTGTATGTGGAATTTGATGTGCTAATGTTTGTATACACTGGCAATCAGGTAAAAGTTGATAATTATCAACTATGGCTGAACTACTTAAAGCCGATACTGTCTCTGCATTTCTATATTGACCGTCTTCTTTCATCCAGTGCAATATGCACTCTGTCAAAGTCTTGCCAAGCCTAGAACTCTTGGAGCTAAATTCTCTTATAAGGATTAATTCAAAATCAACAAATTCCTGCTAACTTTYGTTTCTCTCATTTTTTCAGGTTCATGTGCCTTTGGAGGTAGTGCATTTGACTGATGAGTATTGGAATAATGTGGTATGTATTTTATCCTTCTGAGAATTCTTCACATTCTGCTGAAGCAGTTTTCATTTACTACATACCTAGTTTTCATTAGGTTTAAGGAGAAAATGTTTTCATATAATGTTTGTTCACCTGCTCAAGTTATAGTTTTAAGAAGTTTTCATGTTTCTTTCTTATGTYATAGCAAGTTGTATTCTCCTTCCTCATTAAAGTCAGCAATAGTCTTCTCATATGGAGATCCTTATATTGATCCATGTTTCAGGTGTCTTATATTATTGAGGAGTACCGATGTGGTCGCACCCCGAACCCTGACGTTCTTTGCAATACAAGAATAAAATTTGGTTGGTGATTATTACAATAAAACCATATTCTCTCTCTCTCTCTCTCTCTCTCTCTCTGTGGGTTCAGATTATCTAACTTTTATGTGCTTTCAGGTGCCTTTATGGACACTATATGTGATATGGGTTTTGACTTTATTGCTTCAGGACACTATGCAAAGGTCATTCATGGTTCTACATGGCATGAACCTTCACTTTTGGAATTATCTAGAGATATGGTAGGTGTCTGATTTTCATATTCTCTTTCACTTTCCAATTCACATCCTGTAAGTAATCAGTTGCTGCTGTGTGTATGTAAAAATTTTAAAAGTTAATGATATAACTTGAAACAATAACATAAGGACATCAGAGAGTGACTCTGATGGAAGTTGTAGGTTTTTGGCCCTGTTTAAGGTTGATAAGTTGCAAAACTTTAATCACAAAAAAAGGAAAATCATGTTTACTTTTTACTTTAAAAATGTATGCTTTCACGGTACATATGCTCAAGATAATGAATATAATCTCATTTCCTTTTGGAGAAGAATATAGTTGTATTAAAAATTGCATTTATTAGTTGGGAGTAAAAATTATTGTTGGTCGCTAATACAATTTAGAGATTTATAATTAAGACTTTGTATAATTAATGAACTGTCTCCAATAATTACTTACGATTATGTTGTATGATTTGCAACTGTTCTTCAAAATGTCTTTACAAATGAACACAAACAGAGGAATGTAATAAAATTCGGCAACGAAGTATTCTTGTACTCCCCTTCTTTATTTGGCAGGTATCTGAGAAGGGTTAGAGAACAAAAACAGGAGCACAAATATAATAAAGCAATAAAGTAAATAACATTGGATACTTCTACCCATTGGAAAGGATTAAAATGACAAGCTAAGGAATGTTCAAAATGGAAGAATTGGGGAAAAGGAAAAGYGCCAAATAGGAAGATGAATGAGAATATTCTTGTTTGAATCATTGATAATTTTTCTTTGCAGTGCTTTATTTACCAACTACGTTTGGGTTCTGCCTCTGAATTCCTTTCTTATCGCTTTGAATCTCCTCCTTCTGTGATCCAGGTCAAGGATCAAACCTATTTTCTTTCACACCTTACACAAGCTCAGCTAAGGCGACTTATGTTCCCACTTGGGTGTATCTCAAAGGTTAGGTAGGACTATTTTATTTTATTTTTCTTTTGGCTGCGTTTATAAATTTTGTCTAGTTATTGTCATCTCATTATATCCATGTCCTCTTTACCTAAACATATGTCCAAATTTTCAGGGAATTGTCAATTGCGTTCTTATCAATCTCCCTTTTTAATGCAGGATGAAGTTCGGAAGCTTGCTAAGACATTGGACTTACCTAACCAGGATAGAAAGGATTCTCAAGGAATATGCTTCCTTGGAAAGGTATGCCCTACCATATTTGAATGAGGAAATTGTCTCTGCTGTTTGGAGGCTACTTATTTCTTGTTCTTATACAACTGAAATAGATTCTGCGCCTAATTACATTCTTGATCATTTATGTAGCATAGTCTAAAAAAGAATGGGAATTTCAGTCAAAATTGTAGGTTTTAGTTTTTGGATGATGTGAAAATTCTTGATTTAGATAACTCTTCAACACCATAGTTGCTCTCAATTTCTTTTTGATAGTTAGAATCTTTTCCAGTAAATATTTTTTCATTGGATTAATGGTCTTGAATTGTGTCCATTTTCTAATAACAGATAAAGTTCAGCGAATTTGTTGCTCAACACATTGGAGAGACAGAAGGCATAATATTGGAAGCTGAATCTGGAGATTTCCTTGGAAAACACCGGGGTTTTTGGTTTTACACAATTGGACAGCGCCAAGGTTTACGTCTTCCTGGCGGACCTTGGTATGATCCTGTTTGAAAGCAATCTATTCATGATCTTATTTAATATCATCTTTATTAATGATGACGTAAATTCTGCAGTTTACTGGCCTCTAAATCATTAGATTATAGACCAATTTCAGTCATTTTCTTTGACAATAATTGTAATGCCACATCTATATTTGTACTGACTATGATCGTGGTTTTACTTACTGGTTACTGTTGAACTGCATTTTCTTTTCGAGGTTTGGTTATCCTGTTATAAATCGGAGAGAATCTTATGTGAGGTTTCCCAATATTTGGTCTCTCTTTGTAGGTATGTTGTGGAGAAAGATATTAAAAATAATGTAGTCTTTGTGTCAAGAAACTATTTCTCAGTCGATAAAAGGAGGCGCTCATTCCGTGTTGGATCCTTCAAATGGCTTGGTGATTCACCTCCTAGTAAGATTGATCAGCTGCAGTGCAAGGTACATAGCTTATCCTCCTTATTGTATATACCAGTTTGGTTTTGAGTTCTTCCCTTGATGCAGAAAGGAATATGGAACAAAAAATTTGTGTCAGAAAGGAAAAGGAAAAGGGAAGATATATATCTCACAGCTCTACAAGAAGCTTAAATGTTAATGGATGGCTGACTACTGGTCCGTAGCACATAATTGTTGTTCCCCCAATAAGCTTTTATATAGAAAATGTAATGCAGCCAATTATCTTTATGAACCAAATGGGTGTGGTAATGCAGACGTACTTTTCTGCCAAAGAATAATTGTTATCTTGGAGAAAAATAAGGGGCTGACTTCAGGAGATGGAGTTATCTATTCATGGCTAGTACTGTTAGAATTCTACGCTACCTATCTAAAGAAAATGTTTCAATTCTTGATGGACAAAATATTTGCTGAGTTTTTCCTTTGCTGCAATGTCACTTGACTGTAACAATTTGTGACTGGTTTCTGTGATTGATATTTTGACTATATATTCTACTATCTGCTTTTTGGTTATCTTCATTCTAGCCAATTTCTCCTTTGTAAGCAAGAACATCCTTCATTTCTTAAATATTTTTTCCAGGTTCGACATGGACCTGGTTTCTACAGCTGCACCTTAACCATGGAAACCAATGAAGAAGGTCAAGAAATTGGGGTTGTCCATTTATCTGAGGATGATCAAGGTCTTGCAGCTGGACAATTTGCTGCCTTCTATGATGGAACTACCTGTATTGGCTCTGGGGTGATATTGGAGTCATGGGATGACAAAGGATTCCCTGTTTGTGCAAGAGCTCTTGAACTTGCAAAATTAGAGGATAAAACGAAACTCGGGAAGCCTGTCAAGATAGTGGTTAAACCAGAAAGGTGTAAAGATGAGATTGATCCGAGAGATCAGACCAAGCTTGCTGAAAATCTAGGATCCCATCCTATCTGCTAAAGAATGACAGTGGTATATGAATCATCTACAATTCTCCCTGGCTATCCAGTATCCACTAACTTGGCTGCGTAAACCTTCATGAAAAGTAGTCTCAAGTTTTCGAGTTCTGAGGATTGGCCAGCTTCTTTTAGCACATTACTTCATAAGATCAGACTACATGGTGAATCCTCGGAACATTCACAAGTTACAAAGGCCAGCCAGGTTCCTAGCACAGGAGATGATCAAGATATCAAACTTGTGACAACTAATGTTCCCTTGGAGACCTACGTCTGCTCTTGCTTAGATAAGCACCTTTCTCGGACATCCAATGGTTTGGAATACCCAGTTGTTTAGATGAGATAGAATACAGTTCTATGATTCTTCATTATTATATTTGAATTGATCAGATGAGAATCGAGACATTGTATTCAAAGCTTTTGAGTGATTTCCATAGACAGACTCTGTTTCTTACAAAACCTTGATCGTTAATCGCATCAAATCTTTCTAGAGCTAATAAAGGTGGGGCATAGAAGGATCAAATGCAGCAAAGGAAGCAATATTTCCCTCTAAGGAATTAGGATCGAGGCCTATAGGTGCCACAGAAACCTGCTCATAGTTTGATTCTCTTTGCTCATTACCGTTCAAGACTGCAATTTCAGCTTCAATCTTAGCCAGCTCGCTCTGTGCACTGTGTATCTGTTGATGTAGCTGAGATATTATCCCAACACATCCATAGACAGGATCTTTGATGCGACAATAAGCCTCATAATACAAAGACTCTGCTGCTTCTGCCCTTTGATGCACTGGAACTTGCTGGTTTTTACAAATAAATTCAATGAAAAATCTTAAATAAAATTCAAAATCTTGAATAGAAATGACTGAAAAAACTACTTGTGGATTACCTGCAGTATCTTGGTAACATTGCTGGCACCATAGATTTTGTGAACATAAGCAAATCTTTGAGGATCATTGGGAGGAAAGTATGGAGAGAGAATGCAAGTAGAAGGGCACCTTCTTCTCAAGTATTTGCAAGCAGCACATCTCGTTGAAGTCATTCTTCAAATCTTCAAACAAAGATTGTCTGAATCTTTGAAATCCTCTCTCAAAATCTCAAGAAATCTTATGGTGGATCATTTCTGAATTCTTTGTTATTTGTATACGGATAACGGTTATAAATTTTTTTTTTCAAATATTACATTATGAATGGAAAGTTACCGTTTGATGAATACCATATTTAGATTCGTGCTGACATGGTAAATTTTAAAACTATTAGCAACTTCCCGAGTTGGATTACGATATTTCAACATAATAAAATTTAATTTAAATTTAAATTAATAATTAATAATTTGATTTCACAGAAGTGGACACCCCTATGAGCCCCATTTCTGACCGTCAAAGTTACGATTTTTTTGAATAATACATTTTAAAAAAGAAAAATCGAAATGGGGTTTAAGGGTTTAAGCTTTTGTCTTGGTCGTGCCTTTACCAATATCTTTCTCTTTGCTTTTTCCTTCGTCTGCACCGGCGATACCTGCGGCAACTCCGGGGACGTTAGGTCAGGTACTTTTCTCCCTCTGGTTGTATGCACCAGGCCATCTTCTGTAGAAGCTTTGTTTTATGTTCTTCCTTGTCCTCCTCCACCTTCTCCCAACGGCAAGATGAACTTAATTCAGATTTTTTCTTTTTTCATTTTTTGGAAAAATAACTTGATTGAGTTTTATCTCAATATCATTTTTTTTCAATCTCTTCGTCCGCTTTTTGCATGTTAAGATGTTTAGCTAAAGCTTCTGCTTTGATTTTAATTTTTTCATGTTGTTTGGTTGTGGGGACTGACGAAGGATGCTCTATCTCTTTCTCTTTTTTGGTTTTTTTCTTGTTCTGTAAACTGAGCTTTTGGCATTGGCTTTTTTTTTTTTTTTAATGTGCTTTAAGCCTTTGAGATAATTTGCAAATCTATAAAGTTCTTCATTTTTTGAAGCTTGTATTTGACAAGTTTTGGTGGCATAGCTACATCTAGTTGATTTATGGCATGGTGATATCGTTTGTTATAGAGTTCAATTCGTCAACCGAGAACAAAAGCTGAAACATTCTAATATCCCTGAAACTAATGGCATAGTTGAGAAGATAGTGAAACAGAGTGACCCAAAACATAATGAACCTTCTCTAGCTCTTCATTTGATATGTGTTTTTGTTTTTCTTTCATTTGTAGTTATGACTTGAATTTAGTAGCAGGGCAAGTAACATCATTCTTGAAATATAAGCACAGACATCAGGATGAATATGTCTATTGATGCCAGACCAATTAGTACCCTTAGACCTGCTTGGTTTTGCCTTTAGCATCGGGAGGATTATTTACTACCATTGCATCCTCATCTTTCATTTTCTCTCCATGCTTTAGGCCATCTTTGTTGGATAAATAAACTGTCATGGTGCAAAATTACCGACAAAAACTTTTTGCCTTCTTGGTTTTCTAGAGATCAATCTGTAATACTTTAGTTGCTATGATGAGCTCACGAGCTTCTGTGTTTTGTCATATCCTTGCAACAGTAGAAGTTCAATGTTTTCTCTTGAATAACTGGAGTAGTGAATAGATTTTGAGTATATTAACTTACATTTTCTACCTAACTACATCAATTCTATGATAAGTTGATTTTAGTTACTTCTTTCATTTTCCTTTGTTTCTTTAAAGGGTTGTGAAATTTCAGTTGCTAAACTCACATTTTGTGTGAGCCTGCCATGTCAACATCATATGGAGCAAGTGCAGAACTATTTCGGTGCATTGCTGCTGTAGTTAGCCCTTCTCCAAAATTGTATAGTTACAACTCAAATTTTTATGTGAACTCTAGTTGGTCCCCTCGGAGGGTTTTGACATCATCCGTGTCAAGCAAAAAATTAGATCATGGAAGTGGAGAAAGCAGCATTTTATGTTCGATGTCAAGTAGTAGCCATGTCAAATCTACAGAAGACAAGACGGAGAGACTTACATATAAGGATGCTGGTGTTGATATTGATGCTGGGTCTGAGCTAGTGAGGAGAATTGCCAAAATGGCACCTGGAATCGGAGGATTTGGAGGGCTATTTCCTTTTGGTAACCATTTTGTTGACTCTTCTTTGTTTTTAATGAGGCAAGCAAAGTGGCTTGCAGGAATAATCTAAGATTGCAAACCATACGAATGTGATGATTTAATTCTAGCTATGTGATCCCATCAATTCATTTTATATTATCTCTATGCAAGTTGAATGAATTTTTATTTGCACAATTGTTTCCCCTTTTTACTCCTTTCTTCTCTTCCGTTGGATAAACAATGTCCCTTGGTACTAATTTATCTCCTGTTAACCTCACTCACTGTGTCAAGCAGGTGATTCCTACCTTGTAGCCGGAACAGATGGTGTAGGAACAAAGCTTAAGCTGGCATTTGAAACTGGAATCCATGAGACGATTGGGATTGATCTGGTAATTTATTTTCTGAATTTGCATGTAACTTGCCAACTTACCAAGTCTAATTACAATCTCCTGATCAGGTTGCTATGAGTGTTAATGACATTGTGACTTCTGGTGCAAAGCCATTGTTTTTCCTTGATTACTTTGCTACGAGTCATCTAGATGTTGATCTTGCTGAAAAGGTATTCTATTTTGTCTGCGTTCCCAGTTCTAGTCTTTGAAGGACTATGAAACCATGGATGTATAGTTATGACTTATCAACTCTTATGCAGGTCATAAAGGGTATTGTTGATGGCTGCCAACTGTCCGATTGCACTCTTTTAGGAGGAGAGGTATGTATTAATATTTTTGTTCATATCCAAATAGGAAATACATAGCTGAAAGAAGTTCTATTATTGCCTTATTTTGTACATATTGCAGTGAAGCTATTACTCTATATAGACAATCTTAATAGGCTAGCGTCAAACTTAAGCTGGCATTGGTGAAGCTTTATGACTTGCCTGGCAAATGTTGTCATGTTTTTAGGTGTGTGTGTCAGAAAGATTGCGTCTTAGATAATAAAGAAATTGAGATTGTGACTGTTGAACTTAAAACCAGTTTTATGAGTCTTCTTCCTTTTCTCTTTCACTGCAAGATTGGTTTCCAGTTTCTCCATAAGAATAGTTAATTTGGCTTGTAGTCCCGTGGATTCATTTTCGTTTCAAGCTCTGGAAGTCTGTTTTTAAGTATTAGGTCAAGAAACAGAATGAAGTTCCACTCTTGCCTAGTTTTTTTCTCAATTGAATGAGATTAAAGTGGATTGTTGTACCTTTGTATACTGGAGCATATCTCTTTGCTTTACATCGCTTCACTATAATGTTTCTATGCTGGTATAGACTTTGGGACCTTTTATTTGATTTAGTATTTTCAGGGGAGGTTTGATTTTCATCTTGTTTGGAACCTTTTAGCTGTAACCAAATAAAAGTAGGCATCTTTTAGCAAATTGTTGGAATCATATGCCTTTCAGACTGCAGAGATGCCAGATTTTTATGCAGATGGTGAGTATGATCTGAGTGGTTTTGCCGTTGGCGTCGTTAAGAGAGATTCAGTAATTGATGGGAAAAACATTACGGTTGGAGATGTCCTCATTGGTCTACCATCTAGTGGCGTTCATTCTAATGGATTTTCTCTTGTCAGAAGGTTTGCTAAGAAATGTCTTGTCTATGGTTTTCATTTCTTATAATGTGGTAGGGATATGATCCTGGATATATGCATTAAAAGAGTTATGTTGCAATTTATCTATGGCTTATATGGCTTAGTTTCTCATATTGAGCAATTTTCACAATTTTGTAGGGTCCTTGCGCGAAGTGGGCTTTCTTTGAGGGATCAACTTCCTGGCGAATCTATCTCATTAGGTGAAGCTCTGATGGCACCAACAGTAATATACGTGAAGCAGGTGTTTTCTCAAAGAAAGTTCAAGGTTGCATTATTCCATTACAAGAATGCTATGATCACTAAAACACATATGGTTCCTATAGGTTCTTGATATCATTAGCAAGGGAGGTATTAAAGGGATAGCCCACATCACCGGAGGTGGTTTTACAGATAATATACCCCGAGTCTTCCCGAAAGGCCTTGGAGCTGTCATTTACAAGAATTCATGGGTAGTATCCCCAGTTTTTAAATGGATTCAAGAGGTAAGAGCCTTACATGGTCGTCCTTGGATCTTCACTGGCTCTTTAATTTCATAACCTATATGCAACATTCTCACACACCTTTACAGGCTGCAACGTGTAAAATCCTATCTGCAGTAACGTCAAGCTTAGATGGATTCATATCTATGATTTACAAATGTCATACTTGCAAGTTCAACATCATTTTTGTGTATTTGCGAAATATGTAGGCTGGAAAAATTGATGATGCTGAGATGAGGAGGACTTTTAATATGGGGATCGGGATGGTATTAGTTGTTGACAAGGATGCTGCACCAGGAATACTTCAAAATGAACAGGGAACAAATAAAATGTACTGCATTGGTGAGGTTGTGAGTGGTGATGGAGTGAGCTACCAATGATGCCATTGTCGAGTACAAATTGCCGGGGAGCATGGTGTGATCAAGATTTTGTCTGTTTACTCAGTTAGCATAGGATTCTCGGTTGTCCTTTCGAGCACGATGACTGTTATCCAGACTGGAGCTAATGTGCCCCTTCAGATGACAAATTCCAGACCCTGCTTAACTTTCCTTGGTTTTGTTACTTTTGTATTATGTTGCTTCGAACGTTCATGTTATCTTGACACCTGAAGTTTACAATAATACTGTTATAATTGCAATCGTTGTATGTGTACTATCTTATAACTAATTTACAATCTACCTGTAGGTGAATTGAGAAAGAAGAGTTTTGGGACATATCACAATATTGCATCTCCCTGGTTTATGCATCGTTGCTTTCAATTCGAGAAACATGAAAGTCATAGTAATTTTTACTTGCCCCAACCCAGTGATCTAGTGCATTGGAGTGTTGCTGCACTACTAATATGGTAGCATTGCTATGGAAATCTTCTGATGCAAACAGGTCTCCTATCGTTCCCAGCTCAGTGTATACATCCCAATCTGAAAGTCCAAGTATTAGGGGTGATCTCGTGTCATGTCGTCTTCCCACAATGATAAGATCATACATATCTTCCATGGATCTTATCAATGTAACTGTGCCTATTCCATCACTCACCCACTTCTCTTCATAGGTGACTCGACTATTTCCAGCTATCTGAAATCGCATCTCATGCACCACTTCATTATCCAGCTCCTTTTGACTTGTATGATGGCTATGCGACTTAGTAATAACGTTTTCGAAGACTCGAATTATAGTTAATACAATGTTTGGTCGTCCAACCATCCTTGCACCCATAGCCAGAGCCTCCCTGTCATCTGGTCCTCCCAAGAAGAGAACAGCAACTCGATACGGAGTCCAGGCTTCCAATACAGGCCTTGAGTACTTAACTAGTCCTCGATCAACAAGTATTGCAATAGAGCATGGTGCCAGTTCAAGGATTTTGGTGTTCATGTTCTTGACTCCAACCTTCAAGGATGAAATAGGATCGCTGGAAATGAATACCTTATGAAAAGGAATCACTATAAGGGAACTCTTCCTTTCAAGTGCCATTGTGCAAACATCATCATGCATGGTCACATAAGGTGATATAGCTGTGAAGGGATGTAATGTAACAACACCATAGTAGCTTTCCTCGAACATTCTAAAAGCCTTGACGATACGTCTGGAAATTGAAACCTTACTGGAATTGTTTCTTTCTAGCTTGTGGGGAATGAGAACAGGGTGAGAAGATCCAATTAGCTCCACAAGGTGGAGTACACAAACGTCAATAGGACTAACACTACTGGGATGAAGGGCTTCAAGGAGGTTAAGGGTGGTCCAGACATTATCTTGATTGTGTATACATGTTAGTACTTGAAGTTGAGCACCTGGTTTCATATCTAACAATGTTCTGTTCTTATAGATTACATATCTTTGTCGAGGATCATATAGCTTTCTGAGAATTGGGGTTATAATTGCAGTCACCATCACCATGGACAAGCACAATACAATGAAAACTTCATTGTTTATTGCCTGCATATATAACAAATGCTTTATGTGTTATAAACTCATATGTTTTGCAGCATTTCTTGAATACAGTAACCAATCTCAACATACCTTGGATTGCTTCATCATTTTGAACATCCCAAGCTCGAGAACACCTTGGAAATTGGTAACTAAACCAATTGAGACTGCATCCCTGAGTGGTATTTTGCTGTATAGGGCAGAGAAGAAGGCTCCAAGGAACTTTCCTGTGCAGGCTACGAGGATGATGAATTGCACGATAGCATAATTTTTGAGTTTCACTGCAAATACGTCAATAATCAACCCATTTTTAACAAAATAAAGTGGCATTAACAACCAAGAATTGACAAAGTCGAGCTTCTCAACGAGAGCTGATCCCAAAGGAGGACCAGCAGGAATGGCCATCCCATAAACTAGTGGCCCGAAATAGACATGGAGACCAAGAGCCTTGCTTAAAAAACCCATCATCAACCCACCGACAATAACCATACGAAGAAAGCTCTGTTTCAATGGTTCTCCATCTGGGCTTCTTTTCAAGTTCCATAGAATTATCGGTCGAATCACTAAAGCGATTATCAGTGCAAGGGCAATACCAGAAATAGTTGCTTCAATCATATGGGAATCCTCAGCTGATGGGGATGTCCACATAGTAGTTACAAAAATGACAAAGAAACCAATTAAGTTACTAACGACAGCTGACGAAAGTGCCATCCTCCCAAATTCAGAATTTACCATCTTAAGTTCAGTAAGGTACTGTGCTACTATTGGAAACCCGAGAACAGATGACATTGTAGCCACCACAGGAAGTGAGTTGACTACATCTGCATCTACATCAATGCCGCTACCAATGAGGATGACTGAAATGAAGATGCCCAGCACTAGGGCCAAGGCTAATGTTGAAAATCCAATCAAGAATTCTTTCTTCTCTATCCTCTTGAGAATCCAAGGATCGACTTGTACTCCAATCAAGAAAAAGTAGAAGATAAATCCAAGAGTTGCAAGCATGTCAATAAGTACTAGACTTCTGAAAGGATATATTGATTCAATAAACCCAACAAACCGTCCCAGAAATGATGGACCTAGTGCTAAGCCACCCTGGTTTTGAGAGATGCAAATTTTACAAATGATCAAGATTGCTTTCAAACGAATACAAAAACATACAGATAAACAAGAAAGTGAGATGGGTTTAAGCAAGATCAACGCTTACTAATATCTGGATAACCGTGTTGGGCTGACCAAGCGGTTTGAGAAGTCGAGAGGCAGACAGCATAAGAAACGAGGATAGAGAGAGCTGCAACAGAAGAAGAGGGACGTTGTATTCCAAGGGATTAGAATGGTTGAAGATACCTCCTGATTCTATCTTTCTAGCGGACATGCAAATGGATGAATGATTTCCTGGTGGATTATAGATGGCGGCATAAGCTTCCATATCAATGGGTTCCATCATCATGGAACCCATTGTGGCCGCCCTATCCTCACTTCAGCCAACCTCTATTGCGAGCAGTATAAGGGAGGATGAAGGAGAAAAATATTCAAATAAAAGTTTCAGCTCTTCATCCGCCCATGAGAAAGGGAGGGGAGATGCAGATGACAGAAGATGGAAAGAGAGAGACAAAGAAAAGAGAGGCAGGAAATGATCCAAAAAATGGAGCAATGAGGAGCTCTCAATTTCTTTAAACAGAAACATAATCAGTAGTATTATCTAAGTCAAACTAATTTTACCTCTCATAATGTTTTTGCTAGAATATTTTTCATACAGTAAAGTATTTGACTCGTACATTAAAGATCAAGATTTCTCTTTGAAATACCAAAAGAAATTGACAATTTACCTTATGCATGACGATATAAAGGGCATATTTCACTTACTAGTACACGTGCTAAAATTCATTATGCATATAATTAGGAGATTAACATTTAAAGATTCAAAGCTTGAGGTTCATATATTAAGATGATATATACACGATAAGACGTATAGAAAATATTAAACATATATACGTAGATATTAATATTGTAAAAGAGTTACTTTATATAATATAAAAAAACGTTTCGACCAAAGGAATGTAATTATACCTTAATCGTCCACATTTCTGATTCATTTAAAAAACACCACCTCATATCCTAGCCATCTACAGTTTTCATTAAATAGTTGAAATATAATTAATAAAACAATAAACGGAAAGTATTTGTATTATGAACTGCTTGTCGAGTTTTAGAAATGAGTTAAGATTTGAATTTAGATGGGTGTTTTGCAGATAAAGAACTGTTTTCAAATGAAAATTTTGGATTCCAAATCTTGTCCAGAAGTGGAATACATAAACTAGGCCTGACATGTTCTATGGAGACATACTTCATTGATTTTCCCAAATTTCCACATTCTATAACTCTGTCAATAAAATGGGAAGTAACTTTAGTTCAATTATAARAATAATGACAAATTTTGGTCCCTACAGAGTGTTCTAAATCCAACAAAATGAATGCTAGAGCCAGCCTGAAGTTATCCCAAACCAACCAGGGTTTATTTATCAAATTCCCAGATGACGCCTCCATCCTCTGCAAGAGCAATAAAGGTATGTTAGTTAAAAGAGTATGGACAAAGAGAAAGTGATTTAAGTGCAAAGGATAGATAAAGCATGAGCAGCTACTAGATCTTAATCTTCTACAAATATATATCGACTTTAGCATGCCGTATCATGGGAGGRGCTGGAGGTCTTGGCACTTACTAATACTAGCAGTGTGCAATAGATGCAAAAGACTTCTTCGACTGATTTAAGCTTGAAAGATAATTACTTCTAAATCTAGGCAAATAAAAAGATCTTGGCTAATGCAAAACTGCGGAGACTGGATTACTTAATGAGTCAACCTGGTATATATGCACATAAAACAAGCAGTGCCACTACGCATCTCAGTTTATACAGGGAGAATCATGTATCCCACTTCTGCACTAGGCCTTCTGATACAGAGGCTGGTATATCACCAATTCAACTATTATCTCTTATGCAATCGAGTCGTTACTATTCTCAAAATGACTACATTCTGTCCTTCTTGTGGCAAGATAAGTATGGATTGATCAGATGCTACTCAAGCCAGCAGCAAAAGGTGCCAAGCAGTTAATTCAGAAACTTGGAAAAAATTTAGACGCAAATTTGATATTTGTGATATGACATTAGTACAATTCTACTGCATGATGTTAAATAAAGCAGTTAAGCGGCAAAGACAACACCTTTGATCTTTTTGTTTATCCAGACTTCTAGTAGCATCCCAGCACCAATTCCACCAGCAATCCATGCACCATAGTAAGCAATGGCAGATGGTAATGATCTTCTAGGAAGAAAGTAACAATCAGGAATTTGTCTAATCTTTTTTGGAAGCCGTTTCTTTGCAACTTGTCCATCACCTGGCTGATTGGATGGTGACTCCCCAATACTTTTCCAGTCCATCTCTTTCATTGAATCCTTTGTATGTTCTGTACTCATGATAAGGGATTACGTTGGCCTTGAGTCTGCAGCTAAGATCTGAAAAGCCAGAAAGAGATAATATTCAGAGGCTGAATATGCCACCATATGATCTGAGTAATCAGTTTGAATTTTTTGACCCATTTGGTAGCAAATCTTCAAGTCAACTTGTGTTCGAGGCTAATGTATTAATAGTTAAACACGACTTTCTTTTCTGCATCTTGGCTATAGATATTATAATAATACTTACAGCAATCAGAGTTCTAATAATCCAATTATTGATGCTAAACACAATTACYACAAGTCTGTCAAGATACAGATTGATAAGAATATCTCATGCAAGATTGTCCATTTTATCAGATACTTACTCATTCATCACTAATTTTTTGAAAGGTAAACCAACTTTGACATATAAGTTGGTAACCAAAAGAATGCTGAAGGCAATATGAGTTGATATATTCAAATCAAAGGGAACAGAAAATGAAACAAATTAAGAATCAAGAGAGCAGCATGTTTAAACCATATGATTCAGCATAACAACAATGTCATAGAGGATAAAAGCAACCAACATAGACCTGGTAATTCACAATAAACAACCTTCATTTCTTTCCTCTSATTCCTCTCTAGCATATTGAAGACTGAAAACAATGTTCATCTAGTTATTCACTTTATTATTCTTTCATGCCCAGCTTAAAAAATGGATGATACAGTTTGAGTTCAATTTATTTATGCTTCCAGCTTCAGCATCTAGAATCCAGAGTTCTTTTATTCCTTCTCACTAGTTTTGGAATTGCATCATTTAGATCAGTAATAAGAATAAATGATCTCTGTATCCAACCTCCCCCCACCCCCAAAGGGAAGGTGAAAAAGAAAAAAAGGTGGGGGGGGGGGGGGGGGAAGAGCATATCCTTACAAGTTAGAGCTACTGATTACCTTCTTCTTCAAGTACCTCAGCCACAAGTGATTTTCATTTATCAATTAGCTTCATAAACCGAATGCTGAGTTATAATTATCCCTACGGCAACTTCAAGTTGTAGAACAAACTCTTATCTATAGAAGAGAGTACATTTAGACATGATTGATATTTTTGTGATTCACATTTCTCTGTTTCCCGTCCATGTGAAACAAAACTTCGAGTATACGAGATAAAAAGAAACCTGATGAGACTTGTAAATGATCAAGAAGAAAGTTCAAAAAAGGTTAGAGAAAGAAAACCTAATTTGCTTACGAAAGTCTACACAAAATTCAAAATCAGGCTAACTARCCCAGAATCTCTGATGCGTTATCTAATACAAGAACCAAACTAAAGACTAAAAGATAAATAAAATTGCAATATTCTTTCCAGGAATGACTTCGGAGCAGTATATAGCTTGAAAGGAACGAACAGAAAATTGAGAAACAATACATATGTATCACTAAGAAGGGCTCACCTCCGACACTAATCCAAAATTGTGCTGCCGCGCCTCTCCCCAAAATTGGGTTCTTAACCCTAGCTATGATCGAAATGTTCTGCTGTAGTACAGCGACAATGGCTGAGAGAGAGAGAGAGAGAGAGAGAGAGAGAGAGACAGAACCGAAGGCCGAGCTTCTGAGGTTGAACCGATCTTGTCCGAAAATCGGGTAGGCAGGACTGTGAATGGGCGGTCCGGCCCGGCCCGTTAAGCCCTGGAAATTTTTGGGTTAACGCTTATTTGAATTCTGATTGGGACGAATTTGGGCTTGAATTTCGAGGCGGAACTCAGTTTGGTGGAGTTCAGTAGTTGTGCTCACACCCCACGAGCCCATAACTGAAACAATTATTATATTTTTTATTTTTTATATTAATTTTATTATGTTGGAGAAAACTTATGTTACCTTTTCGAATTTAGTTCATGTTTGAATTAAGTAATTCTTTTATTAAGTTCGAGTTAGTCAAGCTCGACTTACAAAACTTAATTGACATGTCTCCGTATGAAAATAGAACTCGAGAGAGAAAGAGAAATATGAATTTAATTTTTYCTTAAAAAATTATTTTCTAAAGCATCATATAAAACGATATCGTCTTCTTTAAAATAAAACGATAACGTTTTTTAGTATGATATTCATTGTAATTTTAATAGAATAAATATACAATACTTTTATATTTAAATGAAGCATACTTCATTTCTTCAATTATATCCTAAATATAAAAAAATTTCAAATTTGAAATATTTTTAAGATATCTCATTTAATTATGTTCTATGACTGATTTTCTAAAAGTATTTTTATGTCATACATATAGTATACAAATAATATATATATATAAAATTTCAATCTAAAAGAAAATAACATATATATTCATAAATTTATATATAAATTACTTATTAATATTTTATTTTATAATATTCTTATAATTTCTTAAAAAGCGATAATATAATAATTTAAATGATTAACGAGAGATTTTGAAGTATGAGATAAATCGATAAGGATAAATAAGTAATGTAGATAGGGAGTTATCTACATATGAATTTAAATAAAATGAGATTTGTAAAATTAATGGATCATTTTTTTAAAATCTCGATAATAATTTTAATCAACTTCAAATAAAATGAAAACACAAAGAAAAGAAAATATATATAGGAAAAGGGTACACAGAAATTAAACCTGCAATAAGACCAAACACACCAGAGCCGCAATAACGCAAGAAACGTAATGTACGGACAGGAGAAAGTATTTAGAAAGAAACCCCGAAATTTCTATTGGCTTTTCTAACCATTTTCCCTTTCGTTTATTTAGCGGAGAAGCAAATTCTCTGAAATGAGAGAGACAATATATACATATAGAGAGAGAAACTTCAAGGACTCATATTATTATTAAACCATTACTCACCAAACGAAGACACCCAGAGAGAGAGAGAGAGAGAGAGATAGAGATAGAGAAAAAAAGCAACCCAACCGGAAGATATTTTCTTTTTGCTCGTGAGGCTCGCCTCCGATCGAGAAATTAGGGTTTCTGCTTCTTCGTGGTATTTCTATACATTTCTTGCTCTGCTTTTCTTTTTTCTGTTTATTGCGTTTTGTGTATGTTTGTTTGAACGAAAACAATTTTTTTTTTGTTTTGGTTTTTGTTGTTGCTGCATGTTTGTTGTTGATTTTTGCCGTTTTTTCGGCTTCGGAACCAGATATTTTCATGCATTGTTGGAGCGAGTTTGCTTTTATTGAAGTTGTAGTATATTTTTGTTGGAAATTAAGTTTTATCAGATGTGTGTTGCAAACTCTTAGGCATGGAGTGTTGGTTGAATGCGTTGAAATATGAATTAATAGATAGATCAAAATTTAGTTTTTTAAAGATTTTTTAATTTTGCTTTTGTTATTAAAGATGCTTCTTGCGTTTATCTGATTTTTTTTTTTTCTTTTGTTGATAAGGCGTTGAATTTGCATTGACTCAAGTTGAGAACTTCTGTTTCTTTTTCGGTTTTTTTTTTTTGGGTTTTAATTTTGATTAGTGTTTTTGATGTGCAGATAGGTAGACGAGTATGATTCGAAACTTATCTGGCGGTCTGATTTGATGTTGATGAAAAATTGTGGGATTTGTGTGGGAAGATTGGTGTAGAGATAGAATTTGGTTTGCAGTTTCTTTTACTTTTTTGGGGGATTTTGAAGGGTTTGCTCATTGACGGGAAAGAGGCAAAATCAGGTTGGAGTTGCGGTGAAGGGTAAAAGGTTGAATTTTGGTTGTGTTGACTATGCCAACTTCATGGGCTGACTCTGTTGCAGCTGATGCTGCATCTGTTGGCAGTGGTAGTGGTTCTGCAAACAATGGTGTGATAGGGAATGGGGCAAGTCGATCAACATACGTGCCGCCCCATCTTAGGAATAGACCTTCTTCTGGTGCACCTGCTCCGGCTTCTTATGCTAGTTCTGTTTCTTCGGCAAAAGATCAACTTGGAGGGCATAGTGATCTTCCCCAAGGAGGGGGTAGCCGTTGGAATGGGCCTCGGCTTGGTGGCAATGCTGCCAGTGGTGGTGGCCGTGGTAATGGGTGGAACAACAGAAGTGGTTGGGGTTTAGTACGTGGGAGAGAGCAGGAGGTCAATCCTTTTGAAGATGATGAAAATACGGAAGAAATGTTTGGTGATCAAGAGAGTTCAGGGATTAATTTCGATGCATATGAAGATATTCCGGTTGAGACAAGTGGGGACAATGTGCCACCCCCAGTTAACACATTTGCTGAGATCGATTTAGGTGATGAATTGAATCAAAACATTAAAAGGTGCAAGTATGTGAGGCCAACTCCTGTACAGCGGTATGCTATACCTATTTCACTTGCTGGCAGAGATCTGATGGCTTGTGCTCAGACAGGTTCAGGCAAGACAGCTGCTTTTTGCTTTCCAATCATTAGTGGAATCATGAGAGGCCAGTATGGCCACAGGCCACCACGTGTTCCACGAATGGCGTTCCCACTTGCTCTCATTCTTTCTCCAACACGGGAGCTCTCTTGCCAAGTGGGTTTAGGACCTAGCTACCTATACGAGTTTCTTTTTTTTTTTTTTTTTTTTGGGTGTTTTATGATAGTGGAACTAAGCTTATTGACTTCTGATGTAGATTCACGATGAAGCTAAAAAGTTTGCCTATCAGACCGGTGTTAAAGTGGTCGTTGCTTATGGTGGTGCACCGATAAACCAACAGGTTTGGTTTCTTCTCTTCTTACCTATAATTTTGACTGAGCCTTTAGGTGCATGAAGCCAGTTATTCATTGACAAAACCTTGCAATTTTCTTGGAAGATTCTGATAAACCTGCAATCTATTGTTGGAAACTATAGCAGTCATGGATTCATACGAGTGCGTATATATAGGTTTTTGAAGAGAGTGAAGTGGAGAGTGAGGATAGAAGGGTGAATTAGCAGATACTGCACAACCTCTTTGTCTAAGATACTGCCAGATTGCTTTACAATGGTCATTTTGCTAATGGTTCATAAATTTGCTTTGTTGATTGAATTGGGGGAGCCTGTTCACAAGGAGGCTGCAGCTATTGTTCTGAGTTTGTATCTGTCTTAACTCATAGACAGATCTGATTACAGGACTTTGTTACTAATGCATTGAATTACCTACTGCAACCCCAACAAAAAAAAAAAAAAAAAAAAAAAAAAAAGGGGAAGAAACAAGCTTGTGTAGCATTTCACTTTATTTTGAATGCTATAATAAAGGGGTTGTAATTTGGAGTTGCAATAAAAAATGATATTCTTTCTATCCACTCCTTTTGTTTCTTGTCCTTTATTTTGTTGTTTTTTACTTCAACTTTGGTTGTGCATGCTTTACATTTTACACCATATATGTCTGTTCTTCCTCTTTGGTCCCTTTGGTATATTGAGTTCCATCCCAATTGAGAGCAGAGAGTAGATAGATTTGTGTTTTTCCCCTTCTGCATRTGTTATCTTTCATTTAACTTGATTGATGCTCTCTGATATTTAAACAGCTTCGTGATCTTGAGAGAGGCGTGGACATACTTGTCGCAACACCTGGTCGGTTGGTAGATTTATTGGAGAGAGCAAGAGTTTCGTTGCAGTTAATTCAGTATTTAGCTCTAGATGAGGCCGATCGAATGTTGGATATGGGTTTCGAACCTCAGATAAGGAAAATTGTGCAACAGATGGACATGCCTCCTGCCGGTGCTAGACAGACTATGCTTTTCAGTGCTACCTTTCCTAAAGAGATACAGGTGTTTTTCCTTTAATATTTTCCCATTTCGCTTTTTATATGTTTTCGACCCAGTATTCTTGCATATGATTTATATTTGGTTGTTTGCAGCGGCTGGCCTCAGATTTTCTGTCAAATTACATATTTTTGGCTGTTGGAAGAGTTGGTTCAAGTACTGATTTGATAGTCCAGAGAGTTGAATATGTTCATGAGTCTGACAAGAGAAGCCATCTTATGGACCTTCTTCAYGCGCAAAGGGCAAATGGTGTCCATGGCAAGGTAATGCTGTTGATGAATATACAGGGTATCAGTGCCTGATTAAAGCTAATACATTTTTATTAATATCATATTTATTCTCAATTTAAGCATTTTGCACATTTGAGTAGAGAGTGAGTGTTAAAAATGAATTATGAAAAGGGAATTTCTTGTCAAAGGGCAATGCAGATTGAGTTTTTGAGGGGCAAGAGGTCATACAGAGAGATTTTTGCTGCACTGGACCGTTGCGATACATAGCCCCTAACCTGATCACTAAATATCATGTTACTACATTTCTTTCTGCATTATATAACTGTTTAAGTTATGTTGGAAGAGATGCTGGAAGCTTAATAGTCAGAGACATTTTTTCCCTCCCGTGGTGTATGAGTCAAATTTCCAATTGGAAAGTCCTCATGGTTGCTATAGTTGTGAATTGGTGTCTACTTTGAATCAAAAGGATTTTCTTAAGTTAAATTTGTTTATTTATTAAAAGTATAAAATAAATCTTAACTTTTATTATCATTTTATCATTTTCTTCAATTACTGAAATTTGTTTTCCCGAGGTGTCATGGTTGAGGAAAGTTGTGCATATTTGTAATTTTTGGGTTGTCTAGGTACCTGCTTTCCTTGATCACAAATCTTTCAACTGTTGCCTTCTGCTTGCTTTTTCCTATTTTTCTTCCACAGTCCACTTTTTCGCTTAATTTTCATGTTTTAACTTGAAAGTCACTAGTTAGTACACAGATCATCATCACTATGTTCAGTAAATTTATTTACTTTTATTTGCAGCAAGCTCTTACTTTAGTTTTTGTGGAGACAAAAAAGGGGGCTGATTCTCTCGAACATTGGCTTTGTATAAATGGTTTCCCTGCTACTGCTATACATGGTGACAGAACACAGCAGGTATGTTCTTATTAGTTACTTGAATGTGTGTTGAGAATGGGCTTCTATGTAATTTGTTACTTTGTTAGCTGGAAATCTGCTTTAGTTAGTAGCTTAAAGTATTCTTCCTTCTCTTCTATTTTGGAAATTTTATGGCCTTTAMCACATACTTTTGCAATTATCTTATTTTATTTTATTTTTGGTTCAGTCATAAGTGGAAGTGCACCTCAACAATATTGTAGGTTGTTACTATACTCTGTCAAAATCTTCTCTTTCTACATTATATAATATTTTAAAAATATTTCCGGTCTGAGCACCTACCTTTCTTTTTGAGGTTTTGCTTAGATATTCAACACTGCTGTAGAAATAATAGAAAGATCCAGCAAAACAGTAAAAGATTGATAACGAGGGGAGTACAACTGTGGTGAAAATGCTGATGTTTTTGAGGATGAGACTCTGGAATAATAAACCTTCATATAGTTGCAGTTGGATTTTTTAGGAKCAGCTATCTGTAGGGCTAAAAGAACCCTGAAATGATGTCAGACACTAATAACTTCACATGCCTGGCAACCTMTTACGTATTGAGTTAAAGTGGAAGAWCTATTACCCCACAAAGAAAAGAAAAAGAAGAAAATTGAGCTAAGAATTSAGATTAGTTGTAAGGATGCTATTGCATTGCATGACTGGTTTGATGATGTCCCCTGAATTTTAAGACTCTTGGTTGCTTATTTCTGAAGCTCAAGATTCCCCTTAAGTGTGCTTGAGTTGGTGGATTTGGGTTTGAGGATGACCAAATTTTGAATTGGAACAGATTTTGATTACTCTATTTGGATGGGTAAAGGAATGGAAGGAGAATTAGAAGTATATTACTTTAAAATTATTTGAGAATGGTGATAGATTTAAATGATTAACTGTTTTTTATGATTTTTCTGTTGGATTGAATTTGAGCTGGTGCCTTTTGGTTTGGAAAAGCATTTGAGAATGACACTTAAATTTTATTTAAGATTAGTTTAAAAAAACACACTATTTGGATAATAAAAGTTTTGAAGGATAATTGCAAATCTATTGTTTGAAATTTGTTGGGGATGATAGTGAATTTTAATTGATGATCATTTATGGGTTTAAGATCTTCAAATGCAAATGAACCACGCAAATATTTGACATAATCAGTAGCCTGTTTACTTTGAAAGCTGAACAGATAGTGCTTCTTTTATTTTTTTTAATTTTTTTTTTGACTTTTATGAGATATTCAAGTTGATGGAGCAATTCGTGTAGATGTCATTTAGTTTCATGTTTTTTCTTCTAAAAAAGTGTAGTACAAATATCAGGAAAGTGTATTATGGCTGTCACAAATGAACAATTGGAAAGTTTGTCCTCTGTATGAGTCCTATTAACATTTAGCASGCTAATTTACTGGTTGAACGACTTTGTACCGATGAAAGAGCAGAGAGCTCTCAATGGGAGGGAGGACACTGTTTTAGTTTGGTGTCTCAGGCTATACAAGTTACATAAACCTATTGAATGAAACAAAGCTATATAGAGATATTTCAGGTGTTTCACAACTAATTTGAAACTCCTAGTTCCTATAAGCATTGGTATCCCTTGCATGATGGAGCACAGCTACTGAAGTCCAGGAATAGTTCATCCAAAACCAAACAGCAGGGTATAGAAAGGTGCTGAATATCTGAGCATTATGCTCTTTGCATGCATGGTATACTGTATGTTAGCCATCCAAATTTGGAATGCTGAACTGATCTTGAAACTTGATTGTTCATGATGCCAAACTTGACATACATGTGAGAGCATCATAGCATCTTGTACTTGCTTCAAATCTTTCTAGTACAGAGGTGTACAAGAAAATTAGGAAAGGCAAAAGAGGGTACAGATTTTCTAAACCACACATGAGAGCAGGGGAGCAATGTGTTGTTACTTCCATGAGGCAACTTTCTTGTATCAGTAAACCAAATTAGTGTATTTGTCTGCACACAAGGTAAAATGTTAAGAGATGCTATCAGCCACTTTGAGAGTTTACGCTCCTACCAGAAGGCCTTCACCATTCTCATTCCCAGATGAGAGTAGAAACTTCTGCATATTTTGAGATGCCAAACATCTTTCTAACAGAGTCGGGCCTCATCCCTATAGGACGCCACCTGTAATCATCTCTATAAAAGGCCTGGCTTGAGTTTTAAGTTGAAGCAATTACCCCYAATTCCATCAGCAGTCTGAGGGGATGTCTGTCTTCCATTTCCTCAATATTCTGCTGTTATGGTACTGTGTAGAAACTTTTTTAACCGTGTTAAGGAGAGTCAAAATTTATTACATACAATCTTCATGGAAGATTTTGGCATATGAATCTTCGAAGTATTAATTATATATTCTTTTTCTTTTTCTTTTTTACTGGGAACATTTCTAGAACCTGTTGCTTTCCCAACCATGGCTGACTACCAGGTTCCTCATGCCTGCAATTCTTGAACTTGTTTTTGTTGGGATATTTCTGTTTTCTGTAAGATGAAATCAGATCGTCTCTCTCTCTCTCTCTCTCTCTCTCTGCCCAAGTAATTTTATTTTGTATATATGTATGCAGGAGCGAGAGCATGCTCTGAGGTCATTTAAAAGTGGTAACACTCCAATTTTGGTTGCTACTGATGTGGCAGCACGTGGCCTTGATATCCCACATGTTGCACACGTGGTCAACTTTGATCTCCCCAATGATATAGATGATTATGTACACCGTATAGGACGAACAGGGCGAGCTGGAAAAACGGGATTAGCCACAGCCTTCTTTAATGAGAATAATACTTCGTTGGCAAGGTCATTGGCTGACTTGATGCAGGAATCAAATCAAGAGGTACCTGCTTGGCTCTCTCGCTTTGCAATGCGAACTTCCTATGGGAAGCCTCGCCGAGGGGGAGGTCGGTTTGGTGGGCGTGATTATAGGAGAGATTCTTCTCTAACGAGAGGGGTTACGGACTACTATGGTGGTGGTAGTAACATCAGCAATGGATATGGTGTTTCTGGTGGATATGGTGGGGGATATGGTCCTGGTGTGACAAGTGCATGGGACTAAGAAAACTATGTTTTCTCCCACATTTCTGCTTGCAATAGGCTAGCAGACATCAGTGGGTAATCACTTTTGCYTTTTAAAAAAGAAAAAAATAGAATCGAAGTCTTTTTGCTGGTAGTTGGTTTTTCATGCATATGGTAGAGGGTCGTGGTATGGGTTCATGAAGATAGAGATGCATAACATTTGCAGTTGGTGGTGAATAACTACTAACAAATTAGGTTTATTTCGTATTCTTTCATTTCTCCCTTTTCTTTTACTGCTTGATTTTTGGTCAGTTTTGCATTATGGAGTACGTAAGGGGGGAATAGAGAGAAACTATCTTACTTCATTACCTCGCATAGGCACATTTTTTTTCAACCTAATTTGTTGGTTGTCGACTTCTGCAGAATCCCATGGATGGAGAGTTATGTTATTTTCTGTTGTAATAGTTTAATGTTAGTGACAAATTTTCTACTGTATATGACGAATTCAATCATGTATGGAAGAAGTTGGCTATTTCCCTTCAGTTTCTCKTGTGCATATGCTTTTAAGTTTCCTTTGCATTGAAAAAAAAGCCAGGAGAAATATTATAGTTGATGGGAAATATAAGCTACATACTTATGATGATCYCCATGGCTGTCTCTTGAATCAATGGAGGTTGACTTCCATCTCACACTAGGTGCTCTCTCTGATACTACATCATCACTGTAGTGGYGCAGTTGATGAATGTCAGTGGATTAGTTGTGGATTRTAAAACATGGCATCACTAAAAGAAGCTGTAGTCAAAGTTGTACWACTTTTCTTGAGAACTGGATGATCATGGTCTCCACCTAGAAGAATCTTGCTAGACTGATTTTTATACAATAGCCTGTTGATTTTTCTTTTGTTATGACTACAGATGAAGAAATGGAGTAAGTAGGCTGTCAACAGGTCTTGATTGGCTTTATATCTCTTTATATCAGTTGAAACCATCATTTGGCAGTTGCATTGAACTAATATATCAAGGTTCTCAGTACCTTTCAAGACAGTAAACTCAATTGTCTTACAGGTGACTTGTAGGGCTTCAAATCCTTACCAAATGAGGGCTGGGGTGAGGGTGGAGGTGGGTTGAATACAAAATTACTGTTGCATAGAGAGGTCATGTGCTACTTCACAAAGAAAGCAACACTTTGACCTTCCAAAACCAGCCAAAAGGGCAAGTACAAGTTTGCTATGGACCATTACATATGTCACTAGTTTTGACTAATTAATCATGTTTAGTCTCATTTTATGAACAATAACCCTCATCAATTTTCCCATGTCCCTACTCATACGTGATCGAAAACCAAGTGAATTAGGTTTTAAAGCATGATTAAAATCAATGTTAAATACTTGAATTCTGTAATTAAGCTTTTCCTAGTCCATGATTAGTTTATAATCACTATGTGTGAAGAAGCTAAGTGCATGAGAGAACCCAATGCAAAACCATAATTACTTGTTGATTATCCTGATTAGGACCCAAACCTCAATGATTTTCATTCATAACCATACATGATCATTTGTTACGGCCGGCACAACGCAATATTGTGTAGTGTGAACCGGTCCCCACCCTCCATTTGTAACAAAAAGCATTTCCATGGACAAAGAGTTCTATAGTCTCTTGCCTTTTGATTTGACCATATAAGTTATTATTTCTATTCTCTCTAAATGAAAAGGACCTATTGAGTTTGTGGTATTGCRATATTCATCTCATCCCATCCTAATGTTCAATTTATTTTCCAATCAAAATAGCTAGAATTTTCACTATTGACATTTGAAACTTCAAATCCCTTAAAAACGATATCACGAATACTATATAAAGATAGAAAATCGACTGAAAAGTAGAGGAAGGGAACAAGTGAATGGAGAGAAAGTCTATAGTCAACAAATGGAAAATATAGTCTACATATGGCTAAGAAATGAGAATAGACCTTTGAACATGGGTTGCATTTTAGCTAGGTGGTGAACATAAAAGATATATGGCAAATGAAAATAATAGATATGTTAGTTGAAACTTTTCTTGATTAGGGCATTTAGGTAGGTGCATTCATGGAATATGGAGGCTAGTCTCTATCAAATTTAATTATTTTTGCCTTAAGAATATGTCCAAATAGTCATAGGAATAAGAGGAGGGTGGTTTTAGAAATAATGCCATGGCCCTATTTGTTATCTTTAGTTACTTGTCTCCTTTCATCKATTCCAAAACAAGTTAAGCTTTTTAACCTGTAATTTGTTAAGGAAACTTTGTTACATGCTTCTTCCTAACCTCTGTGTCACCCCAGATTGGCAAGAAAGTACAAATTTTAGTTTGAGTCAATTTGAAATTCKTTCAAGAATTTGGATTTATGTTAATATTTATAAAYGYAGTGAAACTTTATYRATTCTTACACAYGTATTTTATATTACTTAATGAAAGCGCACTTCTAAAATTAAGCACATGAAAAACATACATAATGGTTACACATCTTATAATTTAATAGTTTGGGACTATTTATAAGTGGACGATTAAGTTAAAGTAAGTTCTTAATTTTAATATTTATTTCTAAAAAAGAATTGGACTTTGTGAGTGCAACCCTTAAAAGTTTGAACATGAAATTCATGTATTGAGAAAGTCTGAAGGTTCACTTTCAATATCAATTAATGGTTGGATGTGTCCGTCCAGCTAGGGCAAAGGAAGCCCTATTTACTCTAGAGGTACCATTACTGCTCTATACCTTTTTCCCCCACCATAGAAATATACTAAAATACCCTTTTCTACATAGTATCTCTGTTTTTAGAAAATTCCATTTTTTTAGAAATTTATACCGTTTTTGTACTATGAGTGTATAATTAATTAAATAAGCCAAAGGTTACTGGTTTTGGACTAAAGTGACATTTAATAATTAACATTTTTACATTTAATTAGATACTGACGCCAAAGTTAGTAACTTTATCATTTCTCTTAATCTTTATCTATAATCACATAGCATTCATGAGTACTTAATCATAAATACTTTCTATTTTTAGAACTAATTTTAGTATAATCTATTAAAGAAACTTGAATTTAATGCCATTGTCCATATACAATCTGTATCTCTAGCACTTTCTTGGAATTATAATGATCAATTTTTTTTTTAAATTCAAAAGGCTGTTTTGAACTGTTTTTCTTGCTTAATTTTACTGTTGATATTTTTTTTTCCAAAAGTAATTTTTTTCAACCATCCGTACAAAGATTCAGCAAGTAGGAAACTCGAGTACAAATTTATTTTGTCATAATAGATTTTTTCTTTTCTTTTTTTAGAATATATTACATCCTCTTATTTTTATTTTTTTCTCTTATTTAATCTTCGACGCAACACTTATTCGATCTAAAAAGTCATGCAATTGGTAAATTTTTTTCCCTTTTAAAAGAAGGATAAAAATATCATTTTAATAATAATTTCGGATAAATTCAATGTCATATTCATATATATATTTTATCATATTAGGACATAATTTAAGAAAAGGAGGGAGGAAATAGGTTTTGGTATTTGGTGTGCTACAGACATACTTTTTGCTAGCGTCGACATTAGAGACATATACACAATTTCACACAAAACACACGCACAAGGTTTGACCCATTTAATTAATGCATGCATTAAAAGATTCTGGTAAGCCTTTTGGCCTTTGGCAAAGACTGCAAAAGGGTTGAAAATCGGATAACACAAAGATTATAGTAATAATATTTGTTTATTACAGCAAGGGATTATCAAATCTGCAAGAGGAAAATTTTATGTTAGCTTAAAGACAATGGGTCCAGCTGTAATCTTCAGCTACTCACAAATCTATTTAGAGAGACAAAGTGTTGAGATTGTAAGTTTTTAGAGAGAAGAGAGAGAGAGATGCCCCCTCATGTTTTGAAGTGGCTGTGGTGGTGGTGGTAGTGTGGTTGGTTCTAACTTCCAAGCACTATATGCTGTTGCTGTTGATTCTTGTTTGCATTTTGGAGTGATAAAAAAGAGGGGACAGAAAAAGCTATTGTTTGGGCTTTGGGTATCTTGAACATARTTTATGCATATTTTTATTATTTTTTCAACACTTTTTTGGATCAGATTTCAAGATTTCTAGCTAAGGGAGGGGTTGATCTCAAACTCCGAAGACGTGCTGATCTTGACTTTGATTCTGGTGGAATTTTGCATATGAAACTGTAATTGAGGGATGGAACAAACAATTGAAAGGTCCCCCAATRCCCAAAGGGGCTTCCGAGTTCAGGCTCCACTGGTGAGTTTTGAAAAACTTTGACCTTTCTTTATCCTTCATTTCTGTTAGCTGTTAAATGTCTTCAATTCATGCGTTTTTTGAGAAACCCAGATGAAATTCTGGGTAAGGTGTAATCTTTGGGAGAGTTCTCTGCATTTGGCGAGTATTTGTAGACGGTTTGGTTTCTTGAATTTTGTTTCTTTCTCTTTTTGAAATATATTGGTGAGTATTTTTGTTGAATGTGCAATCTCGCACAAAGTTTCTCTGATTTTCTAGATGGTTTCAAGAAGCTGTTGGTTTTATTTACATTTTGCAAGTGCATTTTATGTGTATTTTCCATCATTTTGTTTGGTTGTTTTTGTCTGAATTTGAATTAGAATCCCTTGTGTATGCAATTTAATGAGCTGAGAACGTTGCATTCTTTTAAGTTAGCCATGTTCTGCCTGTATTTGCTTCTATTTTAACCTCTTTACCTCAGACGAGGATTGAGTTTCTTGGCAGTTAAAATGTATTTTTCCAGCTTCTGTATATTTGATTCTTGTCAAGCCATGATTCATATTCTGTGTGCATATTATTCCTCAGATGCCCAGACACTGTCTATGGATTAGCCAAACGAATAAATGTTCATTGTTGTTTTCTTTCGTCTTTTATTGGTGAAATGAAACTATGTTGACCAAAGCTTATTGTCTTTCCCTTTTTCCCTTTTTGCTAATTAAATGGGGAGCTTGTTTGATAACGTAGGATGGTTCATTTTCAGTGTAGACAGAAAATCCTGTTTTACTTTCCTTATGAGGTTTTCATTGCTATTTACCTTTAAAAACAAATGAGTGGTTAAATTTGTTCTTTATCAGGTGAGAAGGAATTTTCAGTTTTAAAGATACTTTTAATATACAAAAGACTTTTAGCTTTGAAATACTTATGATGGTTTGTAGTTTTTAAACTTCTAAGACGTACAAGGGCATATTCTGCTGTTCGTCAAGAGTTGTTTTATAGTTTTATCTGTAGCATTCGCTTTCATAGTGTGACCAMCTTTTGGTTCTTTTGTTAGCTTATGTTTGCTAGGTGCCCTGTGTGTCTTGTACTGTCAAACTCCATTTGTGGAGATCTTTGGTGCTGTTATGTTTTCTGCTTTGTTGTTTCCCTTACTTTTCCCAGACATTATGCTATTTTCTTCTTCCTGCAGGATTAAATATCCATTTCTTAAAAAAATTCTTACTATTGTCCACTTTATTCTTCTTTTGTTATAAGTACAGTTCTTCTTTTGTTCATAGTTATCTTGGTAATCTCTCTTTCTCTTTTGGTTTTGGGGGTACCATGTCCAAAATGACCATAAAAAAGTGATTCTGTTTCATAAACTTTCTTTGGCATAAGGATCAACTCTTGGTCTTTGTACAAAGACAAAAAATKGGAGAAACTTCATATTTTGCACGCCTGAGAGAACCTCATCTACTTAAGGGCCTYATAGTTTTCAATTCTTCATGGAAAWAATTCACTGCCTTTTTAGTTTCGTAATTGCACAAAGCTGTTCTTGTGCTGAAACCTTTTGCTGAATAACAATGTCCTCAGATGGCAGAAGCTTTTGAGATTCCTGTTTGACATGGAATAACATTTTCCTTTGCTACTGCTCTCTTGAATATCTACTGATGCTTTATTCTCATTTTGTTTAACTAAGCTTGAAAGCTAGAAGCTTTGAGAACATTGTCAGGAAGGAATATTGCTTCTCTTTCTTGACAGTCAATCATTTAATTTCCACATCTGTTTTGCTTCACGGTAGGAGTGCTATGTTAAATTTGTTTATAAAAGAAAGCCAAGACTTTGCTGGTTCAGGAATTGCAGAAGTATCTGAGATTATCATCTCTTTCTTCTGGTAGGCCAATTGAGGGGTTTGTATACAAGTAGTTATTGTTCKAAGAATTTAATCACACAAATCACAATCCTATTGAGGTTATGTTGGCAGTTCCAACCACCTAGTTATGGGCTTACTAGTAGCGAAATCTTATTGCATAGAATAAATTGTTTACAGGGTACTCCTTTTAGAATACTTCAGAAATGCTTGGTTCAACTGCGATATTTTYGGATCCCATAAAATGTTTCTTATTTAGTCTACAGTGACGAACTCTCTTAGGTTCTYKSTTGAAAGCAGAAAATGAGTATAGGCTGAATTGATTTGCTGTACCGTAAGGATACTACTGAAGTAGACCGATAWAAGTTAGBCCATAAGTAGATTTTGAGTTTGSAAATACTACATTCTTCTTATGTTTTCTTTTTTACTGAATGTAACTTCATGTAAGAAAACTAGAAAAACACGGACGTGTTCCATATACAAGTGTACTGGTCATGATGTCTTACCAGTGTTCTATGCTTCAAAAATTGACATTCAAATCCATTTGTCCTAGAATATATGTGATGTTCCACTGTGTTAATTATACTTGTTTTGTGCTGGCCATCCTTCTTCTTCAGGAAGACGAAGTCTATTTTGTATTCCTTCCAAGCCATCTTAGTTTATCCCAACCTTTTCCAATTGCCACTGCCAATACTTGGAGGAAGAGAAAGTCTWGTTTTTGGAGATTCTTTCCATGTATCACATATATAAATTTATTACATTATAACAAAAGAATAAAGTGAARTAGGCTTCTGAGGTCCCCTAGGGCCTCTTAATTTTACATCTTAAGTTACAAACTCATGCAAGTCCTCAATCATTGGTTATGGAGAAAATATGAAAACATGCTAAACCTTGAGAACTATAATGCGACTGACATGAACTTAGCGAATGTATATATTTTTTCGATCTTATAATGCATTGTTGGCAAACCTTGAAATCTTGGTTCCCTATGTCTTCTCCTGCACCCTTGCCTCCTGTAAGGGTCCTCTGCTATAGCAGCTGGTTACAATATGTATGCCTATGTTTATGTCCATATAGTGTATTTATTTTCACAAGGACAGTACGAAAGGCTATATGTGTGGATTGCTCCATTTGTATGCCTTGTGATATTTTATSTGTTCACTCGTATWTRTTGATTTGATTTGTACTTATTATTGCATGTGATGCATGTATGTGTCACCATATGCTATTCTGCTCCCTGCACATGCACATATAYGTCTCTGGATGTTAACATATTGTGGATTCTGATGTCACACTTCTTTTATTGCCAATGATTTCTAGACTTGCGGATTTTTTAGCATCATGTTTGTAAAAAGAACCAAAATGGTAATTTATGTGTGATGAAAGATAATGAAAACATGAATCCAAATACAGAATGTAGGAAACTAAATTTTCCAAATAAAAGTTCAGAAGTACAACTTCCAAGAGGTTCGGTATAAAAATGAAAATTTTATGCATGATAAATTTGTATTCACATGAAGTGGTAAGGGACTCTGCTACTCATACAATGCTAGTACCTTATCTTTCATGTGTAAGACAGATGTAKAGAATCCGTTCTGTTRACCAAGTGAATAGGTCTTTGAAGTGGATGAAACCTGTGTAATTGAGGTTTCTTATAGTGACAGACCTACATATTTCTAGAACGAATTGCATTGCGCATACAAGATTTTCTATATTCAGATTAACAGAAAAGAAWCTAGCACYGCAAATTCTTCATGATGGTTTAAGTGGAATTGGATGGATGTCCACTAACAGTTTACTCTCCCTTACTTTCAAATTAGAGATTTTTGGTGCATAAGCTTGATAATCTGTGACTAACACAAATATTTTTGTAGGTTGACTCTGTTTCATGCTATTGCAAAGTTGATTCAGGCTTAAAAACAGTTGCTGGGGCAAGAAAATTTGTCCCTGGTTCCAAACTTTGTATTCAGCCTGATATCAATCCTCATGCACACAAGACCAAAAGCTCCCGCAGGGAGAGAACACGGGTACAGCCACCACTCCTTCCTGGACTTCCTGATGATCTTGCAATAGCTTGTTTGATCCGAGTACCTCGTGTTGAACATAACAAGCTCCGATTAGTTTGCAAGAGATGGTACCGACTTCTGGCTGGAAACTTCTTTTACTCTCTCAGGAAAAGTCTTGGAATGGCTGAAGAGTGGGTATATGTCATAAAAAGAGATCGTGATGGCCGAATATCATGGCATGCATTTGATCCAACCTATCAACTGTGGCAACCACTTCCACCTGTTCCAGTAGAATATAGTGAGGCCCTTGGTTTTGGCTGTGCTGTTCTTAGTGGTTGCCACCTGTACTTGTTTGGAGGAAAAGATCCGCTTAAGGGTTCTATGCGACGTGTAATCTTTTACAGTGCACGGACAAATAAATGGCACAGGGCACCTGATATGCTCCGTAAACGACATTTCTTTGGCTCATGTGTTATTAATAACTGCCTTTATGTTGCTGGTGGAGAATGTGAAGGAATCCAAAGAACACTTCGGTCAGCTGAAGTATATGATCCTAACAAGAATCGCTGGAGCTTTATTGCTGATATGAGCACAGCAATGGTGCCATTCATCGGTGTAGTTTATGACGGAAAGTGGTTCTTGAAAGGACTTGGATCCCATCGTGAGGTTTTGAGTGAAGCCTACATCCCAGAGACTAACATATGGGAACCTATCAATGATGGGATGGTTGCTGGTTGGCGCAACCCTAGCATCTCTATGAACGGCAAGCTTTATGCTCTGGATTGTCGGGATGGATGCAAGCTTAGGGTATATGATGAAACCRCAAATTCATGGAACAGATTTATTGATAGCAAGCTCCATCTTGGGAGTTCTCGTGCTCTAGAGGCTGCTGCTCTTGTTCCGCTCAATGGCAAGCTCTGTATTATCAGAAACAATATGAGCATTAGTATTGTTGATGTCTCAAGTCCTGATAAACAAGTGGAAAGCAATCCTCATCTCTGGGAAAATATTGCTAGTAAAGGTCATCTAAGAAATTTATTCACAAATTTGTGGTCAAGTATAGCTGGAAGGAATGGGTTGAAGAGTCATATCGTGCACTGTCAGGTCCTTCAAGCATGAGAACAGGCATTCATATGCCTATGCTTTTAATTCAATTTTGCATCATCTTCTTCATCCGTAAGGGGGAGTGAGTAATTTCCAGAAAAGCTGTTGCAGTTCCTCAGCGCAGGGTTCCTTCCTACCTTTTTGGACTGAATAATTGYGATTATTCCTTTCGCTCTAGGATGTTTATACATTTTTTGGATATGAATCATTGATGATTTGCAACATCTGTGGATATTACTCACATCCCAGAGACCCATACATAGATATCTCGATTGTGCTCGCAAAGACTCCAAAGGGACTTGAAGGAAACCTGGATTTGGMGTTCGGCCATGAAGTTGAGTTATGGCAATTCAGTTGGTAATAAGCAGGTATTTAGGAGCAGTGATGACTTACCACTGCTTTCTGTGGTAGAATCATGAGGCCAATTCTTTATATTCATCAGGAGAAGGGCTGAGCTTTTGAAATTTGTACATTTTTGTCATCTGCATCTGTAGTTGTTGGTATATTACTKGGGATATCTGTAGCTCTTAGTCTTGGAGGAGACCCTCTGTGAATATTTGTAGGTTATTAAGCTCATAGGATATCTAGAATACATGCCTGCTTCTCGAAGCAAATTTCCTTATTATTTCAGCTTTAAATGGTGATATTAAATCTTGCTGTCCTCCTTATGCTTAGTACTAGAACTCATTAATCTGCAACCTGTGAATATTGCTTGCTGATGAGGAAAATGGTGTTTTGTGATTCTGAGAAAGAAATGCCATGAAGACAAAACCAAAAAGAGATTCTTTATTTAATCGGAGACTTTGAGGATAGTTTAAATAGTTTTTATCTGCATATTTTCACATTTCACATACAGTACATGAAATCMGCCTCAAAAGTTGAGGAAGAAGATGACAAAGTTAGTATCTTTCTTTGCACCATAAACAACATTGTTTGGATATGGTTGATAGACCCCCTMTGTGGGTCGAGGCCGGCACTTCGGTTTGTGGGATTCACTCACTTAACCCTCCCTGGGAGGGTGATCTCTTAAAGTACCGGTGAGGAAGATCTTTCTTTTATGTAGTACATCCACCATTGAACCTGAAGGAGAAACAATTGGGGACAATTTTGTTCTCTGCACATTTATGATTGTACAAGGAAAAGCAAACTTATTCTGAATCATCTCTCTCCCTACAGTTTGTGCAAAATCAGCTGTGCTCCACGCTTGGGCTGAAGTCTTACGAGTGAACGAGGAGCATGGGAATATGAAGGAGAAAATTCGAATGRAAAGTGCTGCAGAATCATAACCATTGTTATTTGCTTCCGACATAGCAAAGTTTTGTCCAAGACAATTTCTTGGTCCCCGACCAAATGGGAAGAATGAGAGTTGGCCTTTTGTAGCATTTGATACTCCTTTCGCAAATCTCTCAGGTTTGAACTCTCTTGCATCATCGCCCCATGATTCAGAATCATGATGCAGCAAAATTGTTGGTAACAAGAGAAACACACCAGCTGGTAGTGTTAAATTTCCCAGTTTAGTTTCTTCTGTAGTTCTTCGAATAAGCGCGGCTACTGGCTAGTACAGCCTTAAACCCTCGTATAATATCATTGTATCCTGCGATGGAAGATGTTTCATGATACAATGAAAATCTTAAAGCAGAACAAGGAGATTGGGATTTCAAGATTCAYAAGAAAGCAGAGGAACCATTGCTTACAATTTTGAGGTGATTTAGTCCATCAAGATCTGGTTTCTTAGTCCCAAACAGTTGCAAGACTTCTTCTCGAGCGCGGGTTTGCCAATGACGATGTCCACTCAATAAGATCATAGTCCACACAAGCAGCACTGAGGTGGTTTCCTGCCCAGCAAAATAGAACAGTTCGCATTCTTCAATGAATTCCTGGATACGCAAACCAGAACCCTTGCTTCCATGTTGATCAATTTCTCTAGAATTCGATTCGAGTAATATGCCCAACAAGTCATCTTCACAGGCTTCCCCTGCTTTCATTGACTTCATTCTTGCATCAATGATACTATGAATYGAATGGTTAACTTTTTCTGATATCTCCTTCATTCTCCTGTTCATCTTGGTAGGCAAGAATCTGAAACAGTAAATGGGTTACTATGCGAATTTAAGGAGAAAGTTAAAACAGAGTAAATTTGATGATCATCTAACAATATCTGTACAATACAGATGCAAGAAAATAATTGACAGAAGGCAGCTTCTAAGAATATCTGTACAATACAGACATAATTTACCTCCATCCTGGGAGGTATACTGAGTTTAAGGCCTTGACATGATGCTCAGCCTGCTCTCTTTGAAGTTCAAATATTCTTCGTCCTTCTTCATAGTTACTACCAAATGCTGTCCTGGAAATTGCATCACCTGTCAGTGTCCGGAGATGGGGCCAAACGTCAACCTCGGATGAGCCTTTGGATGATACGAGCTCTTCCCGCTTGCTCAACATCTCACTGGTACACATGTAGAAAGCAGGGATCATAAGCTATAAAGAATCAGAAAAGGAAAAACACGTCATCAGTTTTGCTTCCTCATTGGCCATTGCATGAAATTTCTTGAAGATCCCAAGTGAAAAGAAAAGAAAAGAGCTAAYGAAGTACCTTCAACTTTTCCTGATGGAAAGCTGTGGAAAGGATTTTTCTGTGTTTGGCCCACTGATCCCCCTGCAAGGACAGAACTCCTTGAACCAGCAATTTCACTAGTGGACTTTGAGGAATCTTTAGAAAGTGGTAATTCTTGAGTATGACATCCTTTATAAGCTCAGGCTCCATGAAGATCATTGTTGGATTTGGACCAAGCCACATAAACGAATTCTTACCTGCAATCCACTTTTCCGAGTCAACCAATTATTATCCACTGTGAAAACTAAACAAGGAGAAATGGGAAAGGGAACAGATAGTTCAATACCATATTTCTTGATCGTTTTACAGAAGAAAGTCAAGATTCTTGGAGGTAAGTCATCATCAGACAGATTCATTGGTTTGGAGTTGGCTTCTTTACTCATTTCATTGAGTTCTTTGAAGTCTCCAAAAAGAATTTGCAGGGGTTTCCACCGAGACCTTCATGTCTGAGTTTCTTTTCCAGCTTCTTGGGAGTCAACCATGCCCAGTTGAGAAACTTGCATGCCCCTACGCAAAGAGCAATTGCAGAAAAAACTGCAACGAAACTGTAGACTTGTCCATTCTGATCATCTATATTGGTCTGACAACTTCTCTTTGCCTCCATTTTATATGCTGCAAGAAGTGTTCTCTAGTGTTTGGTATTACCAAAAGAGTGTTAAAAAACAAAGACTAGTTGATAATACTTCTTTAAGCATGCCAAGGAAGACATACAGACAGAGCCCTCGATTTCTCAACTCCCACTGTGGAATTGCCGGTTAGTTATTAGTGAACATCGGCGGACTGACTTGATTATGGAACAATTTCTGYATAATGAGCCAAGCCTTATGGACCGTGACTGAGGAATTTGATAGATAAAGTTGCTTGTATCCAAGACAACTCAATGGCATCAATTTGCATCCTARAAGGGCAACCTCGCTGTTGTGCACGGCAACATAATAGTTCAATTAATTAAGATATACRCCATTATTGGCTAAAGTTCTCGAATACGATTCGYTCCTCTTACGTTCGTAGAGTTTTCTAGAACTTAATSGCCCTAACTGGTAAAACAAATTCAACCTGGTGAAACACCTCAAGCTTGACAAATAAAGCAGTAAGTAAGAACCTGCAGAAATCTAAAAAGCTGCAAAACCATTCATTGTTTTTTCAATATCAGATCTTCGATATCAAATCATTCAAAAACAGGTTTTACAGATCATTTTCCTAATACTTGTAGAGCTAAGCCCCTCCATTTATCATTTCCCTAAAACGTTTAAATGATTCTTCTCTTTCAAACTTGAGCTGATTCCTGAAGTTCTTGATGAAATCATCTGCCAATTGGTTTACATCTTCGAATACCATCTGCTTAACCAGTCTTCTTCTCCTCTCTGCATCCTTTTCTGCATTTTCCATCTTCCTGCTGCAGCTAGCTTTACTACTCGAGACATCCTCATTCTGATCCATCACTATCTTTAAGAGAGACACAGAGAGGGATACTAGACATTGATGGATATCACCTATTTATAGCTAAAAAAAACAAGAAAAATTTGAGCTTTGAAGCATGAGTTTCTTGTGGATGAAAGCAAAGGAAAGATCAAAGAAAGAAGAAAGGTGGTCTATCTGTGCTTGCTGATGAGTAAAAGGCATTAAAGAACAAAGGGTTCCCTTATTTTATTGCCTACTTTTGGATTAATCCTGCAACAAACTACAAAAGTTCATAAACAGAATGACAAAAAGTAGTTTCTTAATGTTTATTTTTAACGAAGTTTACAACATTTGCTAGGTATGAACATTGACTTCCGACAATATTATCTAATGTCTTAAAACATGTTATTTATCCATCGCATTTTTACTCTAACGCGTAAGAACCCTTTTCTCAAGATTCATGATTATTATCTCCCATTTAATTTATATATCGCAATAAATTTATACATGTAATATAAAAAATTCTTAAAATTTATAAAAGTTAAATGAAAAGGATTAAGCTAAATACTATTTAAGATTTGATTTTTAATTTTATCTCAACGTTAGTGCRGGATTTATAAATTATTAGTAAACGGTAAATTAAAAAAATTATTAAATATTTTATTTTAGGACATAATTTTTTTTAAAATGCAATACATAAATCAAAACGAATGTATCACTTCATTTATAAGTGTTACAAACATTCAATTTTTTAATTCTTAAAGTGTCTTTTTACATATATCAATACTTAAAAGATTAAAAAAATCACATCATCTCGTAATTTACTTTTTTCTAATCTAGTGATATTAATTATTATTCGTCACTTTTCCACAAATTAAAATGACTCTTCATCTTGTTTTTTCCTAATCTAGGAATACTTTTCATATACCAAGTAAACGTTTGAAAATATAATGAAGGGTATAAAGTCAATTTAACTCTCTCATTAATTAATTTTTTTTTTCTACGACGCTTATAAAAGAGCAGGTGGAGTAATTGGTAAGTTTTTTTTTTTTTTTTTAATATGTTTCAAGAGGTAGGAGGTAATAGTTGATAAGTTATACTCAATTGAATGATATGAAATCAAGAGTAATATCATATTCAAATCACCACTTATACCATTCCTAAATAAATACAAAAGTCAACAAGTTAGGTGTGTCAGATAATACCATAATCAAATCACAACTTATACCATTCCTAAATAAATATAAAAGCCAACAAGTTATGCGTATGGCTTTATATCCTTGAATTGGGTATAACTCGTGAGCTGTCAACAAATTAACACTTATTCATCATGAAATTTTTCGTATTTTAGATTCTCTACAACACGTTTCTTACTTTATAAATTTCATATAAAAATTTTATATGAAATTTTTCTTACTTTAGATTCTCTATAACTCGTGAGCTGTCAACAAACATATCGTTGCTTTGTATGCTAAAATTTATTAATTATTTTTGTTAAATTAATTTCTATTAAATAAAAATTTCCAAAAATTCTAGAGTAACCACACTCCTATAAATATATGCACCTCTTTAGTGCAATCCAAACACTGAGAATTGTATCATGAAGAACTACATGATTGTTATTCTGCTTCTTCTTTGCATCACATACGGTAAGTCTTTTTTTTTTTTTCTTTTTTCTTTTTTTAGTTTTTTTTTATGAATCAAGAAAAAGGGATGTGAATCAAACTTCGTACATTCGGTCATTATTCTTTCGTATTCGTATATTTTTTTCAAATAATTTTGTATATTATTGAGTTTTTTTTTTGTGTGTGTGTGTGTGTGTGTGTGTGTGTGAAGGGAATATATTGCCAAAGGCAGATGGTAAAAGAATATGTGAAGCTGAACTCCCATTGACTCCATGTTCCAACGGCCCATGTAATTCCCAGTGCATCAAAGCCCACGGAAGGGGAAGGGCTTATGGAACCTGCGGCCCAACCAACCGTTGTCTCTGCTTTTTCTGTTGCAAGAAGGATTGTAGCATTTGAATTCAATAAAATATGTTGACGTGATTATGATGCATTATTTATAAAAAAAAAAATGCGTAGATTTAATCCCTCCTCCTTGATAAATGAGGATTCTTTAAAAGAAAAGGATAGTTTAGGAATTATAAAAATTTATGGATTAATATAGCAAAAGTCAAGATGTGATTTTTTTAATTTGTCTTTTCTTTAAAGAAAGGGTGTGAATTTAAAATCATTTCTAAGAATTCTTTTTTTTTTTTAGATAATCCCTAAAGAATTCTTAAAAAGGAAAAAAATTAAGAAATAATAATTTGTCAAGTGTTTTAATTTACAATATAATTTAAGGATCAAATTACCAGAATGTCCCTAAATTATGAATGTTGATTTACTTTTGAAAAATTCCTTGATATAAAACAAAGTGACGTGTCAAATCCATCCATCGATTACTTTGATGTTAGGCAAACATCGTCCGGTCTTTTTGCTTCTAATGTAACCCTTAAAAGTGACACCAATCACAACCTAACCGCTCGTTAAACTGAAGTCCGAATTTTATCTACTATGTTGAAAAAGTCAGATTATATATTCATTCAAATAGAGTCAAGAGATAAAAATGTCAAATAGTTTAATTAAAAAGAAATCCCTACTTATAACGTCACGTTGAAAGAATTCTTGACGTATATTTCTAATTAGACTTTATAAAAATAATTCGAACTAAATTCATATTAGTCTAATCAAGTAAAAATATCGAATAGTCTAATAAAAAGAAAACAATTATCTACTGATCGAAAATCAACTATTGCCCACCAAAAAATCATGAGGAAAACGAGAGTCACCATTAGCTAGCTCTCTAGTCTCACAATCAAGGGTGTGAAAGAAACCAAACAGCAAACCTCTTTTCGAAACATAAGGTTGTTCGATCATTCAATGTTCTTAATGAATGAGGTTTGTGCAGTTGGAGGTTATTAGTTGCCACTCTCATATGTGTATATTGCCAGTACAACAAGTTAGGTAACTCACCTATCTTTGATGCTCTGGAACCACTGATATTGAGAGATCAACGCTTTAAATCTGTTTGTCAGTTATTTGGACGGTCAGGGGGGTGGCCAATACGGATATTGAGTAATAATAGACCAAGAGATGTAAAATAATAAGTTTACAAGTTCGGTCATTAGCATTAAAATTTTCGAAAGCTTCTAATACACTTTTAATGTAGAACTCGAATGATCCATCATATGGAAGAACATTGACGAAGAATCATAAAATAGTAAATTTATAAATTTGGTATTCGGTATCAGAATTATAAGTATGATGCATTTTTTAAAAGGAAATGGTGCTATTACGTAAATMGAGTTTTCGAGCATTCAAGATCGTTTAGAGTTTTAAAATCGAGTTTGAAGTTTTTACCGTTTTTTAGACTTTTTGATATATTACTTTATTAATTATGTTTCAAAAATAATTATTTTAATATTAGGATTAAAGTTTTCCTTATTTAATGATCATTCTGATTTTAATTATTCACTAATTATTATCGATTAAATTTAAGATTTTCTCTAAAATTTTTTAGTGAATTCCATCTTTCTTGGATTCATCGCTAGTAAATCTCATTATTCTCCTACTGCATCAATTCCTAACTGCATCAATTCCTAAGTACATCAATAAGAATAAAAACGTATACGTATATATTCTTTGATTGAAGATTAATATCGTAAARAATATATAGTAAAAAATATACTAAAAAATYTAAAAGTAATACTAATAATACAGATGAATCTATCCCATTTCCACTACTTTTCTTGATTTGGGAAAAAATATATGAATATGATGGATGCTAAGAATGACAATACCAGAATGCAAGAAATTTGGAAATGGGAATCCAACATTTCTGAGTTACTCAGCTCACTGGTTCACAGAATCGTACTGTTCTTTCTATGAATTTATGGTTCCAACTCATCAATCATTAATTCACTGGATATTATGAACTTGTGTCCGGTCCGGCTACACAATTCAAGAGCTTGTATACTTTTTTTTTTTTTTTAAATATGATCGTCTGCATCGTTTTTATGGCATTCATTTTCGAATCGTCGTAGAAGATATAAATAATTCCGATAGCCTTCTCTTCTTTATTTATTTTTTAATGATATAAATATAAACATTACGTAAATGGGTTAATCTTATTTTGTTAGATCACTCAATATCCTTAACGARTGAAACTAATTTGAATTAAATTCCTTAATAAAACACAAAAATATTGAAACATGAAGGAGATATGGTCAATTTATCATTGAGAAGAACATGCCAATTAATGAGAGTAGCATCTTCCACAACTACTAGAATTGAATGTACATTTTCTAGGTCGAACTAGAACATTTTATTTCTCTTTCAATTTCAATTATTAAGATGAGATTTGCTTGGCATCTCATCTTTTTTCTTTTTCTTTTGCACATATGTATTTCTTCAATGTAAATGTTTTGAATTTTCTTTTTCTTTTTCTTTAATAACTTTTCTCATCGAGATTTCATGTATTGATGGAAAAAAGTAAGAGATATCTATTCACGAATTTAGGCCGCATAATTTGGGATTTTCTAGTTTTTATTCATAAGACAAATTCTATATATAAAAATTCAGTAATTTAAGCGTGACGTCCCATGTTTAAGTCCTATTTACGATGCAATTTGAAAGAGTTCTGGGTCAATTTTTTTCGATTAAAAGTATTTAAAACCATTTTAAATGGGAGAGAAGATGATATTATTCCTTCCAAAGATACTAATAAGTGAATAGAGACATGAAACCTTGGATAGACCAGCTGTTGTTTGTCTTAGWTATRCATTATAAACTGCTGTACAATCACACGATTACTCACGGGTTGCAAATTCACATCAAGATCTGCTTYTACTTAGTCAAAAACCATCACGGGTTGCTAACTTTTAGTGATTTAAGATTTATAAACTATCTTTCATGCAATAAAAATTTGATTTAGAATTTTCGTATTAAAAKGGCTAAATTTCTTAATATTATTTATTTTATTCATAATATTTAAACTCGAAACCTTATTAAGAGTACCACACGTCTTACCATTTGAACTTGTGAGATCTTTTCGCATTGGTCATTGAATCAAAATACAGGTGATATATGAGGTCATCCTCTAGTTAGTCAAAATCACTTTAGGAGTTACCTTTTGAGTAAGTGACAATTTCCCTTTGCAAAAGGACTGACATTGATTATTTACCTTCAGTTCTTTACCCATGCAAAGGGGATGTGATAACCACTAAGAAGAACATATATATATATATATTACTTATCTTAAAAGCTAATAGATTATGAATACTTATCTCATAGGCATTGCATTCAATAGAAAGTTACTCATTTTTCATCTGCATAAATGAATTAGGGCCTCATATATATATGCTGTTTGTATCCAAGAAACTTTTTTCTTTGTCCTTTGTCTTCTTCTTCTTCTTCTTCTTCTTAGTAGTTATAAGAGAAAACAGCCTCTTCAYATGTGATTTATCTAGTTAGAGAGGCTAATATACTAGACTGTGCTGTTAGCTGAGCCCTTACCATAGATTAGAAAAGGAATTGAGTTCATCCACCARTTTTCTTTTCCATTCTTGTCGTACTTGTCATCATTAAATAAATGTCACAAGACAAAGCATAAAAGGCATGGGGGATAGCCCTCTCCAAACTGCTGTCTTCTCTTTCCTTTCTCCAATGGAGTCAAACTATCCTTCTTTAGCTCTTCCTTGCATCTTATTCTTGATCCTTTTTTCTTGTGTTAGCTCAGACATAAGCCAAGACAAAGAAAAATGTGCAAATCAGCTTGTGGGATTGGCTACTTGTCTTCCTTATGTGAGTGGTGATGCAAAAAGCCCAACAGTTGATTGCTGTGCTGGGCTCAAACAAGTCTTGAAAAGCAGCAAAGAGTGCCTCTGCATCTTGGTCAAGGACAGAAATGATCCTAGTCTTGGCCTGAAAATTAATGCCACCCTTGCTCTCAATCTTCCTGATAAATGTCATGCACCAGCCGATGTAACCCAATGCCCTGGCAAGTTAATCTAGACTTACACATAGAGAGCACTATCTCTCTTTACCTACTCTTAACGGTTCCACTCTCTGAGCTCCCTATAGAAAAGTTACTATACTGTATGTGCACTGCTGCATAACCTGTATATGATATGTGTTTGAGGTGATTTCTTTGTTGCAGCCCTTTTGCACTTGCCTCCTAACTCACCAGAATCTAAGGTATTTGATGATTTTGCTCGCAGTGCCAAAGGAAGCAATAGTCCTCCAACTAAGAGTAAGAAAAGATRAACCCGGAGTCACTGTTCATTATGTTCAAGATTTCCWCTTTCTGCAAAGATCTTTTCTGTCTTCTTGTCTAAATATGATTCTTGTTGTTATGGTTTTAGCTGATCAAGGAAGTTCTACTGCAAAGGGATCAAGTGCAAGTATTAAGAGTGATGGAGGAAGAAGGAGATGGATGAGAATTGAGATGCTTGTTAGCTTCTTGATTGCTTTGGTAGTTCATGTCCTATGTAACTAGTTCTGATGTTTGCTGCAGGAAAGGATCGCTTGGATCATCTATACAGTTGTTTAATTTACCTTTTGTTTTCTTTTTTACTTTTACTTTTACCGCATCAACCCCTCTACAGTTCAAAAAAGAAAAGAAGTTGCTTTGGCAGAGAAGATGTTTAATCTAATCTCATTTTTTTATTTTTTATTTTCTGAATGGAATGAAAGTTTTTATGGGAAAAGTGTAAGAAACAAAAAGTATGGGGAGAAAATGAAAAGAATAAAAATCATGGGGTTTTTAATCACTTAACGCTTCACATTGCGGTAGGACCAATTAATCAAGTCAACATGTTAAAATATAAATGTTAAATGCATTTTCCCACCCCAAACTTCCATCAATTTGCACATTACTTACCCCCAAAAAACCTCTAATCACACCAATAACCCCTCAATTCTTCAGTGTCATATGTATTGACTGTGGCCCAGAAGGTAAAATAAAAGAACAAATCTCTTTGTAATCTTTAATCTTTTCTTTGCATTATTTCTATATATATATATATATATATATATCGTGCTCTGATCTAATTGAGATAAAAGACAATCAATAGCAAAGAAGTAATAAAAGAATTCTCACGCGTATTTACAATATCTGCAAAATATATATCTTCTAAACACAGCAAAAATCACGATCAAACAATGCCTTTGAACGGAAGATAAAAAGAGAAAAATTGACAAAGTCATCAACCACCACCTCCCCCTTCCCCTTTTCCTACATTTCAACACCTTACTTTCCATATTTTTCAAAAACCATGCCAAACCACCTCTTCCTTTAAAATATATTAATATTTTTTCTATAGATGTTTGAACATTTGATTTGACTAATATAAGCAAGTGTAAAAATATCTATTAAATTATGTTATATCTTATTACATGCCTAACTTAATAAAATTTGAACCTTAAAAGTCAAAACATTTAATATTTGATAAGATTTCATCGTCTTTTCTTATTAATTTAGATTCGATTTGAATTTATCTTTTGAAATTTAAGTGGGGAACTCTTGCACCATCCTCTCCCCAGACTATATATTCCATAGTAGAACACAGTCGATCGCTCAAGCTAGAAGTAAAGAACACGCAAAACYTGCAAAGGTCAAAAGATTCGAATCATTTGACATATGTATATCTTCAACACTTCTCTCGTTGAACCAGAAATTCGAACTTTTATTTAGAATCACAATACAACCGCCTCAAAAAGAGTAGGACTGCATTTCTCTATAACTCAATTAATATAAAATAATCGCAGAGCTTCATCTAGCTATTATCCACAACATAGATAATCTCCACCCCTCTATCTCTCTGTCTCTCTCTATTATATGTATATGTACAAGAAATTATCGTCTTCTTTGTCGCCCCTCGCCTGATTTAGTAATTTTGCAGATTTGTACTAGGAATCCACGAGCCCCATCAAGATTCAAGAATCATGGCTATGAATTCAAAAGCACAGTTTGGGTGTTTTCTGCTTGCTTTGTTCGCTCTGTGTGTCTCTGCTGACCCACCGACACTGCCGTCAGTGTATGAGATCCTTCCACAATATGGGCTCCCAAAAGGGCTTTTACCGGATTCGGTGGAGTCCTATACTCTGGCGGAAGATGGAACCTTTGAAGTCCATTTGCCAAAGCCTTGTTATGTGCAGTTTGACTACCTGGTTTACTATGAAAAGAAGATCACTGGGAAGTTGAGTGTTGGGTCTATTACTAATCTGAAGGGCATTCAAGTTCAAAGATTCTTCTTTTGGTTTGATGTTGATGAAATCAAAGTTGATCTGCCTCCTTCAGATAGTATATATTTTACTGTTGGGATTTTAAACAAGAAACTTGATGTGTCTCAGTTTCAGACTCTTCATTCTTGCCGTGACAAGGTCACTTCCTGCCGAGAGTCTTTGCGCAATGTTTTTGAGGTATAGTCCGTTCTTGCTGTGGTGTGGGTAATTAGTTTCCTTCCTAGTCTTTACACCTGCATAAAATTACTGATCTTCTTGATAGGTTGACTTAGATTATGGAATTTTTATTATTGTGCGATTTTTAAATTGTAGAAGTTTGCTGGTTCCTTACTTTATTTATTACTCGATTCCATCCGTTTCACAATGCAAGTCATTTTAGGAAGAAAGCCCATTTCCACCATGTAAGTTATTCTAAAAAAATTCTGTTATGCCTCCTATTGAAAATTGATTTTGTTTGACTGTATTTATTGATGTTCCTTTTATTTTTTTCCATATGCTTGAAACGAAATTGAAAAGATTAATGTTAGGAAGAGAGAAAGGGAGACGTCCTTGAGAGAGAAAGAGTAAAGAAAATAAAGAGACCGCAAGGGAATGTAGGAAGAAAGAGAAAGAGAGTAAAATAAATATCTATAATCAATTTACCTTGATTTCAGTTAAGAGAAAGAGATAGAATACACGAATTCAAGAGAAAGAGATTGAATACAATTTTAGAGGAAGGGTATATTAGGAACTTTAGGTAAAATATATTCTTATATTCTACAATATTGGTCTATGCACACAGGTCTAAAATGACCTATATTGTGAAACAGGAGTAATAGATCGTTGAATTTTGTTTAGTTAGTACTTTGAGAATTTGATAAGTTTGGACCAAATTTATCTTCTAATGCCAGTTTTTATTCAATGTGTTTTCTTTACATTATGCTGTATTTTTCTTAATAATCATGATAACTTGTTTGGATGTATGTTCATACATGGAGTTGTATGATTAAGGACATGCAGTGAGATAGTGGATTTCCCTTTCTTTTGGTATTTGTGATTTGTCTGAGATGTGAAAGACTAGATGAGCATCAGCATAGATGTGGTAGTAAGCCAATGGTGGTTGTATCGTGTGTGTATATATGGGACAATCATCATAATTTTCATCAAATATACTGGCCAGGAACTTGAATAAGTTTTTGAATGAAAACTAGGAAAATAATGGGACTCTTTTGTGCCCAATATGTTGATCTGATAAGATCACTGTAGGACAGTAACAGTAAGTAACTAATTCTTTTCTGATTGCACATTGCCTCCATCTTTGACGGCCAAGTTTAAGTGGCAGAATCTTTGAATATGATTGAGAAATCTTCTACAAGCCTAATCCCATACCACATAGAATGTGGTGAAATTTGGGTGGTGAAGTTCATTCCTGATCCCACATTGCTTTCTTTTAAAGAACAAACTAACGCACCCCTCATGTATTATTTTAAGAATTTTCAATGCTTACTCATCCATCTAGGCCAACCAATTTATTCTGCACAGAAGATTATTCTATGAACTAAAAGCTGGAAAGCTCAGATTGACTGTTTCTTTCAGCGCATTTAAACGCCCAAAATGTTCAACTACATAAATTTGTACATGCTCGAGTACACGTTTTCTCTTTAGAGAACAGGTCAGAAGAAGTGAACTTTTTATTTTATCTAGAAACATAACAAGCTTCTTTAGATCATTTCAGTTGCGTCTGTTAGTATCGTCTCCAAGAAAAAGAAAAAATGACTGTATAGCAAGATATAAAATTTTACGATATCATTTAAGAGAGGTCGTTCCAGATACGGAAATTACAATATATGTACTTCTCATTTCTTGATTTTTAAGTTTCACTCATTTCTAAGCGTCTCATAACTTTAGTTAGGATAACCAAAAAAGTAGCTGCATATTTGATTTGTGATGCATCTTACTTCTATGTGTAAGCCTGCTACTATACAGTTCGTTTCGTCTTCTGCACTTATTGTCCCATTTCCTGTGTTCTGCATAACGTTGTCTAGGTTTATAGCCACGTGCTGCATAAAGAGATATATGTTAGTTTCCAGTTGTTAAATCGAAGAATTCTTTTACCCTAATAAATCCAAACATATTGTGAATAAGATGCATTGGGTGCTAAAATTTGGTCAATGGACCTAAGGAAATGACAAGAAAGATAGTTAATAGATTCTTCCTATATAAATATGAGAACTTAGACGAATGAAGAGGCGGAGCATTTCAGTCTTGAGTGTGTTTCTGGCAGAATGTGCTTCATTTGCTGCTCAGGTCATAGTTGGGCTGGGCCAAAATCATTCATGATGATGGAAGACATATGCAAGCTAATATGCAAATTGGGATCCCAAACTCTTGTCGGTATTATTATTAGGTTTATAAGAGGTTAAAGGAGTCAAAATTCAAGGGTTAGAACAACACCATTATTTCTTTATCTTTTCATAGATAAAAGATATATAAATCTCTTTAATTGTAATGAGCATTAATTGTTCCAGAAATATATAAATCTCTCGCCACTGTATAAAAAATAGAAAACTTGTTCGATATATTGAGAAAAGATACAAGAGTAGAAAGGCCTTTTGGCCATGGAAATGGGCTGTTAAAAAAATGTCTTTGGACGTTGTTGAGATTTTCTAATGCCCTTGAAAATCCTTCTCTTTGTTCCTCTCCAAAGTTTCTGTGGTATATAAAAAGCTGCTACATCCATTCCCTTCTTCCATAGAGTCTACACTGCTTAAGTTTAAGTCATTAGTCCAGAAAGCCTGGCATCCAACATGCTTGTGCTACATCCTGAAAGGTATAAGAGCCGCAGGTAACTGGTAATTCATACCACAACTGCAGGTTTTGCTCATTGCTGATCATTTATATACAATTAATTTTGTCATCGTTTTCCTTAATTTTCTAGTAGTATATGAATCAGTTGACGATAGTCCTCCTCTTTTGCTTAATTTCTCTCGCATGACTGCTTCTTGCAGAAGGTCACCATTTTGGTGCAAAAGTAGTCCATTCCGTTTCCAACTGAAGTGATCCTCAATTTTTTTATAAACATTTGCAATAAGAGCCCCTTGCTGTCACAATTGTCTACCTCTCTCCTTCCCATGATAGAGAAGTAGGTATTCTGCATGGAATATTGCATCAAGTGGATGTCCCATTGTGACACACTTCTGAAAAGAAAGGCTGCATGATTATTTCCCCACAATCTCTTCACATCAGTCAACTTGGCACTTTTATGAGCTGCCATGGCCTAAAAGCTCAGACAAATGACCAAGTATATGTTTTTGGAACTTCAAATCTGCTCGCATCAAATTCGCTATGAGGATGGTTTTTGAGCTCATCTGAAACCCCGTATTTATACTTTTCCAGGCAGTCAATCATAACTACTTGGTCATCAGTTCTTTTTCAGGACTATGTTAAAAAAAAATTGCTATTCCACATAGCTCCTCTAGTAAACCAATGCAGCCTTTTTTCATGAATAATCCGGTATAGTTAGTCAATCTTCTATTACCACTTCCCCCACTCAAAAATATGCTTTTGGCTACTTTAAACTTGCTCCTCGTCGATGCTTTTGAGGTATAYGCTTCTGCCTTTTATTTTCCCCTGCATAGCTTGAAATGAGAAACTTTCCGGAAGAACGATGCAGAAGTGGGGAATCATGGACTACTTGCTTTGTCTAAAATCTGGACCCTAACGTCCTTTGTAATGCCTGGATTGCATCATCTCTCATTATTTGATGTTACTTATTATACTTTTGGTTGTTATTATCATTATCGTCAATTTACTTATTTCATCTTCTACCTAGTCAATTCTTTCATTTTTCTTTTTTTTTTTTTTTCTTTTCAAGTTTTTGTTGGAAAAGAATTCTGAACTGCCTGTATCCACTCTGATATCTTGATTAATTTGTTTCCTTTCTTTGTTATGTCACAGCTGCCAGCTCCTGTAGATGATATACCAATGCTTTTAACAGAGTAGATGTAACCTTAAGGAGCTTAAAACATACAGCAGGTGGTCTCCTGTTTCCTTTTTCCTCAGAGATCAGGATTTCCAAAACTGCTGTTGCTTGGAGTACCTACTAAACAATGTTATGGTTGAAATTGTATAGTATATATGTTGTAACATTATGAAGCTTAAGTTATGTACTGGGATGAGTTACTTTTCAAGATCATCTCTGCATATATGTATGTTAAGTGGTTTATGTTATTCAGTTATCAATATCAAATGCTTTTTCTATGGCTTTAACTTTTGGATTTCGAGTTTGAGAAAGTAAAGGAGAGGTAAAGAGAAGATGCAGACTTCAAAGGTGTAAGGGATGTGTTTGTGATTGCAGGAGTATAGGACAATGATGGTTACATATCTATGTTGGTTTTTAAGATGAACCAGTGTAACATTTCCAGAACATGATTTTGAAGGAGTCTGTTGTGAGTTAATCTGGTGGCCTGAATAATTGCGTTTGAGTTATTTGAATACGGAACRATAATTTGGGTCTCCTTATCAAGAAACTGCTTGGAAAGGTGCTGGCCACCTTGTTATTGACACAGTTGCTGTATTGATGCGCAATTAGGCGAGCTAGCAGGTCACTCTACTTCTTGGCTCACTTGATTCATGTAGTAAGGTGGCGAATGCAACATCTCTAATCTCGATTTAATTTTATGCTTCATTGCTTGTGTAGGCCGTCATTGATGTGTAGGGAGTATAGCATGGAGCGAGTGTCAATTGAACTATGTGTAGGCCTTAGGCAATTCCTTTGAATGGCCTAGCAGCTGTACTCTCCAAATGGACTGTTTCTTTTTWTTTTTTATTTTTTTAAACACGTGATTCATGTATAGTAATATGATTTTTTATTTTAAACTTAGAAAAGCACGTTACTCTTTTCCTATTTTTCGTAATCTGGAATATGAATTTAAAATAAATATGTATTATTTTTTTCTTTTGGTAAAGAGGGTCTAATAGGCGGACTCAGGTAAAGTAGAGAGGACCAGATCAACCCAATCAATTTCCTCTTTTTCTAATAGCAATTCTAACATAGGCAAAGTACAAAGCTTCTAGCTGTTTGAAGCCATCTATAGGGCCTGTTGTGCTGTTAGGAGAACAGGCTTATAATGTGCCATTTCCGTGTATATATTCTCTCCCCTTCCGGAGTAGTGAGCCATCCCAGAATTTTTATAATGTGCCATTTCCGTGTATGTATTCTCTTCCCTTCCGGAGTAGTGAGCCATCCAAGAATTTCTCATCGTTGATAGACTTCTTCCCACTGTCTCAAAGCAGAGAACTCAACAACGATGGCCTTGTCTTCAAAGCAACAAGTTCTATTCTTTTTTCTCCACCTCTTCTCTCTCACCCCTCTTTCACTTTCCAATGCTAACTTTCCCTTAGACCTCAAGGATACAGTCCCAGACATACATGAAATTCTCCCGAAGTACAACCTTCCAATTGGTCTCATCCCTGGGAATGTGAAAAACTACACTCTTTCCACAGAGGACTATAGCTTTACCATTGAGTTCACACGCCCTTGCTATATTCATTTTAAAGATCAGCTGGCTTATTATGATACATATGTAAAAGGAAAATTGGGTTATGGGAAGGTTTATGATGTTCACGGGATACAAGCAAAGAAGCTCTTCATATGGGTCTCCGTTACTGGGATGGAAGTTGATGTGAAGTCAAACATGATTGAATTCCATGCTGGGGTTTTCACAGAGACGATGCCTGCTAAAGATTTTCAAACTATTCCTATTTGCCGGGAAAAAGGGTTACAAGAAACAGAATGGGCTTCAATTTGAGGTAAAGTTTCCATATTTGTACATATACTTACAATTAAACGTGCGTTTGCTCGTTGCTGTTTCGATCAATAGCAAAAGCATCACAGAGATTAATGGAGACACTGAGATTGTTATAATTTCAGGGAATTTCCCTCAAAGAATTTACTTTCTGCTTCTGGGACTCGAAATTTGATATAGTTTATGTCGATGATGGATTAGGTGAATTTGTTCATTGGAAAAGCTTTGAACTTTTGCCAGATTATACATTTGATAAACATATGTTAGTTACTGTTCTTGAAATTCATATTCCTTTTTTTCCCTTGCACATTTTTTCTGGGAGAACTGTTTGATGTTACATCTGAAACAGAGATAAGATGTAGATATCTTCTTTTCTCCATGTTGGAAACTATATTTGGGTTTTCACCTGAGGGTTACTGGCTTATTCTTGAATGATGTTTGTTCTCTTTGAATCGATGATATGTGATTATTAAATTGGAATAGGAAGCAATTAAAGCCAGGTGCAGGATTAATATAGATGCTCTCTTGTGATGGAATCAGGATCACATGTTTGTGTTTGGAAATATTGATGGGATCTGACATTGTCAACTCTTGGTCTTTTGCTTTCTCAATGAAGATGTTCCTTTGGAATTCAGAATCTTAAATGATAAAAGAACAGACGAAAGAATAACCACCTATCTGGTATAAGTCAATCATGCAAGCTGAATGAGTTCGAGAGTCACTCCAATTCCCAATTTGACAAAATTGTCTTGCCTTGKCAATGGGTAAGCTCAAATTAATTTTTATAGACATATAAGCCAGAATCACAGAGAAACTTCATATTTTTGTTTTGTAAACATACTCTGAAATTTTATTACTTCTGTATCCTAGGATTTACTTGTAAATCCGAAGAAATGATCTACCTCTTTCTTTTATTGTTCCATGCCAATCACCCTCTAAGAGTCCCAAAATCATAAAGTGTTAGCTTGCTGACCTTTTAGGATTCTGATATGTGCACTTGCTCTCCGTACATATCCTCGAAGAGAAGTTTTGGCAAAACCCTGCAAGCTGAATATTGGACCAGATGATTTCCTTTTCTCTTTTTCGTTTTTGATTCTCATTTTTATCCTGCCTTTCGGTAATAGTTTATAGCATCAAGATACTGGAATATTAACTAAAGCAATCCCTCTACCTTTGAAACAGAAGAAATAACCATGTCAAACATCGACAGGAGGTGAGTTCACTGGCTGGGGTAAAGAAAATATTGTACAGAACAATTAAGCAGTCATAATCATAGAGTAGGTCTATGGCGACTCATCATCTGTGAGGTCTCCTAGATTTCTAAGTTGATATAGAAATTTCTTTGAGGATGCTCTCCGGAAAAGGTACTAATTCAGAATGTTCGACGCACGTGCCATAAGCAGAGGTATAGGACAATGCTAGTTCTACAGGCTCACAACTTATCTGATTCTCAGCTCTAACAAAGAATGTTACTTCAGTTCAGAAATTTACTTCCAGTAATGTCCATGGGCATCATATCAATTCAATATAATTTTCCCTCGAGATATTCATCTAGAATTTATTTCTTCTCATTCTGATTGCATCTCTTGTGACTTCCTCCGGACATTTTTCCGTGTAACTTCTATTAGAACCATCTGCAGTCAGAATCTTATAAAGCACCTCGAGATAGTGACTAATTTGATCTTTGGAATCTTCAAAAATTAGATTCCCACATATTCATAACCTCTTTACTCTGATTTTTGGAAGAATTATGTTAGATGCTTCTTGCATCACATACTGTAAATCTTTAGATATATTGCTTCGGAACTATATACTCTTCCATTTTCTTCCCTGAATACCAGCAATGAGATGATTTCCTTTCCCATTGTTGTATTCCTCTGGTAATTTGGGACCGTTATTTGGTCAAAACATTGAAGATGTGCATAACAAAATACATACTGATCTAATGTTTGTAGTTTAAACCTTTGTCTTCAGACTTCAAATGACTATTCTGGTATAAAGTTAACCTGGCAAAGCAGATCACATGTATTTTTGAGGAATTATCTAACAGAACTGCAACATAGAACCATTGTTGCCTTGTGATTGTCATGGTATGAACAAAAGGTTTAACCAAAGGAAAATTATGACAAATCTATCATTACTCAATTCTCCTCATATATATATATATATATATATAAGGCATGATATTGTAGAGTTCTAGTTACTGGATTCTTTGACTGTCATCTCTCCTCAATTCTCCTTTGTGGTTTCCTTCTTTTTGCAGGTTCAAGTCTATTCAAAGCTCATTGCAGTTCTCTGATATAATGAAGAAAAGAAGAAATTTCTTGGTATTTTGAGCAACTATAGCATTGATTTTGTGAGTGCACATAAATTTTCATATTACAAATGATGTTCATGTCCCCTTTTATGTATGTAGCATCTTCCTTTGTTTACATGTGTTTATTCCAGGTATCCTCTTGGTGTGGTTGATTCTATATTTCTTGTCTTAATGTATTTTCTCTTCTACATATGATTTAAGAATGAAGATAAACTATGGAAAATACTCGTTAATTCTATTGTATTTCTCAAGTTTGATTTACATTTTCATATTCTTTTTAGTCTTTTATAAAGGAAGTTTTCGTATTCATTATCATTAGTGTCTATTTTATTCATCATTGTTGGGCCGTACAAATGAAAGGATGAAAATGATTTGGTGACTGGATGGTGGCATTTTTGTCTTTTTGTTATGGGACCTACTCGAGCCAGCACTAATATTTTCTTAGAAACTATTGAAAAAACGCATTAGTTCTATCATATTCTTCGAGTTGATTTTACATTCACCGTTGCTTGTCCTAAAAAAATAATTTAGTGATTGGATGGGGGCATTTTTATCTTTTCACTACTATAGGATTTAGTCGGATGCATTAATTTTATCTTTTTATGACGAGTATTTACTTTTTTATTTTTCTTTTTTGGAATTGAAAAGAATATATTAAATTAAAATTGTTATATCAAATAATCAAACAGTAACTTAAAAGTTAAGTATTTTTTTCATTTATATCCTTTATTATTTAACACTTTTAATGTTGACCTTGAGTTGGATAAAAAAAAGTTAAGAAAGCAACAAATTGATATTTTCAGTAAAAAAAAAACAAGCCTTTGATTGAGAAAACTAAAATAATAAGCCCTGAATTGATATTTCATGACATTTCTAAGGACCATTTTGAAATTTACTGCGTCATAATCCCATCAACATATTTTATTAAAATTCAATCGCTACAATTCTTCTTGCAACAGAAAAAGCAGAGACACGCGCCGGTTGGGCCACAGATTCCATGACCCGTTAACGATCCGTGTTCTTTGACGCAGAGGGAATTACACGCGTCCTCTTTGCACGGATTCACTGGGAGTTGAACTCCACATATTCTCGCACCATCTGCCTTCGGCAATACATTCCCTGCGAACACAAAAATATAAAAAAGAAGAGTTTAATTAAATTAAAAAAAGATAAATTCCCTACGAACACTTCTCTTTAATTAAAGAACGGAGTCCGAAACTTGACTTTTAAAAGGATTAAATGATAAAATAGATATTTTATATAAATTTTAAAAATAATAATAATAAATATTTAAAATTTTAAAAGAAATATTAGATAATGACTGTGAATTCCACCACGGGAGGATGCATATTGAAAAAGAAAAGGAAGATTTACCGTGTAGTATACAGAGGAGACACATGATAGCAATCAGGTAAGTCCTCATTGTGTAATCCTTAATGTTAGGAGAGTGAAGAAGTCAATGTTCCATGAGACTAAAGAGGTGCCTATATTTATAGGGGCACAGTCACTATAAATTTTGGGAATTTTTTTAATGAGAAATTGGATATAAATATTAATAATTTGATGACTTTACTTTGCTAAAAGATTTATCTCTCTAAATAATAATTCTTTTTTAGTATTTAATGAAAACAAATTTAATAAAAATGGTAAATGTGATGGTGCTAGATACGTATCAGATACTTACCATCAAATGTAGAAAAATTACTATTAAAGTTTATACATTATTCACCAACCACCACAAAAATTGTGAATTTTACCCAAAGTTTTCATTTTCTTTTATTAGAGATTTTTTTTAATATCCTCTTAAAAGAGTTCTGATTGATATAAAATATTATTTTATTATTAATTGGATCTTGAGAATTATATACTCGTTGCATTTTTAAATAATTATCAGTTTAAATAATCTTTTTATTTCAAATTACTTATCACCTTAGGAAATCAAGAATAACATTTTTACTGGTAATACGTTTTTACAGAACGATCTCAAAATAAGCCCAAGTGGTCATGTCACCTATGCAACAAAATAGGAAAGTTTAATCAAAACGACAAGAAACTGCCGTTTGATAAACTTGATCATAGAAGGCAGAGGATATATTTGKCCCTTTTCTACATGTCTTCGCCTCTCTCCTTGGCTTATGTAGGTTTTAGTGTTCTTCCTAGGCCAGCAACATAAGCAGATGCTGTTTATAAAGAACTTCATATTGCCGGCTATCTCAGTTACACTTTTGAACATTGTTTCCGTGTTACTATTTTCAGAAACTAATACAGAAAATGTGGCTATTGCTACTGATTGTTGTTGCATTGATCATCGTCTCCATTACTCACTGGCTGTATAGATGGACTCATCCAAAATGCAGTGGGATTCTTCCACCGGGCTCCTCCGGCTTCCCTCTCATCGGAGAGACTCTTCAGATGGTCAAGTCGATCRACACATTAGGCATTCCACCATTCATGAAARCAAGAATGGAAAAGTAAGTAAATTCTGTCATCATCATRCACTGGTAGTGAACCCCTTATGTTTACTAACATTTTCACTTTGATTTTTCAGATATGGACCTCTGTTTCGGACTAATGTGGTTGGTAGACATGTAATTGTATCAGCTGATGCAGAAATTAACCATGCCCTCCTCGGCCAGCAATATTCAAGTGTTCTTGAACAGTGGTACCTTGACTCATTTGCAAAGCTTTTTGGGCAAGGGGAATCTGCTCCAGATGCAAACACCATCAACAAGTACATTAGAGGTGTGTCCTTAGGCCACTTTGGTGCTAATAGCCTCAAAGAGAAACTCATACCAGAATTGGAAAACTGGGTTCGCAGTACACTCCTGTCATGGTCTTGCCGGGATTTTATTGAAGTGAAAACTGCACTTTCTACTGTACATGCTTAGCATCTCTGGCCCTCGTCTTGCATATCTTTTTGAAGTTTATGCAGAACTCTCATCTTTCTAAAACACATTGTTTGGTGATTGTAACAGACCTTTCTTCAACTTGGTCTGAAACTATTGTTCAGCTGTGATCCAAAAGATTCACGGGAGTTTGTAGAGAAGTATCTCCTGTTTTCTGAGTCTTTTATGGCAGTTCCATTGAATATCCCCGGCACTACTTACCATAGAACTRTGAAGGTAATCATGAATAAGATCATCTTTGAGAATTAATGCATCAGAGCTAAGCAGACACAGTATGACATTTTCAGGACAAAGATAGAGTTTTAGAGATGCTGAGAGCCATAATCAGAAGTAAACTTGCTTCAGGGAAGAACTCCCAGGATGACCTTCTTGATCACATTCTTGCAGACATGAACASAGAGAAGTTCCTCACYGAGGATTTCATCGCCCAGTTGATGTTCTCGTTAATATATCCCACATATGAGGCAACTGCATGGACTTTGGCATTAATTCTCAAGTTCGTCTCAGAAAATCCTTCAGTTCTACAGGRACTAAAGGTCTGTACCTCACCAATTTAATCTTAGCTCTGATTTTGTTTCCTTTTTCTTGATATCTAACACCATGATTCCCAATCTAACAGGTGGAGCATGATGAAATTCTTAAGCAAAAGGAGAATCTGGAGTCTTCAATCACATGGGAGGAGTATAAATCCATGACATTTACTCATCAAGTCTGCTTCAGAATCTTCAAATTCTCTATCTGTGATTATAAAAATGTTCCATTTGGTGAAACTAACCTGGAAACYACACAGGTGATCAGTGAAACTTTGAGACTGGGAACTTCATCTCCAGGATTCCTACGAAAAGCGACGAGGGATTTCGAAATAAATGGTAAATTTGAACTTCTGCAATTGCTTTATCAGTAGCATTTGAGTTGTAAACCACTGAAAGATTTCTGCAGGTTATACAATTCCAGCAGGCTGGGGTATTTTGCTTGCCATTTCCCCTGTGCATTTCGATCCTAAAGTATTTGAGAATCCTCTTGAATTCAATCCAAGACGATGGAAGGTACTCATTATAGATTACATCAAATGCAGGATGCTGTTTTCTCTTGTTGATCGGTCTGATCTTGTGGTGTGATTACCAGGCTATACCTCGTCATGTAGCGAACAAATACCTAACTCCTTTTGGGGGAGGAACGAGACAATGTGCAGGTGCTGAGTACGCTAAGGTCTTGACAAGCATTTTTCTCCATGTCTTACTCACAGAGTACAGGTATATTATAAGTTGCATTTTCATTCACTTCCCTCGTTCTGGGAATTAACTATCTATGTGATTCATCAGGTACACAAAAATTCAAGGAGGAGATGTAATTCAAAATCCAATGATAGGGTTTAAAGATGATCTTTGTATCAAAGTTACGAAATTACAAAAGTAACCGAAGTGCTTCTATGTTGTAATTCCGGGAGTCATGCCGACGACAAATGTAATAAAACATACTAATTACCTTTTACTTGCTATGTCCTATTTTTAAAATGTAATATAATATATTTCCATTATACTATCCCAATATCAATGGCCTTTTTTGGTTTAAGCAAGACCCAGACGAGAAACATAATCAGATAAAGAGGATCAGCACGCGTAAGGAATTAAATTCTCAATTTTTTTTTAATAGAATGAGAACGATTAATCACTCATATCAATCGATCAAATTTAATAATATTGAATTTTTCGTTAAGACGAAAAAAGAACAAAGATTATAATTGCCGTTTATCCACTTATAAATTATGAATTTTATCAAATAAACATGGGTTTAAGAACTTTGTAGAGTTTGTCACTTGAAATTGATGTCAAAAATGAGTTCTTAAGCAGGCGATTGGTAAAGGTAAAGCCTCTCAATGGAGAGAATGGAAACGACGTCGCCCCGAAAGGTTCGATTTTGATTTCCTGAGCTTGACATAAGTTTCTTCGTCTCCCTTTCATCGCCAAAAGATTCTTCCTTTCACACACTGCTAAACTGCAATCTCAACAATGGCGAAGAAATCAGCATTGATTGAGCTTCACCACATCAGCCTCGTCTTCAAATACGCTATTKCGTCGAGACTCTTGGTATTAACCCTAATAGTGTTATGGCGATCGCTTCTTAGTCCGTACGACACCTCCGCTTCCATCAACCCTAGCTGCCTCACCGCCGATTCCAATTCCAGTTCGGATTCTCAAGTTCTCTTTCCTCGTGTTGCTTCAGCATTGGAGGACAGCATCGTGTGGGACGGTGTCTACTTTGTTCGCATTGCGCAGTGCGGCTATGAATATGAACAGTCCTACGCCTTCTTGCCGTTGCTCCCCATTTGCATCTCTTTCTTGTCTAGAACAGGTATTCCTTTTTTTTAAAATTAATTTCTCAAATCCCTCTATTATGAATTCTCCAGTATGAAACTTTACTGTTCTATTTTTCTTTTGGAAAAAATGACATTTGAAGTGCTTTACTTGAAATTTTTTGTTTTTACGAGAAAATTTACAATATAGAAACAGGCTAGGGATGAAGKAGAACAGTTTAGCAGAAAYGTCAGAGTAGGAMTTTAATTTTTACTGAAGGTTTACATACTTTGGCCTTTTTCATGCATATATTTATGTTAGTTTAGCTTCTTCGCCGCCACCCCCCCCCCCCCCCCCCCCCCCCCCTTCTCTTCCTATTTTGATTATTTAGCGTCTCATGACATTTAGATTCTTTAGATTTCTAATATTAGAATAGTTTATACATAACGAGCTTCACCTATTTAGAAGTATTGAAGCTGAGACAAAATTTGACAACTATAACGGGCTTCAAGATTAGCAACCTGAGCTATGTTATGGAGCATAAAAAGTTCTCATATTCGTTTGTCATTGTCTTTGGCACCATTTGGTATTTTCTCATATCATGCATTGCTATAGGTGTGTCTTGTTAAAAAGCTTTAAGTATTTCTTGTTAAAAGTTGATAATGCTTATGATTTCTTTGGTCTCTGAGCAGTTTTTGCACCATTTGTACCGCTCATCGGACAAAGGGCTGTTCTTGCATTGTCAGGCTATGTGCTTAACAACATAGCATTTGTGTTTGCTGCTCTGTATCTCTACAGGTGAGTTTTGTGTTCAAAGAATGGAGGTAGGCAAAGGCTTTCTTGCTTTTGGTATGAGTTACCTGAATGTTGCTATGATATTGCAAGTAAAAGGATTGTCTTATAGTTTGCATTTGCTAATCAGTACAAACTGATTAGGTTCAGTAAATATATTTCAGTAGGATGACACGTCTTTGATAATGGCCAGTACTAAAATTTTGTGAGTTGGGATTTTACAAATATTAATTTGTTATGAACAATAGGCAAATGACTTCTTTTAGATTTTTATTTTGTTAACAAGAACAGTGGGTTGAGATAAATTTATTTATTACAATGTTGTATGGGTACTAAAATAACTCGTTCTAATTCTATTTCTCTGACTCTAGCTTTTGCTTTTTTCTGCAACAGGCTTTCAGTTCTTGTTTTGAATAATGCAGAGGTAGCACTGCGAGCATCAATCTTGTTTTGCTTTAACCCAGCTTCCATATTCTACTCATCAATGTATTCTCATATGCCTTTTGTTATATATATCTACTAATAAAGCATTTAATTTGAGCATAGCTTGCCCTTCTGATGTGCAGATATTCTGAGAGTTTGTATGCTCTCTTGTCAGTTGGAGGATTGTATAATTTTTTTCGTGGTGCAAATAATACTGCAACWCTTTGGTTTGCTCTCTCTGGGGCTGCTCGGTCAAATGGGGTGCTTAATGCTGGCTATATTGGCTTTCAGATGATGCATAGAGCTTATTATGCCATTTTTTTGAAGAAACGTGCCTATGTCAGCCTCTGCTGCCTTCATCCTCTTAGTCTTCCTTTGCTGATGTTGCTTCTGACAGAATTCATATGGAATTACATGCAAAAGTTTTATTTCTCTATTTACTCTAATTTGCTAATTAATTTTCATATTGAATTTGACATTATATAGAAAATTTGAGTATCCTATTATCCCAGAGACTATAGTTGTGAATAAAATGTGCAATGAGGCTTTAAGTGGGAGGGTTAGATTGATTTGAACTAATAATGATTCACAAAGGATTTTATTTCTCTAAGGTTGAATTTCTCTGGCCCATTTTGACCCTAACACTCACCACTGCTCATGGAAACATACACCCCAGGTAGATGATTATATGTGAAGTTGTTATAAAGCTGGAAAACTTAGGAGACTTCTTTTGTTAATATTTGACAAAGGATGATCTTGGCTACTGTCACAACAGCCTCGGCTAATTAATTCTTCCTGAAACCTATGCAGTTTGTAATCTCTCTCTCTCTCTCTCTCTCTCTCTATGTGTGCGTGGGATACGTAAAGGAACGCGTGTACCCATGCACATGCTTATATATATTTATGGGTGTCAGTGTGCTTAATATATCGATATGTTGTCTCTGCGTTGTGTGTGTATTTGTCTTCTGTATACTCCTAAATCTGTCTGTATGAAAATATGTCATTCTTGATTGAGTTAGATATTCAAATTTTTGTGGGTAGATAACTGTTTATGCTCTCTTTGGATTGATCTGCGCTCACAAACATTCACATGAAGGAGGCTTTCTTGAATTACAGTAGACAACAAACATTACCTGACATGAGAACTTTGGAGGTTCTGATGGAAGAATTAGAATTGAGCACTGCAGCATGGAATTCAAGTCAATGCTTAGGTGCATATGAATGTCTGGATGAGTGGATATAGGTGGCACTGAAGCATTTGATGAATGTCTTTCTTCAATATGTGAACTTTACATAATTGAGACATAAACCTTCTCATCTGTCCGTTAATTCATTTTTCATGCTTTTAACTAGATCTTGTTTCAATCTTTTTGTGCTTCAAATTCCTTCAGAATGCATTTGATCTTAGCAATATCTAATATGAATAATTTAGTTTGAGTATCACTATCCAAGTCACTGGCCTGTTTGCTTTTACTTTTTTAAGTTCATCCATCTACTTAAGGCTGCTTAATTTAGTGTTATAATTGCAAGTTAGAATAGCTTTGAACCGTTTGTTAACTTATGATCTTCGTGGTAGATAACGTTAGTTTTTTGGCTGTGCAATCCTAATAGACAGCAAGCAGCATCTCAAAATATTTCTTATTGATGTCTAAATTAAAATACCAAAGCATATTCAGTTACATGGCCTATGAATTAAGGCTTATCTTTTACTTTTATATTCTTTATGATGATTGAAAAATAACAATCAGTTGAATCTAAATCTTCATGAGCTGAAGATCTTGGAAGTCTGGACTTTAATTGGAGAGAGTTCCTAATTCTAACTATTCTAGAATTTGAGATAAAGCTAACTGAGGCCTTTTTCTCATGCCAGATAGCACTGCAGGTGATTGTTTCTGGAGCTCTGCGTTGCTTGTTTATCTTTATTCCTTTCCTCTCGTTTCAAGCATATGGATATTACAACTTCTGCAGTGGAAATCCAGAGGATGGAATAAGGCCTTGGTGCAAGGCAAGACTTCCTTTACTCTACAATTATATTCAAAGTCATTATTGGTATGTAACTATGTTTCATCTCTCAGAAAATGTTCCAGTAGTAATCACCCCCCCCCACCCCAACCAAAATGATAGGCAATTGTCTATCTAACTAGAAGTTGGAGAAAGATAGTGAAATTACGGTTGCATCTCTCTTATATATATAATCTTGCATTCATCCATAGCATGCATATTTCTTGATCTAACAAGTTAAATTATGGAGTTTTTTTAATTATTGAGCTTGAAGGACTTGTTTCTGAAGAATTGTGTCATGCAATGTCAAGCCTGATATTTACTATTATTGTCAGGGGAGTGGGCTTCTTGAGATATTTCCAAGTGAAACAGTTGCCAAACTTCCTGCTTGCATCCCCAATAATGTCTTTAGCAGTCTGGTCTATTGCCCATTATGTGAAATTGTGGCCTGAAGCTTTCTTCTCTCTTGGTTTGGGATCATCCCCTGCTAATAATGAATTGTCAGCTTCAATCCTTTCTATGGGGGCAGATAAGAAACCCAAGACTGTTGGCATTTCAGAAAATGAAGCTTCAAGCACACAGCAAGGTACCATAAATGTTGGCTGTTATGTTACATAGGAAATTTGATAAGCTTCTTTTTCTCATAAAAGTAAGAGATGGTATGTTTAAGAACCAAGACAGATAATTTCCATGACTCTTCTAATCATCTTTTTCCGGAGTTTCTATTCCTATTGAATTTTGAGTCAATAATCTCTAGAGATGTTTTGTGGTTTTATCTTTTAATATCTTTTGGCCATAGAGCACAGATGACAATCTCAATAGAGTATTTTGTTGATGGTAGATGCTTGGTCAACTAAACTCAGGAGAAGATCAACCGGCACAGGGAATATAGCTACCAGGCCAGAGGATAATCCGTCTGCGGAACCTGGCTGTTTACCAGTTGTTCTTCTTCCTTTTGTTCTACACTTGAGCTTCAAGGCTGCCACAGCTTTTCTAGTTATGCATGTACAGGTTAGAGGATCTGCTTTGATTTTGAAATCTGGAATAAATTTTGATCTGAATGTACTTAAACATATTTCATCAGAGAAGAGTGACTATCTTCACATTTCGTTTTTTTCTCTTTTAGCAGCATAAGCATGGATGTCATTCTTTTGATGAACTTGATTTTTTGTTTCAATTATCTATGTCTCATTTGATGATGGTCATTACAGGTTGCTACTCGGTTTTTATCAGCCAGTCCTCCACTTTACTGGTTTGCCTCATATCTCATGGCAACTCCTAATGTTGGCAAGAAGTGGGGTTATATAATGTGGACATATTGTGCATCATACATTTTCCTTGGCAGTCTGCTATTCTCCAACTTCTACCCCTTCACTTGAGATGTTTGGTTCTATGCATGCTTTAATCGTTTTCATCTTCATGATCTTTCCTYCTGGACTTGCATCAGMTGATTGAATMATGTAAAGAAGAAGCCGATTGCCTGCGCAGCTGATATCTGAACTATGAGATAGCAGTCTATTCTGTTTCTGATCTTTTGATGGAAAAATGTTTCTTGGTTAAGTTTCCACTAGTAGAATTCCATTCAAGACTGGTTAATTAGGCATATTTTTGTACCCTATCCATTGTCTCCTTGGAACTATACTCCTTTCTCCTAGCCTGGCTATGAAAAAGCCTCCAGGGTTGATGTTTCAATGCCTACTCTTTGCTTATTCGACATGGATCCTAACATTCTTATTAATTTGTTCATTGTTAAGTAAGGACATGTTTGATAACTCAACTCAGCAGTTCCTTAATAATTTAATTTTGAAATGTTTTAATATGTTAAGTTTTTTTAAATTTCTTCTATAAATTTTTAATGATAATATTATAAAGATATTTCAAGTCAAATTATCCAATTTATATTCAGATTAAGATATTATAATTTAAATATTTGATGATTAAAAATTTAATTATTTTTTAGATTTTAGACTTTAGTTTTAGGTTGTAATTTTATCAAACAGGTCTTTTAATTCCTAGGAAGTGCTTTCTTGCTTTCACGTATGAGTGCATGACTTGAAAACCCTCACATAATTGCAGTTATTGACACCCCAAAGGCTGATATTAAAAAATTAGTGAGATAATACACGTTGATAAAAAAAAATAAAAAATTTATAATATCTCGTTAAAATTTTATTTTTATTTTTTAAAAGGAAAAGGTTTGCCCTTTTTTATTTTTATATATTATTTAAATGAAATCGCGAGTTTAAAAAAATTATATCATGAAAAAAAAACAATATCGCGATAAAAAATTATTCTTTTATCTGAATTGTAGAGAATTTATATTTTTAAAATTAAAATAATTGGGCTTTCTATATTTGGAATGACGGAGGAGTATATACAGATATTTTGGGCTGTCGCCAAAAACCCGAACTTCCCCTAAACCCTTTCCTTCGGACTCCGGCCTCTTGGAACGAACTTCCTTCAGAGTTCTGAGTTGATAGCTTTCTCTTCTCTCCTCAAAAACCCCTCCCTTTTCAATTCTTCTCAATTCCCATTTATATTAGGCAAACGCACCGCCTCTCCTCTTTCTCATTTATCGGTTTTTTTAGATTCCGAGCCAATTCAGAGGTACTTTCGGTTTCTGTTTTATCAATTCATGTCAATCTTTATTATATGGATATGTGACCTAATTCGGGAATTTGGAAAGAAAAGTGAAATTCTTGTTTGAATGCTACTGAGGAATAATGCAAGAAAAATTATCGAGAACGCAAACCGTAGGGTGGATGGTTGTAGCTGTCTTAACTTGCCAAAAGGAAGGATAAACATAGATGGTTATGAAAATATACCTCTTTCCCTTAAATTCTTTTAACGGCTTTTTATTATCGTTAGTTTTTTTCTGTCATTTGCTGGAACTAGAGACATGCATAATGGTGCTATTTGATGGTGAATGGTGATGAGCTAGTATTAATGTCCATGTTGCTTGACGTTTTAAAACCTATCCCAATCAAACTAAAGAACTAGCGACATGATATGAAACTATAGTGAATTGCCTCGTGGAATGGGAGACAGAAGCTTATTTAAAGCTTTATTGCCACTTTTGTACTAACATTTGATAAACATAAATAGTTTATAAATTTTATGTGCATATTCTTGCAAAATTCTAAAGATTATAACTTGACATTTCAATTGGTTTGCTGATCAGACTTATTAATTGGTTGAGGTCCTTGGATAGCAATATGAGCATGAAGGTTGAGCAACCACCCACTCATACTCAGACTACCATAACAGCAAGTCCTTCCACAGCAGCTGCAACAACAGTTTCAAAGGTCTCTATGTTTGCCAAAAAATCTGGGTTTGTGATACCAAAGAACAAGCTATCAGGATCATTGGTTCCCATTTTCCGAGGTAAAAAGGGTAGCAGTAAAGCAGCAAGTGAAGAAAGTGCTAGACAGGTGCAAAGAAAAACCAAATGGGGACCTGATCTAACTCAGGATACTGCTGTAAGAAAAGGAAGAGCCTCGGCATATCAGGTATCTAGAATTTTGCTTAAATTTGTCTCCAGTTTCCTGTTCAATCTTTCATGCTGTTTGCCTGTTCTTTTTGGGGGGAAATTGACAGTCTTTGTCCTTAAACCCTTTCAGGTGCCCTCTGGGTGCCACTTCCTTCCTCTCGCATTCATTTGATTGATTTTAGTGTGTCAACAAATTTCTTCACTTATTACATTGTGTCCTTAAAACATTTAGCTTTTCAAAGTCCAACTTTGGAGAAATRGGTTGGAGGCATTTATGGCCCCAATTTGTGGGAGGAAATATTTTATTGCTTGGTGGCAATTAAAAATTTTCCATTTTCCCGTTGGGTGCTGAAGTGTCAGTATGTTCTGTGTGAATGGGCTTGCATCCGCTTCCCATGCCAGGTGCACCTAAGTGATATTGCTGCCTGTGTGGTGATACAAATTTTGGGCAGACTCGAGTAGAACAAATTACGCAACAGCTTGGTTTGCGAAGTTCAGAGACTGGGGAAAATCAAGATTCAACATCAGGCTCGTTTCAAATGCAGGCGGCACCTTCAGATTATCAGCTTGTATCTGAGGTATGATTACATCAAAGGTCCTTTTGCTTTATCTATGAGCTTAGCCTTTCCCGGCACTCATACTGCCGGGTATTCATGTGCAGGAATTAGAATGCTTGGAACTTGAAAGACGCGAAGCTCTAGGTATGTTCAAAATAAGTTGTTTTGCTATTTTAGTTCCTACTTCAGCAGTACCTTTTTGTGTCCCTTATTCTGCATTTTGATGATTTTCAGGTGAAATACTGAAGTTAAATCCAAGTTATAAAGCCCCAGCTGATTATAGACCTCTGTTAAAGGAGGCGAAAGTTCCGATTCCTGTGAGTCAATGGAATGTACTAATATTAAATTCCCCGTCCTCTATTTCTCTATTTTTTGCGCTGATGATTGGAACAAAATTTAACTTATTAGGAGGACGAAGAAAAACTATAAACCAAAAAAAGATAGTGTCAAAATCCAATCTGGATGAGAAGTTATTTCAGGTCCAGTAAGCTGTTGTGGGAAGTTGGGTAAAATGCGTAATAGTTGAATTAGTTTGCCTCCYGTAAATTCATATGCTTTCCCAGATTGATTACCATTACCCCATAACAGTAATTATGGAGTTGTTTAAATGCAAATCATACTCTAAATGAATTGCACKAGTATCTTCGATATAAATTATTCACATTGAATTATTGTTTGCATGATAAAAAATGCAAATGATGGAATGCACATTGATGCAGATAAAAGTTGTTAGAACCTAAAAGACATGGATAGCATCTTCTAGTTTTGACGGCCAATTATTAATTACATTTGTTTAGTATAACTTCACTAGAGTTGCAAAAAATGGACTGTTATTCTTTTGAAATCTTCCTCTATTGTCCTTACTTCTGACATTGCTTCTACTGATTTGAGATTTTACTGCTCAAATTACACAAAGGCAAGCTTATCTCATGCCTTTGGCTACACTCTTACCTCGTTAAATTTTTGCTGACATTCATGCATAGCATAGACCATGTGGCTTTTCTTAATCACTGCTTAATGGCTTCTTTTGTTTTTGCCTTTTGAACAAGAGGTTAGGAGATTATGAAGTATCTGAAATAGGGATATAATCTCTGCAATGGATTATCATATGGTCCCTGAAATTATTTGCCATGTAGTGAATGCATACAGCCAAGGTCTAGCACCTTTTTCTCATTCTTGTTTGAGCTGTCAATGGGTGATATAATTCCAATATTTTCAACATTTTAGTTGGAGGAGTTTAGCTTGGACTTGGGGGCTAAAATGAATTATATAATATTTTCTTTGAGAATAGATAAGCGGGAATAATATTTGCTCCTTTTCTAGTTCTATTATTTTCATGTACATGATGCGACCTACTATACTGATATTCCGCTGCTATTGCATGTGGACTTAGAGAGATATAAAGAACTAATTGAAGATTGAATAAAGCTGAGTCGCAAAATTATCTTCTGAGAAGAGCTTAGGATTTCATGACTTATTAAGAAAACTAAAATGAATGTCCTGAAAATCTTGGTCTTTGAGTTATTACCTATGTTGAGCAGGTGATATAGTTTGGTAGTGGTAAACCAACATATGAATTGGTAGAACTGATGGAAGTATTGGTTAAACTTGCTTAATTCATGAAGTACTTTGAAGACATAATGTGTTTTAGGAAGATCAATCAAGTTTTGGTTTAATTTGCTTATCTCAACTACTTTAATGTCATGGTGTGTAGTGTGCCTCTTGCTTGTTCAATTTATTATCATCTTCATTCATATTTGGGAGTTGGAAAGGCTATAGATAAAAGCCAGAACTTTTGGTAGGCTACAGTAGGACCCTCCCCCAACAAAAGAAAGAAGAAAAGAAACACACTCAGGACACATGAACACTGATAAATCGTTGTTGCAAGGTCTCACCAAAAGTGCTACTTTCTTTACCTAAAATAGGACATATAAATTTCACATTTGCGAAATAGATGGGGTAATATTCTGCCTATGAGTATTTTTGCTTGTGTTTCTGTAGATTAAAGATTATCCTGGATACAACTTCATTGGTTTAATTTTTGGGCCTGCCAATGACACCCAAAAGCGACTTGAGAAGGTAACATCCTCTGTTATGCACTCCTTACATCAATGTAATCTTTTAACTGTTGAGTTCCAGTTTAATGTGTGAAACTGAGCACTTTATCTTAATTTTGAAACTCAGGAAACTGGAGCTAGAATACAAGTTTATGGTACCAAAGTGGATATGAGGGAGAAGGTAAACCACGTAACATTACAGTCACAAATGGGCATGTTTATTTTTAATAGAAGCTTATCTTCCGCTCTCTATTTGACTGCTTTCAGATATAAACAGTAACATTACAGTCACAAAGGGTGACTGCTTTCAGTCACCCTTTTGACCTGTTAATTGGTCCATCCTGTAATGTTTTGCAATATGATGCAAGGGTGGCTGCGAAACTGCAGTTAATCTTTCTCTTCTCAAATGTTTTCCCAATCAATTTCCAGGTTGAAGTTACTTCTGATGGGCCTGAAACACATTGTTCTTATGAAGAGTTGCATGTTCATGTATCAGCTGACACATATGAGAAGGTTGACGCGGCGGTTGCTCTAATTGAACTGCTAGTTACACCGGTTTCTGTGAGTGTCCAGAATATTATATTGGTAGTACTTTAGGTCTTCGCATCTTTTACATGATAAGTAATTTATGATGGTCACTCTTTGATTAGGTAACTCCTACTTCTGTTGCACCAACATCAACAGTAGTTTCTGGCAATAATATGAATATCATGGCTCACAGTCAAGGCACCCCTGCTGCCAGCATAATCCAGGGAGTAGACCAGCTGATCACTGGATCTGCGCAAGCAGCTCAACTGAGTAACTTTCAGCAGTATGCAGGACCATGGTTTCCTACGGGTGCAGCTCAGACTGTCCCTTCAAATCCTTCAGCACCAGACAGTAATCCTGTACAAGTGTCTTCAGCACCTCTAAATCCCTTAAATATGCCATTGCTATTTGGACCTCGACCAGTTGGGACAGCAGGAGCAGGCTTAGTTCCCCAAAATCCTTCACTTCTTTCTTCTGGGGCACAGCCGCAAATTTTGTCGCATTCCCACATGCCTCAGGCACCTCCCAGAAATCCTTTTATGCCAGTTTCACAGCCAACATCATCCTATCCAAATTTTACTGCTGCACCACAATTGTCTGCTAACCAGTCTACACTGACTGGACCTCCCCAACTTGTTAGACCAGGAATGTCATCATTGCCTCAGTCTGTTTCCCCGGCAACTTTCTCTATTCAGCCTATGACTTCTTCTCGGGGTTCTGTTGGATGGTCTCAGCCACCGCTGAGCACTTCATCTTCATGTCCTGCAAGCATGATGCCATTGCAGCAGAGCCATCCACCTTTGGCTGGGTCTGGAGCTCATCCACAAAATCATTTTCCACTAGCCCAGCAATCTGCTCCCCAGTTTGCTGGTGCCACTGTCAACCACGCCATGAATGCACCACAGTTTAATGCGATGTCACACTCTCAAATCAGACATCCCTCTTCTCTCTTACCTTCCTCGGGATCAGCCCACACACCTTCCCATATCCAGTCCGCAACCATAGGGCCACGGCAACCTGGTGCTCCACAGGTGTCAATGCCTGCTTCAGCTCCTAATCTAGTTCCAGGATTGAACCCTGTAATTTCACCAGTAGCATCTAATTCAAGACCACCACCCCCACTGTCAGGATTCCCTGGTTCCGGAGGTTCTTTAAATATCAATACCATCAGACCTCCATTTTCTGTTCCACTACAGCAACCCAGTTCCAGTGATTTCATTTTTCAGCCTCACCTGCCTCAACATCCAGCCTCCCAATTGGCTCAAAGGCCTAGCAGTCAACCTATACAGACGCAGTCTAATCAATCAATACGACCACCTCAGGGATCTCAAAATCCATCTTTTCGGCCAGTTATGCATAATCAACCTTCACCTATTATGCAAGGTTTCTCGAGACCCCAGGTTGGCAATTTTATGAGCCAACCAAGAGCTCAAACACCTATTAACTTGACTGGTCCAGCTGCCCATCCAGGGCCATTTAGACATGGGACATTTCCAAATCCTGCTGTAGGATCACCTACTGCAGTCTCCCTAATGCAGCCTAGGAATTTCAGTTCAGTTCCCCCACATATGGCTTCTAGTGGTTTAAATCCTCGGACTGGGGCTCCAGCTCAAAATCAGCAAAACTACCATCTTCCAGCTGCTCGACCACAGGGTTTTGTTGCTCCTAATCATCAATCCAACAGTAATATGTCATTCCGGCCTGCTGGTAGGCCAGTTTCTGGCTCTTCTGGACCACATCAAGTATATGATCCATTTTCACCAACTTCTGCATCTCTTAATCCTCAGTTGAGCAGTGATAGAGTGAAGAGGGAGAAACAAGAGAATGATCCAGAGTATGAAGATCTGATGGCTTCAGTTGGAGTTAAATGATTCAGGTGCAAATTGTTGACCCCTTTAAAGGCAAACTTTTACAAGAATGATCAGTTGTTTAGGGATTAATTTTTCATCCTTGTAATGTAATGCATGAAGCGATGAACTACTGACTAGTAATCCTTTCCATATTGTTTTTGTTTTATCAATATTTATCAAGAAATTCATAAGGAAATTTGAAATGCATGTTTTATTTGTAAAGAAACTGCTCAAACGTATTCTTTTAACCACTTGTCAGCGACCTTTGTTGAGTGAAAGTTACAAGAATGTCTTCATAAAAGGGCCAAATAGATATCTCGTCCAGAGGGAAACAGTTTCAGATAATCAAAGACTACGTAGAGGATGAGGATTAACTGGAGAGCCCGTAGGGCCAGCCTACAAGAGCGCTTCGCGCTGGTGATCCATTTAGTTTTGCTTTGCTCTGGGAAGCATAAGAATGGTAATGGTGAGGATGGGTCATACATGCAGAGGGTCTGCATATAGTTGGCAGATCATATGCAAGTAAGTTTCTTTAATATGGCAGGCTATATAGAGACTGTGAATGATCCTAGCACAAACAACATAAATATGGTTGGCCTGTACCCTCAGCTAAAGGAAGAAACGAGACATGCKATTTCCAAAGATTAACATTTTCCTTGTAAATATTTTGTAAAGATTACACTAAGAAAGTAATTTAGCAAGTTCATCTACTCCTAAACTTCCCCGTGGAATGACATTCAGATAATCTTCTCTAATATCCTTCATGACTTGATTTTTTGAACTCTTCTTACTTGATTCCCTGCTTGGATGGCGAACCTCTTTTTCTGAACTTCTCACGGCTTCTTTTACCTCCAAATCAGCAGTTTGTTGCTTGTCAGATCCTTTCTTGGCYAAACTTTTTGGTCGGTGGCTAAAAACGGGGCCTGGTGGAGCAGACTGAGCAAGAGCAACTGCTCTTTCATAAACAGTGTCAGCATCCAAACTAGAGCGATCCAAAACAACAGCACTACCGCTCTGTACAGCCTGTTTCCGAAGAAGAAGAACTTCCTCCGTTGAAGGTGCGATTGTAACAGGAAGTTCGCTGGTAGACATTGTGTTTCCAGATACATCTTGGGGCACCAGGGGTAGAAGTTCTAAACCTGTTCCWTTGCCACTGCATCCTGGTCTGGCTTCAGAGCACGGTGACATATTTGGAAAATCATCACAATGAGCRTTCAAGCCATTCAATTGTTTTTTGCCTTCATATGCATCCAACTCTTTTTCACTTCCATTAATAKCTATCAAGGATTCTGGCTTGAGAATAAAGCTGACACATGAAGGAGRGCTTTCACCACCATAAATRTCCTGTGCAGCAGCAGCTGATTCAGAAAAAACTGAAGGCATAATATTGCCAATCCCCTGTGTGTCGTGTTCGTTGCTTCCCTCTGATTCCATATCTTCAATACCCAAGGATGTGGTGCTTGTCTTTTGATTTTCAGATGTATTCCTAACTAATATGTCTGGAACACTTGTCAGTGATGCTGTTAATGGCTGCGCTTGGCCTTCTAATCTTGGTCCAACGGTCACAGTTTCAGTTTTGAGTTCCCCTACTCCATCAGCATCATTTCTAAGTTCTGGCAGAGAGGACTTCCAATCCCGTCCCCTCCACATAAGTATATGTTCATGCTCAAATGATATTAAAACACAAGGGACAAGATCCTGCAATTGAATAGTAAAGGATTGGTCACATGACTTTCCTTTTCCAGACCCGTTAAATAGTTTTATCATCATATAACAAACTTAAAGCTAAAAGATTGATCAAACCTTGAGCTTGGCACCTATTTTTCGATAGTCACTCCCGTTCAGACCTTGGCAATTGATCCGCACTAATTCACAAGCTTCAAATGCCTCTCTAACATTCTTAACAAGGTCAGAATACACCCCATTTTTGCCTGCAAGAATGAATAACTCAGATTATAAGCATATGCCTGGAAGAAGCTGCGACACTTGGCTTCTGACTTATAATGCAGAAAAAAAAAGTAGAGATAAGCATACCAAGCTTGCAGATGGGAGTAAGATCACGACCCTTCTTCCGCATCTCAGTGGCTTCTTCTAATGTCAGACCCTCTGGGACTCGTTTGATTAACCGTGGGTATACAGGAGAAGCAGGCTTCCACAACATGAGAGGATAACGTGGCCGATTCTTATAGTTATAGTTTCTACCACGGAAGAGGTAAATCACTCCACCTCTACTAAAAATGATTTTTCCTCCTGTTTTCTCCTGTTGAGTTACAAATCCCATAAGAATACCATCATGGTATCTGATAGAGACTAGAGGAATAAACAGGGGAAGCTGGTACAAGCAGCTGCCTTCTCTAGATTTTAAATTTTGTTATTTTCGGCCATGATGAAAATGTTAAGAAAAACTATTACTAAAATTAGCTTTTGCCTCCACAAATTTACCAAGAAATGCTATTGTGTCCCACAATATAGGGCTTTTATATAACTTTTCCCTACTTGTGGATACATCACCCACTGAATGTAAATGAAATACGGAAAATTTGAAACAGAAATTGAACTACTTTGGTCCTTTAACTTTGCTCCTCAAATAAGAAATTGCAGATAATATATCTGTATAAATGAACATACCAACCTCCAATTGTTGGCGAACATTGTCCATGTCCACAGTGCAGACCCCCTTGCACTTAATTTTGCATACTCTTCTTCGCTTCCAATGAGCATGTATATTTTCCAACATGTTGTGGGTCAAACCATCTCTCCCTAAAGATAAGAAGTAGTAWGTTTACTAATGTTCACRCTTATGAACGAGACATGTTTGCTTTTGATGCACACMTCTACAGGGTAATTCAAGATGAACAAATTCAGCAATTTGACAAGTCTTTTAGTTAAGCTACATAGCACTGCAAGGAGTTTTGCACTCTATCAATCAATAGAAAATAACACATAGTGAATAAACCAAATAACCTATTCTATCATGCCATACATCACACTTAATATAAAAGTGAAGAACATATTAAAGACATTTTCAAGAATGAATCAACAAAAATATTGGGAGGCATCAGAACACAATGAAAGCATGATAATTTACCCATATTCAGTTGACGTGTAGATTTCTTGGTGCTTTCAACCAGSGCCTTAACCTCTTCAGGGGTCAATGGTTCGCCTAATACCTCTTCTCTAGACCTTACRTACTTTGGGCCCGTTCCTGGCAAGAAAGGGCCAGGTGCCTGCACCGGCTTCACGCCCTTTTTATGAGGTGGTGGCAGCTGAAATGAATCGAACTCCGGCAGCTTCTTTTTACTGGGTGGCAATGGCTTCCGTCCTGTCCAAGGCCTCCCCATTGTAGACGGTTCAAATGGCGCCACCAAAGGCTCCCTTACACCGACAGGCTTGACCTTAGGTGTCTCAGTGTAACTATACTGATACACAAATGGCGCATCAGGAAATTCGTAGTGCAGCCCTTTGTCATCGATTTTAACGTTAGCTACAGGTTTTACTTGGGTTTCATCACGTGCATCCTCATTGCCCTCCAGATTAACTTTTCTAATTGAGATTTGTCTCTTCTTCACAATCGGCTTAAATGCGGGGTGTGATGATTGTGGATTCTTGGAATACTTCGACTTTTTCCCAGGAATTGAAGGCCGAGAAGGGGATGAAGGGGTGCCAGTAGATTTGAAGGTAGGTGTGGGAGGAGCAGGGTTATAGTTATAGGCAATGTTGAGCGCAGAATCAAACCGTTTTTGGAAGCGGAGTTGGTCTTCAATTTCCTTCTGTGTACGACGCTCCCGGTTGAATTTCTCGGCGTTGGCATTGTTCCACCGTGAGAAGCGGACCTCGGTTGCCGGACGGTCGTTAAATAGCTTTGGGGGTTTACTTGGGGCAAAAATTGGGAACTGAATGGGAGCCTTCAAGGCCATCCTAGCTGAATTTAGCTCAATACGACGACAGAGAAAGGAGTTCTGAAGCTGACAAATATGTACTTGGCAAGTGAAGCATTCACAAGCCAACAAAACCAGTATAACCCATCAAACACGTCCTAAATCTCACCTCAAAAGGTTAATTGGAGTGGTTTCGGAAGGAGGAAGAAAGGAAAAGACGGCGGCCAGCGACAGTAGTAGCAGTCGGATTGACAGAGAGGGGTGGCCCGGTTCGGAATTTGGTGTTCGTTTCGGTACTACATTCAGTTGGGCAAAGAGTGCAACAGTCATTGACGTCCTTTAACCATTCTTTTTTGGAAATTACCTTTTTTGGGGTACACATTTTTTATATATTTTTTGCTCATTTCATTTATTAGATAAAGGTGTATCTATTTTAACTCTTTCCAAAGAAAATAATAAAATTAACGGTATTAAAATTGGAATCATTCATAAAAATTGATTATCCAATTCATAGCAGAATTTGGAAACGACTCCATCTCCGACCAGGATTTGGAGTTGTTCCGTGTCTATATAAGTAGGATTTGGCAAGCAAATTAACAATCATAGTAAAAGAGGATGAGGAACTTGAAGGATGAAGCTTCAACCTATGTTAGACGAGTCATGAGGGAGCTTTCCACTGGGAGTTCAGAATTTAAAGAATTCTCAAGAATCATGAGGGATTTTCGTCATGGTACTATTAATTCCCTGACTGTATCATCTTCGGTGAAGGCATTATTCGAAGGCCACAGTGACTTGATTGATGGGTTTAACAAGTTCTTGCCGGAGAACAACTGCAATTCTTCACCGGCTACGCCACCGCCTTCCTGTAAGATGGTCGCCAATGAGGCGGACTGCTACTCGTCAAGAGAGAAGAAAAGAAAGAACCCGCGCCTATCTGGTATTTCCTTGTATTTTCATACACTATATATATATATATATATATACACACGAAAAGTTTCCAGCATAGAAGTAAGGATTGCTAAACCTAAAAAAATTAGTTTTTTTTTTTTTTTCTGCAGGTTTTTCAGGTCAGTTGAAAAATGTAATGGCAAGTATCAAGTTTTTGAATGAGCTGAGAAGAGATTTGGCAAATGATGAGATGTACAGAAAGTTTCTTGAAGCCTTGGATGAGTATGGAACCCATAAGGACATCCGTCGCTTGAACGAACAAGTTTTAACTCTTTTCCAGCAGAAACCAGAATCCTATATAAGCTTTACACAACAATTGCTAGATATTTATGAAGCAATGCACAATGATAAAAAACCAGAATGGGAAGAGGAGAGGCAGAGGCATCCATATAAAGAAATCTTGAACAAGTAGGAGACGAACGAAGAACAGTACCAAGAAATCTTGAAGATGCAGCAGATAATAGCAAGAAAAATCTCAAAGGTTTGAGGTGTAAATGATGCAGAAAGATTTGAAAAATGTTTGATATGAAGAATTCCATATATGTTTCGAATTATTTTGATACCATGACGGTGTTCTTTTATCATTTTGAACTGGTTCAAAGAAAAAAGTATAGCAAGTTCTCACAATCCTGCAAAATATACGTTCTGAAATACATTGAGAAAAGGTTGTTGTGTGTTTCTTCAAGTACACTATCGAACAACCCAAAACACACCTCCAAACAAGGTTACATTTGTATGATAACCATGATTTAGGGAGTAACAATGATAGAAGTTATCATCCATGTTATCGATATTTACAGGTAGTTCAGATACAAATAGGAGAGAGCCATATAGGGCCTCTTACTACCATTCACCACGTTATAAGTGACCAATGCAGAGGCTGTAGTCTCTCGGGTTTGTACACAGTAGAGTAAGATTCCATCCCTCCATGATCTTCATTAAGAAAGTAAGTACAATTAACAAAGTAATTCAAACAGAAGGACCAGTTCTAAGAACCTTCTCCAATTTCTCGGCTTTCACATAATCAATTTCTGTTAGAGGACCAGCGGGAAAAGGCGTGATTTCGACAATTATATGTGGAGTAGGTAGCTCATCAAATAACGCTCTCACATTGTTGCAGCAAACGCTCTCTCCATGAGCATTCTCCCTTCTAATTTGACAGCCCTGCAAAAAACCATAAAGAACTTGCATTACGAGAGGGTCACTCGAATTATTAGTAATTTCTGAGAACAAAGTAGTCCAGAGCCAGAATGAAACAATAGATGCAAATAAGTTGGAGGAAAATTTAATCTTTTAAGAAAGTTGTACTACCTTGTGGGAAGTGGCATCTCGGAAATGATCATCATCCGATAATAAAGAAGCTACAGCTTTAAGAAGACGTCGCCCTTCAGATTTTGATGGAACCCTGTAGTTGCGTCTAAGGGTACCCTTGGTTGTTGGATGCCATTTGCTCACTAGTTTCCTCTTATCACTTGCTTCCTTGTCTGCCAGGAGGAGAGACAGATTCTTACATTTACAACCATGAAAGTTCAAGATATGAATGGTGGGTCTTCAGATCCAATACTCATAACATAGATCACGTAAGTATGGGAACTTCAATAAGGAGAAAGGAGAAGTGAACAATTTATCTAAGCAGATAGACAAGCAGTGGAGAAGGAAACAAAATTTAACGTAACAATTACAACCTGTTCGTCATAGTTTCAAGATTTTCTAAACACAATAGCATTTAACTATTTTCACTCCTAAACTCCTACAGGCCTTTCAGTTAGTAGAGGCATGAAACATAAAACCAGGAAGGGTTACAATATCTCTCCTCTCCACTTTATGTTTGTGTCCCTTGTCCTTACCAATGAAAGAACTGGAAATGATCTATGTAAAACATTCCTTCCTCCTTCACATTGGTTCTTCTATGATATGCAAGTTAGCAAGTGCACAGATTAAAGGAAAACCTCAATAGCACTAATTCTTATATAATAATGAAATTCATGCCCGAACTTCAGTTATGATATGAAACTCATGCCTCAAATGAAACAAATAAAGTGACCATACGTTAGCTCATATGTAAAGATTACAGCCAATGTCCTATCGCTTACTCCCTTTTATTACAGCTTMAGATAGAATAGGTAAGAGAACGGCCTAACCACTTCATAGTTTTTCTATGTTCTGGCTTATTATACAAATGAGGAATGGAGAAAGGCATGTAACTAGTCAGGCATCTGCATTATTTGATACCGAGTATTGTTAACCTTCCCCATTTTATATGATTCCCATCATTCTACCCTAATTGGAGCAAAATCAACATTACAAAAACTAATACAGAACAACTCATCCTATTGCAACAAAATTTGGTCCTTTTCCCATGTGAATGACTACCACAAGCAACACAAGAAAGAAAATAAAACAGGTCAAACAGATCATGTAGATTCATATATCAGATTATCAGAAAATACTCAAATACTTGTTCCACAGTGTACTAGATTTTAAGGAAAGGATGGTACTAATGATGGTAAAAGAYTGCTGTGCTCTTTAAAAGTTTAGGTGACATTCGTMGCAAATTAACACTCAAGTAACCAAATGCATTGCCATACTCACASTTCTAGGTTATCCTGACTGCGACGCAGAGCAAAGCCATGTTCTCACAATAAATTCAAAATCTCTGATTTACAWATCCACATTTTAAATTTCTATCACTGTAGTAAAATATCCGTAATGGTGATAAACAGCCATGAGAAAGTCCTGATRCTTTTAATTTCCAAGCAGGTAGAAAGCCCAGACTTCTAATCATCCTATGTTAGGTGTCCAGAAGTTGTTCGATAATTTGAACTGGAGAAAGTCCACTAAAAGCAAACATCATTGAACTGTGACACAAAACAGAATCGTCTGGATTGGACAAAATTCATATCATTCTCATGATAAAGCAAATCAAATACCTTTGCACTGCTGGAGCAAAACAAGCACCCCAAATATCAAAATTTCCAGCACAGTCAGACTTGTGAAAACTATGAAATGAGTTTAAATTCTGAGAAACAACTAACAGAGTTAACCAATCACAAAACCTCAAACCTATAGCACCTCCAAAAGGAAAAGGAAAAAACCAAACAGCCTAATTATTACAGGGCATGTCCTGATTGCTTTGTAATACTTATTTTGATCACTCAATAAAAGTTTCTAGTTAMGAAGGAAAAATATCAATCAATCAGTACATAACCTACTCGTGTCTGTATGATTCAACACTCACAAGAAATATCAAGGTCTACGAGAAACTTCACAAACCTGGATTGGCTCGGAACTTCGCAAACCACTCAGAGAACCCTAGATCATCAGCATCAGATACCAAATCTGCCAAGAAAAATGGAAGAATTTAACTAAGAGCTGAACAACACTCTCCGCCAAAAGAAAAAGAAAAAYTACACTTATTCATTCAACAAAGCACATTTCTGTTACATGATTATTCGGGCAGATAATACACAGACCTGGTGGGACAAGAGGGTTAGCAGGAGATCCAGCTAAACCAGCCTTCAAAAGTGCGTAAAAAATGCAAACTCTACCAGCCCATATCACTGGTGCCTCGAGCAAAGTCGCATGAGGTGTCGTGATTTTAGTAGAATTAATACCATAACCAATCCCACTTGGAAAAGAACCCCTTTTAGCTTTAGTACTCAAGTAGTAGTAAAACTTAGTATCAAGATTCTGAAGAAAGGGAGTTTTGGGCAACAAAGAAGTGGGGTTCTGATTCAGATTCTTAAAACAACAACAGTAATAAATCGCAGTAGCGGACTGGAGAAGCATTTCTTGGTACCAGAGAGTTGAAATGGTAATGCAAAATCTAGATAATAGCGATGGTACGCTGATCAGTGATAAGCTAAAAYSGATGGTGTTYGTGCAAAGTCCTATTGGCCTGATTGAATCGGAATTTTGAATGCCCTGGGCTGTTCTTGATTTGTTTGGGATGTGATAAGCRTAAGGTCAAGAAAGAGACAAAGATGGGACTTCTTCAAAATTTTGGACTAATTTGTAACACTTTCCACCTTCAAGTTTCACTTCTTCCCATAATGGATTGAAATCCTCACCTATGCTCAAGGCCCTCACTTGAGTGTCCGTCAATTCGAATGACTCAAAAGAGTCTGAAAATACATATTTAATCGAATACCGAATATGAACCGAATTCGAGCTAATGTCAAATGCATCGAATTTTAAGGGAAGAAAAAGGAAAAAAAAGGTACTTATTTGTCAAGTACTTTTTCCTTTTGTCTCTTTATAGAGTTGCCAGCTTAAGCTCTATGCAGGCCTAGTTCTAGATGTTTAATCTGTCTAATGGCCATGGTAAAGATATAACTCAATTAGTTAAGATAAAAGAAAAAGGGCTTCTGCTCAATTCTTCCTCATAAAAGCAAGGCAGATATTTCAAAGCTGAATGAAAGGACAATTTGCTCACAAACAAAAATACTTGTAAACGTAACTCCCATGACATCCATCTTGACCCAATTATTTGGACAAACCTTATCCTATCCAATTGCATAAAATATCAATCATCACCACATCTGTGCACTCTACCCCCAACTCCCGCGCCACCCCCCCTTCCCTAGCAAATCAGAGACCGTGAGACAAAACACCATTTTGGTAGACGAGTTTTCCTCCTTTTCCTTCCTCAAATAGAGGGGATGAAGTGAAGAGAAGCCTAGACAGCATGATATCTCTAAACATGTAAAAGTCATACAGTAATCCATAAGCATGTGAGCATTGGGCATATTATAGGAGGGTTTAGAATAAGCTCTTCACAAAGAACACTTGTGGAGATGAAAGATTTGCCCCTATATTGACTTTTAGTTTAGAGGAAAAACCACAAAACTCTGCAATTCGTGTTGCTTTCAGCCCCATGACAGATGGGAAGAAATGAAGAACTCTATTTAAAAAGAATATGATCTATCGTTTTCACTAAAAGCTCATTCATATCTTAACAAACCGGACATCATTTTGCCCAAATGCAGTTCCACAAGCAGGACACTTGCGATGGCGGATCTCCAGATTTCTTTGGATGCACGAGTTACAAAATAAATGGTAGCACTTGACAATTACAACCTGCAAAAGAAAGATATTATGTCATTACTACTTTTCTGCCACCAAATCATCGACAATCTAATGCCCCCAGAACAATAAGTTTGCTCGTAAAAATCTACGGCACTAGATCAAGGTAGTGGCAAGTGCCAAGTAACAGATAAAACAGGGGGAGTAATAGATGACCATAGAGGGAAGTGCTGAATGGGAACCAGAAAAACAAATGGAGATATAAGATGGCTATTCAACAGATGCCATGTGGACAAACCTCCTTTGGACGATCAAAACACACCCCACACTTGAGAATAGCCTTGCATTCCTTGATTTCCTCCTGAAGTCTCTCAATTTCAGCCTCCTCACTTTCAGATGTCATCTCAGCTATAGTTTTGTTCCACTCCGCGATCTCTTCCTGAATTTTCTTCCTAGCATTTCTGGGTTCAAACAAATTTTGTCAGTTCAATGTAAATTTATGATCTAAAGAAACTTTCATATGAACAATGAGATAACTCCTCCACCGGGATCAAGCAAAAATCTCTAGCATTCTCAAAGTATGAGTGGAACTTCAAAGATATAATAGGATGCTCAAAAATATATGACAAAATCCAGCTAGTAGTGTTGGAACAATAAAGAGGAATCAAACTCAGTGATGCTGCCCTCGCATAGAGCATCCTGGGCAAGCATTCAACATGTGACGCTGTAAAACTGCATCTATACCCCTTTTTGACAAAAAAAGAAAAAAATTTTCTATCTCAAAGTTGAATGTTCATTTTGATAGAATAAAATCCCCATACTCATAAGGTGGTCGAAGGAAAAAGGAGCATCATGTAGGGTTTCGTGAAGCTGCATTACACACTAACAATTACTCTGGAAGATGTGTACAATTATGCTTCAGAAATAGAGATTTAGTTTCAGCATTTTTGCTGTTAATTTGTAACCATGTTCCGACAAGGACAGTAAGTCCATGCCTGAGAATGTTTTGCCGTTGTGTTTCTGACACTGACCTTTCCTCTCTTTCCCACATGGGGGCAGAGGCCGGGAAGGTGCACTCCTGCCCAAGGAGTAGAGAGATCGGGGGTTGCTAGAGAAGCTGAAGCTCCATACTTAACGGACAAAAAGTATCTACTGAAAAAAACAGGAGCTTTGCAAAAGAGATGAAGTTAGAAGTGATCACCTCTCATTCTCCAATTCCACTAGGAGTTCAGCTTTCTTTCTCTCAATTTGTTCATTTTCCTTTTCAGAGGCAGCAAGAGTAGATTTCAGACACTTAAATTCCTTTTCAGCATCCGCTAATTCCCATTTTGAGATCTCTACCTTGGCAGCAAGCTGTCTATCTTCTTGAATATAACTCAAAGCCTCATTGATATAAACTTTGAGCTGCAAATTTCCACCTTGTTACAAGGATAACCAGTGCATACTTGCATTAGAAGTACCAAAGAGAAAGCTTACCTGCTCTTCACCTTGAGCAATTCTTAGTTTCAGAGATTCTAATGTTGAATTAGCTCGTTGAAGTTGCTTGAGTAATGCTTGCTTCTCAGAGAGTAATACACCTTGTGCCTGCTTTGCCTTCACACTCTCGGATACCAGCTGCAAAAGAAAATTATTTAAAAAAAAAAAAGGAACAAATTTGGTCCAACGTTAATTCAGCATCCAGTTGCTGTATGTAGATGGTTGCCAAGGGGATTCAATAAAATATCGAAGTCAAAGGAGCTAGTTAAACGCAGACCTTAATATTGTAATCATCTCTTTGAGTTACTTGCTTCAACAGGCGCTGATTTTGCATCTGCATATCTTCATACGCTTGACCAATAGTCTGGATGATTTTTTTAAAAAGAATCCATAAAAKGTAAAAAGAAAAATGTAAGAGGTACAAGATCTAAATATAATAATTAAAAAAATCCACAACGCTGAACAAATTTTCGGATATAGAAGCGATCAATGGGCACCTCAATTTCAGAAATATATGCTTCTGATTCCGCTTCTTTAATTTTAATTGCCTCCTCAAGCTCTAAAACCTGCCTGGTAATAAAGCAAGATATTTGTAAGTGAAACAGAAAGATAGATAATTTATGCACAAATATTGATCAGCAAAGCAGATATGAAAGCATAAGCTACAATACCAAGGAGAGACTAACCAAGGTTTAGTTATCTAAGGTCCCTGATGTTCAGAAGGTAATATTTTACATGCCAGACCTCGACCTAAATAGASTAGGAATACTATTGTTTATGAAGATTTGCAGGCAATTTAGTGAACCAAAAAAGAAGAAATCTTTTTCAGTGTCCATGATATGAAAAAGCCAACTGGCATTCCAGACATACTCTCTGCTGATCGTATTTTGATTAATCTGTGAAACGGAATTTGGATAAACAAAATATATCATTTCTATATCCCAATAGAACTGTGCCCTGCATATACTAGGACAGATTTGCATAGGTCAACTCTAAGCTTAAGGTTACTTTGCATGACATAGTAGTGAAACTATTCCAAGATAGGATCAGGTCATCAGAAGTATTATCTGCAACGAACTAGAAGATGTTGTATGCTTAACTGTAATAGCTTAAAAATATTTAGGTTAATTCCAATAAAACCCCCTGAACTGCTCAAAAACAGGCTTCCGTCTTATCATTCAATTGTTTCAATGCCGCCCCCCCCCCCCGGGACCCTGATCAATTGTACCAACGAAGTACAAGATGCACCCTGACTGGGACAACCATCCCATGTATTTCAGGTCAAAATGTGAAAAGACCGTTCTACCCTTGATTAAGGGAAAATACCCACCTTCTTTCCCTCCTCCGTCTTGCCAAACAATAACAGTGCCCAAAAAAGGACAACTGCAGAGCAAAACTGCCATTCATTCATCTGAAATAGCAGGAGCAACGCTGAAGCAGCAAGAACAGGAATGGAAATAAAGGTGCTAGATTTGGGACGCGCAAGGAGAGATTAGATGGGGTTGAATGAAGAGGATCCCAGTGAGGGACTGGTGGCAGTGGATGGCTGTGGAATGATCTGGTGGCAAGAAGACAAAACACAAGAGAGAAATGCGCCAAAGAGAAAAGGGAAAGATAAAAGGAAGAGGAAAAGGAAAGACGAGAAAGAGAGAGGGAGATATGGATGGTGGTAATGGTGGTGCGAGTTGTGGAGAAGGGGGGCTGCTATAGTGGGTGTCTCGAAGGAAAAAGGAAAGAGGAGAAAAGGAGGTAAAGGAAGGTTAGAGAAGGTAAGAGGAAAACAATGAGGCAGAGATGGTTAAGGTAGCGGTGGCAGCGGTAATGGTTGCAGGAGTCCAAGGAGGATGATGACTTTGGCCACAACACATTTACTTCGTGATCTTAGCCTTAGATGTTCTTCCACAGATTCTCGAACCTCTTTTCTCTCCTCCCCTCCATAATATCTAAAACATAGTTCAGTAATGGAGCCTAAAGCTTCAACAAGTGGCATGGCAGTAAGCAGTAAGTTGGATTAGTCTCTTCTACGCCAAGCCTTTGCCTTCTTCAGTGGCCAAGTTGAAGCCTCCAACAGTTCTTTGGCCAACCACCTTTCTTGTTCAAGATTGACCTTGTTCAACTGAAGCTAATGCTGTGCCTCATCCAAGTGAAAGCAAGGATGGTCATCGATTATAGAAAAAGGGCAGTTACGTCTTTTATGCAGATTAGACCCAGAAAATGAGCTATTTGACCTGAAAGATTCAGTCTGGTAAAGATTTTAGTTAATTGGTACTATTAATAAGGTCAGGAGGGACATTGACACAACTGAACAATCAGGGGGCAGTCCATTCTGGAAAAGTAAAGGAAGGGTTTATTGGAACTAACCCAGATCGATAGGACTGTTGAAACAGTTAAAGAATGTAATTATACAAATTTACAATCTTCATCCTTCATTTTACTGCCTAAAATAGATCATTTCCACATTACTGAAATAAGGTCTAGTCTGTTTTGAGATGGCAAAGAACTGGTAATTAAACAGACAACCAATCGTCATGCATGCCACTTCAGTGATTATAATATTTCCCCAATGAACACATCAACAACAACCCCTTGAAACTAAAAGTATTTGACATTGTTGTGATTGGGATTAATCCCATAAATATATTATTCCACACGATTCAAGATTAAGACAGCAAAGATGAACAATAAAACAGGAAAACCCAAAAAGAATCAGGATACTATACCATCAGTACATTAATACTACCGAGTTAGTAACCTATTCAGACTTCCTAATTCATCTATAGTCATGTAATATATATCAAAAAAGTAGAAGAATGACCTGTCAGAAGCATCTACTTCACCCCTTAAATCAGCTATTTCTGCTTCAGCAGCAGCAAGCCTCTGCTCACAAGCTGCCTCAGCTTCCTTCGCAGCTTTCACTCTCAATTCAAGTCCATGTTCCTCTAAAGCATTTCTTAAAATCTCTGCTTGTGCATGAGCTCTTTCCTCTGATCCTTTAATTTCCGTAATATCTCTGGGACAAAAATTTAAATTTTAATAACAAGGCTCTTGTAAGTCCATACATTAGTAGGCAGCAAAGTGATGAAGTATACAATTCACGATATTCTTTAGATAGGATTTAAGAATAACATAAATATGTCATTAGATTAGGAATAAAAATCTTGCTCATTGCACCCCAAAAGGAGAAGGGACACAAGCAGCAGACAACTGCACTAACCAGTAGACTTGTATACATGAACTCAATAAGAAAAATAGAAAACTCATAAACACCTGAGGTGATCTGGAATATCCCAAAGACATCTAAGTTTGGCTTTAAAGACGTTTGTCCAGAATCTTAAGAAAAAGCATTTCAGAGTATTGGTCTTATAAGTACTTGAAAATGGGTTGTACCACTGATTCAACATTACCAAGTAAATAACAGAAACGAGTATTCCTGGATGTTATAAAATAGTCATCATTTACTTTTTCTTCTTTCTCAATATGTTGCCATTAGTAGCCCACAATTTGCAAATCCATGGTTCTCAAATTAAAATGCAAAAAGGCATCAGGATGTAAGGCAACAAACTTCAAACCACAGATCCCCCACCCCCAAATACTCCGGCTTTCTTTTTTCTTTTGATGTGTGCAGGTGATATCTGCTTCTTGTCTTTTCTTTGTATGTTCCAACTCAATGGAACTTCATTATTTGCCTAGGAATCACCTTATCAGCAATATAAAGAAGTATCTCTGTTTTGCATTCCTTACAAGGTGGGAATTTTATTGGTGTTCTCATTCCATCACCAGATTAAATATGGTAAGAGAGTAGCAGATATCAGGAATGACAAAATGCATTTAGCTGCCAGCTAAAGCAACCTAAAAGAAATGGCAGCAAAAATATGCGAGGCACCTCCAACAATGTCCCAGTTGCAAACTTCAAAGAAGACATGTATTGATATGTAGATAAAACCAATCCCCAAAGGGATAATGCACTCAGATGAGTAAAACTCAATCAAGCAGACTTTAACCCTGGACTGAAGTTTATAATGTTCCATCAATTTCAGTTTTGTAAGCCAACTCCAATTTCACTCCTGACAATTGCCTATTCAGGAAGCACAAGAAAACTCCAGTTTCTGGTCTGGCTTAGATCAATGGACAAACCCAAACAACATTTTTCTGTTGGTTTGAGAAAGCCTATTTCATTCCTGCTTCATCTTTAACTGAGATCATCAAAATAACCATATATATGTGACGTAGAATCAGTGTCAATATTTTGCTTTTCTCTGCCTACTCCACATGGCACCTCCCTCTCTCAATTTCTTTCCTGCCAGACTTGGTGTAGACACTTTTGAACAATGCCTCACTAGCTACCTTCAAATTCTTTCTTCTTTTTTTTATTCTTTATTGTTTTTACTTTTTTTTTTTTTCCTCTTTTGGTTCAGGAAAAATGGGAAAATATAGATCATTTCTCAAAATGCAATACTTAATAACAAAGGGGAAAAAGAATAAATAAAACTGCAGACTCAAGAAATGCCTGTTTATACTGTTACTATCATTCCTCAAATTCAAAATGCAATCCTATCTTATTTGCGCAGCGGAAGATGTGTACTTTGGAGGCTAAGACTCATAATGATGGCTCATTTAGTCGAGCTGAAATATGATGCCACTGACTGTATTTCAAATGATTATCTAACTGATGCCTACAAGAACCAAAAACAAATTTACCTGTTATCATAAATATGCTCAGAAAGCATGTCGACATATAGTTGTAATTCTTGTTGTTCCTTCTGCATCTTCTCAATCTGCAGAAGATTGATCTCCTCAGGTCCATTATGAATGCAATAAAATGTTACAAACAATTTCAATAGCTGCATTACTTGAAAGAGTATGTTGAAGACAAAAACAATACATGATAAATCAACAGATTGTCTATATGCAAGAACAAATAAAAAATGTATGTGCATATATATGAACAAGGTCAAAATGGTGCTATGCTGCGAAGACCATACATATGCTTTCGAAGACTTGATCACATCCATTTGTTGAGCGCATTTATCAGTCAGGTTCTTCTCTTCACTTGTCTACAGTGAAAAGAAGTGCAAATTTCAGCAAATAGAGAAGTACTTTGAGAAGAAAGATAATAGAGCAAATGAAAGAGGAAATAAGGAAACTATCTAGAATCTTCATAGGAGGTAAGCAAAGAAAGATAATAGAGCCAACAAAAGACTGTAACAATAGAGTCATTATGTATTCAAAATCTATGATGACATGTTGGAGCATTCTTTCATCGCATTAACAAGATAAAGATTAGATGACTCAATTGTACAGCTATAGAAATTTCTCATACCAAGTACTCCCTGTTGAAAGCAATACCACTCCATATTTACCAACTTTAAACCAACCTGATACTGATTTATGACATTAAAGAACCAGAGAGTTTGCAAAACTCCTAAGAGAATCACTCGAGGAAGTTGAGTATAATGATATATGGTTGGACAATTGTCAATTACATTGCAAAATTCAAACTCCAATTATGGAATAAGTTTAATCAAATGTCATAACTTTTCAGAATGTAAAATTGGATGATTATGCCTCAACAAAGTGCAAGTAGAATTTGAGAAAGCATCACATAAAAATCATACCATCCTGTTCAACAAAGCTTTCATTGATTCAACTTCGCTACGCAAAGAATCGGCCTCTTCTGCCATCTCTTTCCAACGATTCAACTGAGCTTCCATCATTCCCATTTCCTTTGAAAGTGCAGAGGACATGGTCTGGAACTCTGCTTTGATATCTTCTCTGCCTGAAATAGCTGATAGCCTTGAGAAACAGATAATTGCATCACAACACTGGCAAAATCAAACTCATAGATGTTATAATCACATCAACCTGAATCCTGCATAGCTTCTTCCACTTTAATTTCGACCTCATTTTTTTCAAAAATTGCCTTTTGTAGCTGATGTTCTAGTTGTTCAACTTTCGATTGAGAGCTGTCAACCATCTTTCTTGCAGTTTCAACAGATTCTACTTTTAAAACAAGTTCTTTCTCCTTTCGCATGATGAAAGACCTATCTGCCTGCAAGTTACATGGTAGAAAAGATAAGGCAAGATAAGATGAAGCAACATGGAGGCCACAAATTTAGTGTGTAAAGTATATCAGCTTGACCTGCAAAGAATCTGACATGACTTTGTACTTTTCTGCCTCYGTATTCCAATGTTGGAGCTGATCATTCAGCAAGGCAAAAGGTCGAGATGAATGTACATACTTGTCATCCTTCACGTCATTCTGCCAGGAAGAAACAAAATGGCATATTTCAACTATTTCATGTCCATTAAAGTAGTACAATCAGTAGAACAAGAATCCCAACTTCTCTTAACAAGTCGTTATTTGACTAGTATTTGCCAAAATTTTGCAAATCAAGATTCACAACCTGAAGATCTTGCAACTGCTTCAACAGGATATGATTGTCTTCCTCTGCATCTTGAAGCTCAGCAAGACGGTCCTCTGCCAGTACCTAATCAAATTAAGTGTATTACATCCTTGAATCTACGAGCACAATGCCTGTTTGAGTATGAGAGAAAGAGAAAAACCTTTGTTTCCTCAATGGAATCTTTCATTAACCGTATGCGTTTTGCCCTATCTGCAGGCTTTTCAGGGGAGACAGTTCCGTTTGTTGCAACAGATGCTGGGGCATGAAGCCCAGATTCCCTATCTTTCTGCATTTTCAGATTCACTAGCTTTCTTCTGCTTTCCTCGAGTTCTGCCATGCTTTCTTCCAATTCACCTAAAATAGTGAGGACCAAATATGCATTAAAAGAAACTCAATAAACAACAAATATGTGCCCTATTAGTACAACACCCCCCCCCCCCCCCCCCCCCCCCCCCCCCCCCAAAAAAAAAAAAAAAAGAGGCAGCATTAAATGCATACAAAATGGTGCCACGTATATTCAATCTACTCTTAGTTTGAAACTAAAATCTAGTAATTTAAGTGCATGAACCTGGGAATGTCTAAAATATCACACTGCAGCCCTCACATCAGTTTGCAAAATAAATATGAGCCAAAGGGAAAGTTCTGAGTACCAGCAAGACGCCTTATCTCAGATTGATCCACTGAATTATTCTCAGTACCAGCCTGGACCATATCAGTATATTCCTTATGCTTCATGTGAAGAGTATCAATCACCTTGCGTATGTTATCAACCTCCTCTTTCATCCAATCATCGATCACCTCACGTATCTTATCAACCTCCTCTCTCACCCAATCACCAATCTTGCATGATAGAGCAAGRGCATCTGATAAACCCAAATTATTATAATAAGCAGATATAAATTGAAAAGTTAGGAAACTTCTATGAACAATCAGGATGTAAAGACTGAATAACTAGAAATGGACTCTCATCGAGGTCTTTTAACCTTCTGAAGATGAGTTTTCATGCAAATACTGAACAACATTTTCTGCTTTAGTTCTTTGAGCCTCGATAGCATCTTCCAAGGATTTCAAGAGTTCCATTGTAGAAACACGACGCTCAGARAGGGCCTCCCTTATATGTCCAATAGTTCCATCACCTTCCATGCTTTCAATTGTATCTGTCTGCAGCAGCCTACACAGGAAAATCTGCTCCGGAGGACAGGAAGGAATTGAGCCTAATAAGGGAGTTGAATATTATGAAAGGATGTTAAACATGTTCACTCAACTTATCAGGAAACCACTAAATTTATGTAGTATTATAGTAAATACTCTAAAAGAACCTCGTGAACGATCTATCTGATCCAAGCTTTGTAGAGAAATTTGACCAGCCCCAAATCGTATGCCAAGGATGATTAGACTATCATTCAACTAATAATTGCAAAACCGTTAGTGATGTAAATCAGAAATAATCAAAGTTTTAAGCCATATAAATGAATGCCTGCAAAGAGGTTACCTGATTCCAGAGTCGATTTACTGATATAAGCACAGCATCATAAGAAACTTGCTTTTCTCTTAATTCTTTTAGTTTGGCTCCAAGAGCTTGCAGCTGATGCTTTTGTACCTCCAGTTGCTGAACAAGTTGCTGATTCTGGTACTGAAGAACAGCAGCATCAACCTGCCAAATAACAGATCCTTAACATATTTATTCTTTACTCTTCCCTCTACTCAATTCTGAATACAAACAACACAAATAGGACAAGTCCAACTCAAAAAATTTATTGATTAATTGATCTTCCTTCATCAAGATACTCTGGACCCTTTCAAGGACTCTAAATGAACATGTTTATGCTGGTGCACAAAATTCCCCCCCCCCCCCCCCCCAACCAAAAAAAAAAACAAACAAACAAACAAACAAACAGGAAAAAAAAAATCACAAAATCCCAATTTGAAAAGAAAACAAAAAGAAGTGAATAAATTGAGCAGAGGACCCAAAAATCCAGTGCAAACAAAGAAATTCTGGGTTTCCTTTATCAGGAGATCAGAGTTTCGCGGGTATTGAGTTGGTGGGTGGGGGAGATAAGAATGTATATTGCAAGATGAGGAGAGAAAGATACACTTACTGGAGGATGGAAGGAAAGGAAAAAACCACAAAAGATTCTAATCACAAGCAAAGATTGCAACCCTTCTCTTATATGCAAAGCTTTGGCATGTCAATTTACTCATAAGGACCCAAGTCCATATATGCAAAGGCTGGTAACGGACAAATCCAAATCATTTCCAACTCATTCCCAAATTTGAAATTAATGGATTTCACATATTCTTTAAATCACCTACTAAATTCCAATATACCGAGATACTTAACTAATATTGCAAAACCAATAATTACATATCAACCAAGGAACTAAAAGATCTCTAAACCACCACTTTCAAGATTCAACAGGTCATTATTATAGAGTACCAATTTCAAGTCACAGAATGACCTTGAACAATAGTAATAACTCAAACAGCATAGTCATAGATTCTATAGTTTTAAGTTTCAAACATTCTACTACTTTATTTTTCCAGTCTACCGTTTTAGAATTGGTCACTTTCCAACTTTAGACATCCTTTTTTCGATTTACAATATGATTTTAAGGTTTGCAATCTCATTATAACTTCTAGTGGTAATAACATTATATCACAAACATGAGGACATGCTCTCAACTCTCTTTCTTGCACAAATTTCAAATGGCATCACTATCTCAAAAGCCTTTCCACCACAATTTCACAAAATTATGTATCAGCCTCAATTTGTTTCAGCCCCATGTTGAGGAAATCACTAAAAGCATTAAATAATAAGAACAATACCTGAAAAGAAAACATTTTAAAAAGAGCAAAACCACAAATTTCCAAAAATTGTAATGATGACCAGTCCAAAACTGAATCCAAATGCATGTCAATTGATCTGAACTTTTAGATAGATACTATTGAATAAACCAATACATGTGCTCCCTTTCAGAATACTGTGAAAACCTAACTGCCAATACCGAAACTAAACAGACGAGAGGATAAATACTGCAACTCGTGAACTTTTCAATTTGTAGAAATGTACACTAAACATCAGCATCAAATTCACAGCTTTCTTTTTATTAATCAAAAGCAGAAATGAAATCCCGAAGTAATTTTTTTTTTTTTTTTAATAAACAAAACCGTTTCTCAATCAAACTTGAAATTTTGCATGCAAAAATAACTAGCGTTTGAAAATTAGCAGCTTAAATACAAAATTCTCCAAATTTAGCAGCCGAAAACCCTAGCTCCATAATCAATTCAATCAAAAATGAAAAGTACAAAAATTTTTAAACAAAAAAGATCAAAGCATGTCGTTTATATATCAGCATGTCAAATTTATGTAAGCTCATATACATTTTCTAAAGCAAACCAAAACATATACAGATACGCGTCTATACATATAGAGAAAGGGAGATTGTGGTCAAGCGAAAGCTCACTGGTTTGATGTTATCAGTAGAAGCAGAATCATGGTGCGGACGCTTCCTCTGTGGCTCTCCTGATTCCTTGTTCTCCATTTTACTTCTTTTTCCTTAATTTATACATATATAATCAAAATTTTTCATACGAATTTCTCTGAGAATTCAATGAAAAAACACCGTCCGAAGGAAGAAGAAATATGAAGAGGAATCAGAAMGAGGAGAAGTAYATATATTCTGCTGACCGAAGGGGGAGAGCTATGGAAATTTACAGTCTTAGCCTTATAAGTAATGAGTTGTTTTTCAATTGGGTCCTTCAATTTTCTCGAGTTTAGCGTTTGTAAAGCAAGAAAAGAAAAAAAAAAAAAAAACACTTTTGAACAAGATAAGATGTTCTATTCAATTGGAAAAATTAAATCCAACCCCAATAAAGTAAATTATTAGAAGAGAAAAAAATAAAACCCTAAATTTATTAGTAGGGATTCGTCTCTTCAAGATAATAAAGTTGACATCTTCAGAAAATAGAAAACAAAAAAGAACCTAATGTATTTAGGGCTCCAGGTGAAGGAAACACCAACAACTTTTTTTTTTTTTTTTTTGTTTCTTTTTATTGTGCTTTTAAAGCAAGTCTTGAAACTCAAAATATATTTCCTAATTTAGGTTTGAAGATACGTAAATCAAGCTTGTTCACGAACATGTTAGTGCATGATTTTATATATTAAACTAATCGCAGAATTCATACTCAAAATTACTTAATTTTCAAGCATTTTGCTCAAGTTTTATTGTATATGGTTCTAAAATGATACTGTTCTTGAATTATATAATAAAATGTGGTATTTGCTGGCGTTATGGCAATAGACAGCTTCCCCAAAGCCATATAATATCACAACAGTGTAGCTAGCCAGGAGGAAAATAGTAGGTGAAATTGAATTCTTATCTGTTTTGAAGATTCATTTCTGTGATTTAGATGTGCCAATAAGGTAATTTACCACTAAAAATGCATTAATGAAGATCTAAAACCTACCTAATAATTCAAATTTCTTGTATGGTTACTACAGTTAATCTGAAATGCATTTGCAGCATATGCTTTCTGCATGTTCTAATCTATACTTGTATGGTTCTTTTGCTTGATGATGTTTAGTTCTATAACTTGCATGTTATAGAATGAAGTGGTTTTTCATAGATGACAAAACATGTTGGTTATATAAGAAGGAAAAATGAACAATTTGGCTATAGGTTCATGCCATATTCTAGAGGTACTTAGATTTCTTGATCAGGTTCTTTTCATTTTACTGCAGCGGGGAAGCATCCATTATGAGCATAGCCGCATAGGGGTCTTGGTATATATAGAGATAGAGAAGATACTTGTATAGTTCGAATAGCAATCCAAAAGCCAAGTTCTCCTCWGATCATGACAGTTCCTTAAGTAGATGATGGTGCTGGCTTCTCCTGCGAACTGTAAGCAGCAGACAAGAAAATGTTATCCGCATGCAAGCTCATGATCTCACTAAACACTTTAATTTGCTAATAACTCTTGAAAGTTTCTAGTAGATTTGGACCCAAACTATTGTTTTTGTTGTTCGGTTTAAGGTTACAGTACTCTTCAGTCTCTAGACCCTGTAGACCATGTGTGTCACATTGCTGAGTGGCAACCTCTTTCTTCATTTTAAGCTTCAATGATCCCTCGTAACTCCTTGAGTGATGGTGGACATGCTATTCTCATTGCTCAAAAGGAGGTTACAATGATGCTTAATCTAGTCTAGTTTCAGAAACATCTATATAGCATTACTAGATCAGCAGTGCAGATGGCATCAGGTGAAGTTACATGGTTACCTAACAACTACAAACTCTGATTATAAAATTGGGTGTATATGTTATCAGTAGGTTCTCCTAAAGAATGACTGACGGGTAATGTGCCTGAGAGAGAGAGAGAGAATGACTGACGGGTGTATACGTCATCAGTAGGTTCTCCTAGAGAATGACTGACGGGTAATGTGCCATGCCTGAGAGAGAGAGAGAGAGAATGACTGACGGGTATATATGTCATCAGTAGATTCTCCTAGAGAATGACTGACGGGTAATGTGCCTGAGAGAGAGAGAGAGAGAGAGAGAGAGAGAGAGAGAGAAATGACCCTGCACTAGTCATTGGGCACCTGCCAAGAGCCGGGATAAGCTAAAAACAAATATAAAGCTAAGACCAAATGTGCTCTAGTTTTTATCTTATACGCATTCCTTCGAACTAGGATATATGATCCTGATGACTCAGCTTCGTAGGATTGGTTCAGTTAGATGTTTCACAAAGAGTACTTCTGCCAAGACATTCTATATGATCAAACGTGTCATGGTCTCCACTGCAGCTTTGTTTGATTGTGCCTGCTTCATTTCACCAGCTTCATCAACCTCGGAACCTGTCAAATTGAGGTCTCATTTTATGGGGAGTACTGGATTTTGCCCCCACATGATTTGAACCTCCTAAGATGATTAAAAATGCAACTTGGTTGCTTCTTCCTCATTGCCATTTATACACAAATTATTACAAAGGGACGAATGTGGTTGACTCAGGATGCAGAAATGAACTTCACAAACGAATGAAAGTGGCCATGCCTCACACACTTGGCCCCAAAAAAGACAGCAAGTTAACTAACGGATGGTGCTTCTTCGTAGGTTTCGTGATTCCTYTATGAACATTAGGTTAACAAATCAGCATTTTTAACTGGCGTGGATGATAACTTCTGGGATAGGATGAACATTCCTGCCTTGGTTTTTCCTCAACCACACACTTCATGAGCATATATATATATAAAGCCGAGAATCAAGAATGTGACCCGAGGAAGGAAAGTTCTCAATCATGAAGAATCAAGATAAGACTGAACTTCACCTTTTTCACCTGAGAAATGAATATATATCACTACTTTTCTTCTCTTGATTAGCCATTTCCTCTTACAGCAAAAACAATTTTGAGCCAGATCAAGCAAGAAATCTCTCGCACCCATTATAATCTGTTTGATTCTCTTTAAGATTTGGATGCATAATGACTTATTTTATCTCGATTATTTTGTGCATCCACAAAGTTAAAACCATTATCTTGCTGACCATTAGACCAAGTAGAAGCATCTGGACTTTAAAAATTCACTTTCATAGTAAAGTCTAATAAACCCAATTTCGAAGCAGGTTTTCATTTTTCTTTTTCTTAAAAATTTATTAGTTTTTAATATTATACCCCAGAATAGGAAGTCAAGTTTCTGTCACTTGATCTCAACTGGTTGGATTTTTTCCCGTGAAATGGCAAAAATAAAAATAAAGTTTTTCATCCAAATTCGAAGGACATGACGAAAATAAAGTTTATGAATAAAAATAGTTGAATTACATAATGCATTAATTTCTTTTTTTAAGTAAAAATATATTTTACTTTAAAAGAAAAAAATGATAATCGGGACAAATAAGTGACGGTTATTATTATCAAGAAAAATATAAGAAAGAAACGTAAACTGTCAATAATGTAATTGATTCTCACCTTTTCAATGTTAATTAATAATTAAATATATTCTCATATTTATTTTCTAATATATCATAATGGAAGTAATTTGTGGGCCCTACATCAAGCTCATATATGGCATATATGAAGGGTTGACAGTATATACTCTTTCTTTTCAAAATAATTCTAAAATTTTCTTAAAAATAAATCAAGAACGCCTTAAAATACATCTACCATTAAATAAAAAAAAAGTTAAAAGTAACTTATTTATAAGAGCACAATCCGATCACCAAGTGAGATTACCATGATAGTTAAAACAATAATGATATGGACCAAATACGACAAAKTTTTATTATATATTCATTTACTTTTATTCTATATGTYCTCGTAATCTTAACATATATGYATTATCTTATTAATGATTCAGAATTGACATTATCCTCATTGCGAGCAACTCAAAATCTTATTAGTTTAGTTAACGTAACGAGAAGAGAAGATGTTGTTAATAAAAAAGTATTCCAATTTGTAAGAATCTTTACAATTTGCATGGTGGGAAAAGGGTAATTAACCTATTCCTAGTAGTAATTTGTGAATCTTGCGGTAATTTATTTCGATAAAAGTAATAAACTTTTAGCAAAGAAATAATACTTTTTGTGAATTTCACTTATCTAATTTAATAAAAATCATGGTTTTTTATCATCTCACGAAAAATAAAAAATTTTAAATAATTATTTATATTCATTTCTTACTACTTACTTAAGCTATATTCTCAATTATTTAACGTTTTTAAATTTTTTATGTGAAAAGGTGTTCGGAACCAGTAGTCACGTAAAAGTTAGTCATGTGTTTCCCTTCTTTTCAAAACATTCTATTTTTTGTATTTTTTATAAGCATTTAGAGGAAAAAAACATTAAAATAAAATAAAAATGGTTATGTTTTTTAATCGTGTTTAGAAAAAAACAAGAAGAAAGTACACGAACGCAATTGAGAATTTTGTTCAAAGTAGCAAAGCAAGGAAAAGAAGTCAAAAGGCATCCTCACAACTCTTCAAAATTTTAATAAATTATTTTATTATATTAATTATAGTACGATATATATATATATTAACTTTTAAGATAGAAAAAATAAATGTTGGAGAAATTAAGAAGTATCGTATAAAAGTATATCATTTTTTTAATTTTATATAACTACTTGCATCTCTCTTTTGTATAAATTATAGGAAGACGATTCGATCTAATGAGAAGAAGTAATAATAATTAAATAGTTATTTACGAATAAATCCCTTACACGGTTCTAATTYATTAAGAGTCATGTACATATCGTTATATATTTTATTATTAATAATTTACAATTTTAACGCGCTATTTCTAATTAATGAAATTTATTAATTATTTTTAGGAATCGTTTTATAAAAAATAAAAAAGAAAAGAGCAGCTAGTGTCTTTGGAATTTGATTCTGAAAATTGATTTTTATTGCTGAAAATCATCCATTCAGTAATAAGATTATTCAAATTGCGGCTATGAAAAATTCATATAAGAATTCGAGAGGACTGTATACTTTCAACCAAGAACACGARGGAATTAACCTCGTACGTAAGACCCTGTTTGGATGGCTCTGAACTTTGACCTTAAAAATCAAATCGAGTTCGACTTTTCTTTCTCATTCTCTTTTTCCAAGTAGAGTTCATTTCAACTTGCACTTTGGATTCTAGTGGCATGACTTTTTTTCGGTTTTTATCTTAGGGAAAAATGAGTAAAAGATTTTTTCTGCTCTCTAATAGTAAAAATCAATCAAATTTTTTTGATAAATTATTAGAAAATGACAATTTTACCATTATCGTGAAGAAGATGAATAATCGCATAAAAAATATTAAAAAAACAGATTGACTTTATAAGTAGGATGAGGATGATTCGAAAACAAGCTTAAAATAAAAAATATTTAATCTTATCTTCATATATAAAATATTATACATTTTAAAAAACGAAAAGAATATATTCCAACCTTTTTAAATTYGGAAGTACTTATTATAAATAAATAAAATAAATAAAAAGAAAAACAACTCTGAATATAACAAATCAATTTCTCCAGTCCATTCGAAATTGGATAATTAATTATGACAAAATTTTGGTCCCCCATAGCACGAGCGGAGACGACCAATAATAATACTTTCTTGTCACACGTGTATCACAAGGCACGCATCATAATTTCCCAAAAGGTCATCTCAGAAACTTACACATCAAAAACCCATTTATTTGGGCATCTAAAATAAATATAAATAAATAACTAATATWTATATTGAGTTTTAATTAATATAATAAATAATGTCTAACATGGAATTCAAGTCGAATTATAGAGCCGTCTTTCGTGATATCCCATGCTATTTTGCCGTACAAATTCCTATCTATAGGGACGTCTTTGTTTTCATCAAACATTGAGTACAACGTACGAACTCTTTTTTCCGGCTAATGTCCTATAATCTATGGGCATGAAATTAGTTCAGTTATCGAATTTGTTTAAAATTTGTTGACATCTACAGGTTCGTCTGTAATCATCTGATAAGAGAGCATTAGAAAGAGATTGAGAACGGAATAAAAAATTTTATTTTTACGAGTATAAACGAATAAAATTGTGTTTTTGAGACAAAAATTTTATAAATTTTTAAAAAATATATTGAAGGGATTGCCCGCTTCCCACCTCTTAACTTTACCTTTGGGAGAGAAAGAGAGAAGAGAAAGAATGGGATTTAGATAGATATATGTGTTATAGCAAATTAATTTAATAAAATAAGTTTTAAGGACGGCTTACTTTGCATTATCTTATGCGGATTGAAGGCTGATTCTGGGAATATAAAGAATCGTGGATTCAAATCGCTTAGAATTTTCAGCACCAGGGTGTTGGAGTTTAAGGCAAGACTGACTTACTTGTGGCCATGGCCATCGCTTTGGGGCTGGGGCTGGGGCTGGGATGGGGCTATCATACATTGCTTGCTAGAGTAAAATACTACAAAAGTGATACTTTTGAAATACTCTTACGTGTATCAAGAGGATCATTTAATTAGTATTAGCATAATCGAAAATCAAAATCTTAATAGAGTGATTTTCAAGATATTTCGTACCACAAAATCGTTCTAATAAAAAAAGAAAAAGAAAAAGAAAAGAACGCAAAAACAAACAGAGTGATTCAAGAATCAGTTGAAAAGGAACCTTTACAAGTTGTGAAATTCAAGAAAAGAAGGAAGAGAATTCCTCCTATGGACATCTTTCTTTTACACCTACACATAAAATAGAACTAAAAAGCCATCAAATCAAGCCAACACACCCTCAATTGTTCTCCCTCTCAGTGCTTTCACTGAGCCAAGAGTAATTATTGTGGGCTTAATTAAGCCAAGTGGTCAAGCTGCACCAACCAAATAGTTTCTACACATACCTAACCAAACCTTGCCCTTTCTTTCCCTTTAGCCTTCTCTTCTTCCATTACCTTCCAATGTATAGAGAAGCAAATGATTTTCCCACAGGAAGAATGGTTTCGCTGAGTCTGTTCCTTTTCTGAGCTTCAACATCCTCTTTCTCCTCTTCTTGATCATCGAATTTTGTTACGGATTCATATTCAACTTTTTCTGGGAACATTTTTATCAGTATCAAGTAAAGTGACATAGCAAAAATTGTCACTCCAACAAGGTACCAACTGAATGAAATGTTCACGAGTGATTTTGCTCTTTCAAGGGCTTCGTGGTTATGGCATCTTACAACTCGGTGACCCTCCTCSAAATTCATGAAACAACCTTTGGGTATGAATTCTGGTGTCCAGAGCATGATCCCCATGACCATAAGCCAAAGACCTTGGAAGAAGATACTGAGAGACCTTATGAAGCTGTTCAAGAAACTCGTGGGGTAGCCTATGCTTAAGAGGGTGGTGAGAAGTGAAACAAAAATTACGATTTGGAGAAGCCAGTGGTATTGCCCTTCAACGCCCATATGATCTGCAGAGTGGAGATGGAAAAGCAGAAGTTGTTGGCCGAAGGCAATAGCTCCAAGCATTAGGGTGAGACCATATTGTGCTGGGGGCTGAATTTTGTCTAGGATGATGGCGAAAACCGCATAGACCAAGAAAGTCAAGGAGATGTTGGAGTGCTCAAAATTGTGAAGATGATTAGAGGGGATTGTTCCATCACTATCCAATGGTTGATGCTTCTCTGGTCCAATGAAAAGCTCCATCGATATGGAGGCTAGGCAACCTCCTATAATCAAGAAAAGCTCCAAATACCTGAATCTTGAAGTGGAAAACCATGGCAAAGCTGTATAAGATTTGGGGTGTTGAGCATGAAGTTTGATATGTTGGAGAAGATGCCACAGCCCAATTAGAAAGAAGCCGAAACCAGGTGCAACATGTCCCACCAAAGTGCCCATCTTATTATCCTTATGGTTCTTGCCAATTGTTTGCTGCTTAATTTGATTGCTTGCTTTGTGTAGCTTTGTCCCTTGGAGCAAGGAAAAATAGCGGGGGAGAAAGGGAAAACAAAGACAGGAGGAGAGAGAAAATGAAAAAGGGATGTAATTAGATGATGGAAAATGGAATTGAAGAGTTAAGGGGATTTATAAAGGGGAAATTTGGTTTGGAAGCAWGAATTTCTTGAGGTCTAGAGGCTTCTATGAGGGCTTGAATATTTGAACATGTTGGGAAACTTTGATGGTGGCTTGGGCAATAAGTTTAGACTTGCAAACCACAGGGTTGACCATAGAATGGTTGGCTGCTTATCTATTAGATAAGATGGCAATTAGTTTTCTAGAAATGAAGAGGGCCAATCTCAAGAGTTTTAATAGGAATAGACTTCTTAATTTTCCTATTTTTGACTTCACTTAATACATGCCCCAACTTAGGTTTATCCTCTCATAGTTTCTTCTTTCTTCTCGATTTCAATCGAAACAATATATTAAAGAATTAGTTCAATWCATTAATCAAAATATACATCACTTTTCTCGATATATCAAAAGCAAGCATCCAAAAAAAGGTTACGGTCATGTGGAGAGTACAGCTTGAAAGGGATAAGCGCATATTTGAGGAACCTGTTGAGTGAGTTCCACCAGCATGCATGGAGGCTGCTGCTGGAATTGAATCAACTGTGAGTGGTGTTGCAAGACGGAAGCCGCCTGAGATGGAGGGCTATGGACGGGGTTGCAAGGGATTATAAGGGAATGGTGATTGAATCAACGGCTGGACCAGCTCCTCACTGCAATGGGGGGTTGAGCAATAATTGCAGATGGCTGAGGATGCTCCAACAGGCAATGTGGTCAAATGCGTAAGAGAGAACTTGCTGTATCTTATGGGATTGCATGGGTTTTGTTTACACCCCTAGAATAGCTAATAATGTGGCACTTGTCCTTGCTAATAAGCATATGGCTCTACACTGAATGAGCTGAGCGTTTGCGGAGGCTATGGCCCTCCTGCTGCTCAGGCGTGGTTGCCTGTTTCAAATGATTCAAAGGGAAATCATGACCATAATGACTATTAAAAAATTTTAAGAAAATAACTGCTGTACAAAGTTATATATATATATGAAATGATCAAGTGGAAGGAGCTTAATTCTCTTAATCAAAGCTTAAAGGAAATGTTGATGCTGTTCTAATGGTCGGAACTCGAGCTGAAAAGAAGTTACTGAGGAGTTTTACCGCCACAAGGAGACCAATAGAGAAAGAATTGATGAGAATTAAGCAGCGAGAAAACAAATAAAAGAGAGGCAGCTTAAAAGGAAATGGGATGCTGTTGCTAATGCGGTTGATCTCAGGCACATGCTTACAAACATTAAAAGGCCTACATTTCGGCATTATTTTAGTTACTTTGCCAACTTTTGACCAAAAAAAATAGACATAGATATACGCCACGTTTTTTAATAAACATTATGAGATGAGAAATTAAAGTCGAAGATTGAGAGAGCTTATCTATAGAAAAAGAAATATATGTCAAATCGAATTAAAAATTTACTATTGAATAAAAAATAATTCTAGAAAAATGGAGGTGACAAGAATATTGCAACATTCTAAAAGAGGACCAAATAAGTGCCTAACAAAGTTGGAAGAGACAAACGAGGAAAATTTCAAATTTTGATCAAGAGAAATGATCGTGTCACAAATATTTTTTCTTTGCATTTGTAGGAGAGTATGAATAAATATATTTGTCAAATCATTTCGAATTATTTATTTTAATTTATTTTTTATTTTTATTTTTTTAAATCGAATTCATTAAGATATATCAATCTCTGCCAAAATAATTGATGAGAAAATAATCAAACTGGAATTAATTTATTTGTTCGTAAAATAAGTTGTGGAGATCGAATATAAATTTTCTAAACTATGAATTTTTTTTTTTTTTTTTGAGATTACTAAACTATGAATCAAATAGCCTAATAACGAAGACCTTTTTAATTTTGTTTTTTTTAAATTTTATTAATATTATAATCTTAAAATGCACGAACAATATGCAAGGTTAGAAATTCAACAATGGCAGCGTACATTAAACGCCTCAACGGCGACGGCGACAGCGATAACGACGGCGATGCATTATTTATTATAAATATTAAATTTAAAAATTATTAGCACGGTTCACAAAAACTGTTACACAATCAGGATTAGTTAATTGCTTTTTAAGTTTTATTTATCTTCGAATTACATGCTCCCTATTCTCTGTACCTCGGGCAAGTGTGGAACACGTTTTTCTCCCTAAAATGATGTCGTTTTATTAGTTACAAAATCTTAACTAAACCACTAAAATCTCAAGAAATCATTAATTTAATTAAACTTTTTGTTCATCTCTCATGTAATTATATGTTAAGAGTTCTATTCTATATATATATATATATATCCATCAATTAGAATCTAATGTATATAAATTTTTAATTTATTCAATAACATATCTTCTCGTTTAGGAGTTAAAAACATAGCGAAAAATGAAATGAAAAATATACTTAAAGATTCGAAGGAAAAAATATTATTTACTTCCTTTTTAAATATAAATCCTTTTAAATAAAAAATTAAGTATACCACAATTTTCTACCAAATATTTAATTCCTTGAGTTATCAACTTTATCTCATCTCCGACGAATGATTTCTAATAATTCTTTTTATTATTGAAACATCAACTTGACTATTATTTCATTAATTTATCGTAAATATCAAATTATTGTCTCAATTAGTTTTTTTAGTTAATAATTTACACAATAAATACAAAATAATATTTTTCAAATAGCAAAAAGCCAAGTAAGGATCCTCGTGCTTGGTTGTCACACCCAGCAATGGATCATCATGTTGTTCAAATCATGAAGACAAAAGATTTGTCATTAATGACGACAACTAATACCAAAAAAATATAAATAAATTAATATTCAGAAGAAAGTTAATAATAAGACGTCACGTTTTTCCCGTTATCCTCTACTAGTCACGAAGAATAGTTGACTAATGCGCCATGATCCTTTAATTATTTTTCTATTAAAATAATTGGTACGATTTAAAGACATGAATAGCTATCCTCTTGTTGAAGATTCCCTTGGTTTAGCAGCCATTGTTGGTTCCTTGAAGCAAGAAATTAACAAATTMTATATTCATACAATTTGGAGAGTCAATTGTTTAATCTCAAATCACACGAMAAGTTTGATAACTCGATTAAATTTGAATTAATTAATAACTCGTTAGATTAAAATGATTAATATGATGCTGATAAGATTTAAGTTCTTGATTCAAAACTTATCAATCAATTAATAGAATTGAATACATGAATTTAATAAATTTCTATTTACCAAATAAAATTTATTATATCCTTTCTTTTTTTCCTTTTTAAATTACTTAATCAAATGTTCTAATTAAATTCATTATTTAGATTAAAAAACGTATAAATAAATTTCAATGTTCAAAGAATTCGTTTAGACTTTAATTCCATCACACGCAGAGGATAATTAATCATTTCTCATGTGAGTTCATTGAAAACCCTTTGAAGACCAGCCAGTTTTGTGTATCTATTGGTCAAACTTGTACTTGTAGTTCTAAAAAAACCTAAAAACAATGAAATTTCTTGCACAAAACCAATGGGCCATGGCTGCTTTTTCCTCTCAGAAATCACATTATGAAGTTTCTCATGTTAGTTCGACTATGTTTTTTTCTTTCTACATTTTATAAGGACTAAAATACTTCTCCTGTATATATATATATATATGTTAATTTGAAAAACATTAATAAATATTTTTATCATTTTCTACCCTCCTACCCACTATCCAAACAGCATCTAATCTTCTCCTCCTCCCTCCTCTCCATTTCTTAATGTAGGAGAGATCCATGCCTATTCCTCCTCTGATCAGTGGTGACCTCTAAGAYTAAGCAGGCCAACTTTTTTCCTTTTCCTGATGGTTCTAAATACAATAATTTACTGAATATTCCAACATTAAATGGAGATTCTAATTCAGGAACGTGTTCAGAAATACAATAATGAAAAGAACATAAGAGTTTATCGCCAGGTAATTAATCAGTTATATCGAACTATTTCTTGTCGTGTTCTTGTTAGAAGAACTTGAGAAGGAGAAGAAGAAGAAGAAGAATATTAATTAAGATGTTCATGGAAAACCAATTAAAAAAGAACATTTGAGAGCCAAAAATGTCTGAAAAACAGTGTTATCCAGAGTGCTTATCCAACAAAGATGCTCAAAAACAATTTTCATGGAGATTTGCTACAGGCAGACTAGAAGGTAGGATTCTCATGGACTAGGAGAAATAAAATATGCATCTTTCAACTGAGGTTTCAAATCCTACCATTGCTATATTACTGGAGAAAATATCTAGGACAATATAAATGTAGCACCTAAGAAACTTCCTACAACGGACCTGCTCTGGAAGTCCACTGGCCATCAAACAAGATCTTGGAAAAGCAATCGCAGCTTGCACAGAACTGCTAGTCAAACATGGAGCAATCATTTCCAGGTAGATAACCAATATCTGCTGATCTTACAATAGCTGAATCAAGACACCAGGACTGCAAAAATTGAAGCTAACAAAAAACCCGAGTGCACCAAAGTTGAAATATTAATCTTTCACCAGCTCCGGCTGCTCTGGCAAAGCTCTGTGGCTTTGCAAAGAGGAGCATTTGTACAAACCAGACTGACTTCGTTGAGGAAAACACCAGAAACTGTAGCCTTCTCAGCAGATGATATCTTCACAGATCAATCTACATGAAGTCCTTCAGATGATGTCTTCCAACACAAAGATGAGCATTTGTAGAAATCAGACTGACTTAGTTGAGAGAAACACTAGAAACTTTAGCATTCTTAGCAGATGATGCCTTCACAGATCAATCTACTTGAAGTCCTTAAGATGATGTCTTCCGTCGCCTGCAGATTCAAGCTCTCATTCTCATAAAGATCATCTGCATCCAAACCTAAGATTTTATATTAACATATTAAAACAGAAAATCAAGAATTATTATCAGAAACCTCATCAAACCTCAAATAGGATTGGTTTAGCCCAATAGACACCGACAATACTCTCTTCTCGGGCAGATCAAGGAGTCAGTCAGGTACTTCAGTTGATAAGATCTTGAAATGGCACAATCAAACAGAAAATTGCTCAAATATAGAGAATCAAGGGTTTGATTGTTGCAGAATACCCCATCCGATTGGTCTCATTTGCTGCTGTGAGAAATTGTTTAGAAATTCACAGATGCATTTGTCAATTCAAGCAAAATCCTAAGCACACCACCTGTTTGATAATTTGGTCTCTTACAGTCTGCATATCAACAACAATGAAATGCAGTTTMTTAGAGCAAAGGAGAATACCATTGATTAGTTAATATGAGATGCTTTTATGAAATTTGATAAGATATAGACTTGAAATAAGGGAATCAAAATAAGTAAATAGAATGACAGGAATTGATGAAAATGTTATGTAGTACCTCAGAAACTTCCTMCAAAGAACCTGCTCAGGAAGTCCACTGGCCGTAAAACAAGGTCTTGGAAAAACAGTTGCAGCTGATGAAACTCTTCAGAGGAAATTGAGCAATGCATTCTGCTTCATCCCAGGGCGCGATAATGCGATCTCTCTGCTGCTTTCCATGATTTCTTACATTCTTCAGCGCTCCAATTTACTTGAAGAGAAGCATTTCAGTCTGTTGTTTGGATGAGATCCAAGAACAATTAATAACATCATCTGATTGAAAACTTCACCAAGCCACATTCATCCTCCTCCGAAGAAAGTGAATGCATATAATAAAAACAGCAAGGGATACAAAGGAAATATTTGAAGACTGATCTAGTCTTCGCACCATCATAAAAARCCCTAATTTAAAGTTCGGCAGATCTGCAGAGATATTTGAAATCCAAATTACCTAGATGACTTTCAGCACTATAGTCATTTGATGCTGCATTCTATGGAGCACCAYACAATCCCTTCTGCAAGATTTGTGCGGGGAATACAACCAGATTAGAGAAGAAAATGGAAATATGATCAATTTATAGAAAATTCGCAAGTCACAAAATTAAAGATCCACAATATGATAAATTTGGGAAAAAGATGAGCATTTGTACAATCCAGACTGACTTTGTTGAGAAAACCACTAGAAACTATCGCATTCTCAGCAGAGATGTCTTCACAGATCAATCTACATAAAGTCCTTCAGATCATGGTTTCCAACACCTCAGATTCAAGCTCTTATTCTCATAAAAGATCATATATGCATCCTAACCGAACAATTTTGTAATAACATATTAAAACAGGAAAACAAGAATTATTATCAGAAACCTCATCAAACCTCAAATAGGATCGGCGTAGGCCAATAGGCACCCACAATACTCTCATCTYGCGCGTAGCTGTTCCATCAAGGCTTCAGTTATGTACTTAAGTTGATGATCTTGCCAGGCCTGGATGCACAATTGCTCAAGTACATAAAGAGTGTTCGTTTCGAATAAAGAGAAAAGAGTAAAAGAGTAAAGAAATGGAAGGACACCATTAAGAATGCATATTGCACCAAAGTGGATTTCCTTCGGGGCATCKTAGAAAGCCCAATAAAGATGAAACACCCTTTAGTTACTTTAAATTTAGGAATCTCATAGTAAAAGTTAAAAGAAAAATAGAAATCGAAATTATAAATAATGGTATACCTTTTTTGCAATATTAATATGATGATATTTGAATGGGCCTGAAACGAGTCTGGTATCAAAGTGATCACGGGAAACTAAATGCCAGCCCAAATCATGGTTCTTGGATTCCCTATTCCTGTAAGCTTCTTGGATGACTATTTTAACGCTGCCGTACATCACTTGGAAGCCCATTAAGGCTCAATCTGGACTAGCACTTGAATTCGTGGGTTACTCAGCCCATTTGATAAAAGTTTAGAGCCTCCCCTAATAGTAAGATAAATATTTCTCAAACGGTAAATATCGAATTAATTCCTATCAAGTAAGATAAGAGATAAAATATTACATAATTTATAATTTAATGAATATCTCGACACGTATTTTTTTAAATCAAATTAGTTGGATTTTAAGTCAAAGTAAGATTTCGTGTGACATTTTATTAAAAAATTTTAAATTAGATTTATTTAAGTCGAGCATAAATTAATTTCATCAAGTAGATGTATCGGATGGTATATTCAAAAAAATTAAAAATAATAATAACAATAATAAGGAAATGACCTATTTAAAAACTTCATTTTCTTTGATGTACCTGGTATCAAAAGTTAAAAAAAAAAAAAAAAACTTTATGATCAAGAGAAGGAAAATAAATAAGAAATCTATAAAGGATGGCAAAGTGGACCAACATTTTATATTCACATTCTCACTTATTTTTATATTCCACTTTACCATCACTGAACCCTAGCTTTTTTCTACTTTATTCTTGCCAATCTCCCATGTTCTTGTCCGCGGTCGGTGTTAGGTGGCGAAATCCCATTGGCTACCAACTGTATTCGAACGAATCTATGCCATGAAAACCCTACAACGTCTTTGAAAAGCATCCTTACGGATATCCCAGGAGCAAGAATCGCCATAAACCCAAGCAAAAAGTCTGTCACTTTGCTTTCTTATGATACTTTAATGGCTGTTAAAATAAGTTCCACACTTATATATATATATATATATATAGAGTAATTTGATTAATAATTAAATAATATGTAATAGAAAGTATATTAGATCGTCTCCATCATATAGAGGTTGATCGAACTATTTAAACCACTATCCTCACTATAGAGAACCCTTTATCCAAGCATTTCATGTTGAATCTAGAAGACTCAGAAAAGCAACAAATATCTCTAGCAGCTTTTCTCCACAAACAATCTCTACAAACTTCTTTCTTCTTCTTCTTCTTCTTCTTCTTCTACTACTGAGTATTACCCTCTTGATTGAAACACACTTTGAAGCTTTCTCCACGTACAAAAATGGCCAGATATTACAACTCCTCATACTATGACTACCTGCAGTACCTCTCTTTCCCCATCCACTTCTTCTTCTTCCTAGCCGTAMTTTTTCTTTTCCTGGTTTTCACATGGTACATCAACTATGAGTCCATGGTTGAAGAGATGAAGGATCAGTTCAAGCTTTTCTTGATGATCTTTCCTGTGGTTTTGCTTCTTGTTGTGCACTGGTTGTCAAGTGAAGACAGAGAGAGGGTTCCTTTCGTCATTTCACTACCAGAGAAGGAATCACTTCACAGAGTTGGAGGGTCTCCTTTGGGTGTTGGATTACTTCTCATTTTTCTTCTTTTCATGATCTCTCACCATACTTCTCTTCAAGAACGTTGGTTTCCTTTGTTCAGCAGAAGGTAAATTTGGAAATTCATGTTTAAGATCATCTATTCTCATTTTTATTTTTCTTTTTGTGTTAGTATCACTCAGCCTGTTATTAGGTAAGAGAAAAAGGCATGAGGTTTGAGAAACCTCATTTTTTGTATATTTTTATTTGTATTTTATAAATTAAAAGCAATTTCCCAAGAAAAAAAGTGAAAAAGGAAAAGGGTCCACTGTGTTTTGGTTCTTCTTTTTTCTCTTTAAATTTTTTCAAAATTCATATAGATGGTAGTAAATGATTGATTACTATATTTGCTTTTGTACAATTCCCCCCCCCCCCCCCCCCCCCCCTTCTTTTGGATAAGGTGTAAATTGCTTTTGAACTTTGATGCACTCACTTTTATGAGAGATGTGTTTCAATGATTTTATTAATTGTAACTTATGTTTTTTATAWTTCATAATAATTTGACAATCGAAAAGAAGGGTTATGTCTATACATATTCTTACTAGTTAGTCATGCTCATAATAATTAGTGGAACATCAAAAGAATTATGATTGGTAAGAAAGGAGATTCGACATGTTATCCATTGTCCACCTTAAAGCGCTAAAGAACAGATAAGCACAGCACTAGGCACAGCATAGATTTCATTCAAAACTTTGGAAATGATAGARCGTGTCGTAGACCTAATTGAATTGAGCTTCCAAGTTTCAACTTTTTCTTGGATCATTAAAATAGGGAACTTGAGAAGCAGCAAAAGGTGTATATCCATGTCAATGGTGATGGTGCTCAACTCTGAACAAGTACTTAACTAGTTCTTGAGAATAAGAATGTGTGTGAAACCATTTGTTAACAGAATAAGGAACCAGAATAAGAATGTTTCAGATTTAAGCTGCTTTGACCAGTTAAAAGACCAATTTGAAGGGATAACAAATCTATGGATGAACGCTATGAAGCTGCAAATTGCAATACCATCTGCTTCCGTAAAGGCAGTAAAGGGGAATAAGAATATCTGCAAATTGCATTACCAATATTTGCTATGTATAAAGACAAAATGAAATGTTCAGTAATATAATCTCCAGCTTCTGGATATGAAGGGAATCAAGAAAGATACAACAGCAATTGCAGAGTGAGAAATGTTTATTCTAGCTGCAGATTCGATACCTCCAAGTTTCATAGGTACATTAGTAAATATAGCTAATCTAGAGGTAATCAGGACGACATCTAATTTCACCAATGTAGGAGATATCCATATATCTAGCATAGCTAATTCATTAGGAGCCAACTGTTGATCAAGTGACTACTAAATTAGCATGCTATTCTAGAGACATACAGAATGAAACAACTATCTTGTAACAGAATAAGGAGACAGCTTCCCAACTACATTTGGCATCTGGCGTCAGATATTCAAATGGGGTACACAAGATGGCAAAGATGTTCTGGGAGAGCATATTGATGCTGAAGGATTACCGTCATCTGAACTTGGTATCGAGAGAGCTGTTATCAACCTCAAAATAGTTCTACATCTGAGGCCAAAGAAGCCATTCTCTCTTCTATGACCTACAAAAATCAGGCRGATGAACTGAAACGTAAGACATTAGACATGTACATGCATTTCAGTATATGCTTCATAGATGACTTTTACATAGTAGAATCACATGAAAGGAATTGAAAGAGCACCCTTCCAATTGGTTTGCCTTAAGAAATTAAGCATGCATGCAGATTGTCCAGTCTACAAGAGCAGTGACACAACCAGCATGCAGTATAAGTTTTTTCTCAATCCCCAATGCTAACAGATGATTTCAACCCAAAAGCTCAGCAACTGAAAGCTATTACCTTTTGATAGGAGAATACAACTAGGTCAGGATCTAAGATGAAGTTTATGTCTCTCCAATATTCGAACAAGTGAATGTACTTAACCATAAGACAGTTGCATTCAAGATCAGTTACTCATCCAACAAATGAACCCTGCAAAGACCAAGCCAAGGTTCTCCGTTATACAGTGCTATGTTGAAATCCTTCTAGAACTTCAGTTCTCAAGAGCTATGAAAAGTATGTCACTATTGATAAACCATAGGACGACTTGGGCACATCCATGCATATAACAAGTGTACCAGCTAAAATCTGAAGCTGCAAAATGCTTAGTGGAATTTCTGGTATTGATAATAATTGAGAAACAAAGCCACTCAAACCATCAACATTTTTCCAAAATGATTGAGCTTCTCATTTTTCAACCTCAAAAGAAGGAAAATTCAAATTAAGGAACCTCAAACCGTCACCTTGATATATGATGATAGTAGATTGACCTTGCCCCACAGAAATTACTAACATCAATTTTCTTCTCCTTTTATAGAACSTTAAGTCGGTTGCATACTCTTCCAATCCAGACAGTTTAAAAATTCCTTGAGGTCCAGCGATCTATTTAAATCAGAGACGAGCTCCTTATAGCCTCTTCATTGGTATCCTAGGAGGAGGCACCTTGCAACTGCACCCAACTGCTCCCTGGAACTTTGTTCAGACCTTTTCCTTTCATGGCAATTCTGAGGTCATCAGTACTACCCTGAGAATTAGACACAGAAGACACACTAGCAGCAAGTATGTAATTTGCTCCGAGGTCAGGTTCTATTTGCAGTAGCAGTTCCCTCAGATTATCATCTTCGTACAACACGCGGCCATGGTTTCTACATGCGCTGATGTAGCTCCTTAAAATAACAGAGTTTGGCTCCATTGGCATGCTTTTGATCATGCGATAAGCCTCTTCAATCCTCCCAGCACGTCCAAACATGTCCACCATGCAACCGTAATGTTCCATAGTTGGCTTGATATTATGAACCTTCATCATTTTGTCAAAATAATCTCGGCCCTCCTCAACAAGACCCATGTGACTACAGGCAGAAAGGATAGCAGAAAATGACATACTGTCAGGCTGTAAGCCAGCCTCCTTCATTCTGGAAAACAATGACAGAGCTTCTTTGCCATGACCATTATCACCAAGGCCAGAGATCATGACAGTCCAAGACTGCAAATTTTTCTCAGTCAATGAATTGAAAATGCAGAAGGCTTCCTTTATATAACCACACTTTGCATACATCTCGAGAAGGGCAGTTCCCAGTTCGACATGCAACTCAATACCGTTGGTAAGAATATAGGAGTGAATGGACTCTCCTAGTTTGATGTTGAGAAGATGAGTACAAGCAGAAAGCAAGCTCACCAGAGTAATGGAGTTTGGTTTTTTGTTTGCTCGGATCATGTCTTGCAACACCACAAGAGCATCCAGAGGGCAGCGACTGTGGACATTAAAAGTCAAAAGAAATTTGAAAATAAATCCTACAGGGCCAATATAGGATGAACTGAGGAAACAAATCTAAATCAGATGCTATTAAGGAAATCGAAAACTGGAAGCAAAGTGTGCTAATTAGTTTACAAGATCATCGGATTTCAATCTGCCAATTACTTATCATCTTCGAACCACAGTAGGCAAGGCTTCTCAAAGGGCATCAACTAAACTGCCAAACAGAATTGTTTCCATGAGARTTTAATGCTTATTTCAATGCTGTTTTGAGTAAAATTGCAGCTAAGGTTATATATGAGCATTGTTGAAGAAATTTGTAACAAATATAGAAAACATAAACGAGTCAAATTTATATATCTGAGTTAGGTCTCACTGAAAGAGCAGATATAGAGGCCACCGGAAGTCCTGAGTAAAAATTTTCTGTATCCAACCTGCATCAACTATTAATGCAAGATTCAGTGAAAGGCATTTGAATATTGTTTATGAAGCAGATTAAGGCATTTGAATATTGTTTATGAAGCAGATTATTAAGTTTGTAATTCTTAAATTTTTTACACCATATTCCTCTGTACATGTCTCGATATGAGGTGTACTATGAAGATGTAAACTACAAAAAGGTTTTAGCCATAGTTGAACCRAAACACATAAATATAGATTGACATTGAAGACAGCAACTTAACGACATTACTAATCAACTTTGTTAATTTATTTCATATTCAAAGAAACAAAAAGAAAAGGAAAAAAAAAAAAAAGGATTCTTCAAGCCCTCTGCGATGAACAGAACATCCAAGCAAATAAAGAGCATCTAAAACCGGTATCGAATCATTTGAAGAGTTTCAAATAAAGAAATGTTAATTATTAATGCTTCAATTACTTATATGAAATATTACATTCTTAAGGCAATCAAGAAAAAAATGAAACGTTTACAACTTTATTCAAAAGAAATTCTATTTCTTTAGAGCTTTATTAAGAAAATAGCACATACCAATCAACATAAGCAGCAATCATTGAACTCCACGAAACCACATTTCTCTCATGCATTTCATCAAATACTTGTCGCGAAAACCCGATCATATTACATGACGCATACGTTCTCAATAGCGTATTGCATATATGTGAATCCAAATCCAGACCTATCTTCAACAAGGTTGAATGCACAGCTCCACCAACTCCAATCATTGARCAGCGTCCGCAAGCTTTTAGCACAAAAGGGTATGTATATTTGTCGGGTTTGAGCCCAGTTCTATGAAGCTTATTAAACAATTTCACTGCTTCCACTGGAACTGAACTCTTCGAATACTCTTTAATCATTGCGTTCCATGCAAAAATTGGTGGCGTCGAGGGTGAGTTATCAAAGATTTTTCTTGAAAGTTGCATAGATATTGAGGATGAGGACAATACCAATTTRGAAAAGAAGTATTCTTGATGATCAAGAGCTGTTTTGACGATAAGGGATTGGAGYTGGAGGAGATGCTTGGTAGTTTTCAACCGTTGCAGAAGTGTTCGACTTTGGCGGGAAATCATCAGAGTTTTYCAAGAACCTTGATTCCAGACTTAGAGCTGAAAACASGAGTTAATGGTTTTCTGTTTTTTTGTTTATATTTCTCTTTAGTTTAGTACTAAAATATTTTTTCTCCAGATCGTTATGTAATTTGTCAGAGATGATATATTTATTTATTAGCATTTTTATGTTAATATATTTGCATTTGTTATTTAATTTGTTTGCTATTGGACCCTTGGACTCTTTGAGGGTGGTCATCAGCATCTTCTGGTCTTTCTAAAAAGGCAAGTCTTGAACAGCTGAACCCTTTTGAACTCTTACCTCAACATAGATACGCAACATAATGGCTGTGGAAATCTGCCCAAGCCAAAAACCCTTTATCGATCTTGCCTTGTTCACAGTACTAGCAGAGAGGGAGGTCTGGAGAGAGGAAATCTTGAAACAAAGGCAGGAAATCCTAGATGGAAAAGAACCAATCTTCACTAATTTCCGATGTTAATGGAATCTATTCAGTTTCTGATTTCTTGAATTACATGCCTGATCAAGTCTCTTGGTCAGACAATAATTCTTTCGCCCATCTGAAAGTCTTTTTCTGGAGTCAAGATCATCCGACTCAGTTCAAGARAAAAGAGACTGAACCAATTAAAGATAAGATCGAATCTGCACTYGAATTCTTGGATTTTGGTTATTTCCCAACTCTAGTGCASTTTTGGGCATCCAAAAATGTGGAGAGCCACAATTTCTTGAAACCTCTGACTTTCCTTTTGGTATTAGTGTTTTGAGAAAGGGGCTCTGTTGGTATAGGAGGAAGTGTTTGAATTACAAATACAGTGTTGAAGGTGAGAGTAAAGAAGAAGAGTATGGCCCTGTTGGACGAGTGTTTCGAAATGGATTTCCAGAATWTAGTCCAGATGTGAGTCTTTACTCTGTAAAAGAGTTTAAGCTGAGGGATTCTGTTGTAACTTGTGGTATAAAGGGTTATTTGTTTTTGCCAGTGTTTGAGTCTGGTGGGGAGCACTGTGTCGGTGTGCTTGAGCTGATGTCCATTTGGGATGGGAGCTACTCTCTGACAGATAGAATTGGGAAAGTAGACGAGGCTCTGAAGGTTTGATCTAAAGTAGCTTGTTTCATTTCCTGCTGTAATGGAAATTATTGTCCTAATTAGGGGACATTTTGGTATAAACTCGTGCTGTGAAAATTGCATGTAATACATCCTGCCGATTTCCCTTATATATGYCAACGTGTTTGTGATAAACTGCTTTGGGAGTTCCAATAAATGATTGAATTTTGAAGCTTTTCTGAAATGAAGCTGTATGCTTTATGGTTGAAAGTAGATCAAGTTCCCAATCATCTTCCCATTTGCTGGTATTGATCTCATAACCAGTGAATTCTCAACCACTAAAAGGAATGACTCTGTTTACCAGTCCCCTTTCAAATTATGAACCTTAATTTGGAGATCTGTCTTTACCTCTTGCCTCTCATTTCATTTATAGCGTATAGAAGTATGCTTCAGTTAATATCTTCTCTTATTCCAGTTTGGTAGTGTCATGAAGGATTAAACTTCTTTTTATTGATGTAACTAAGGTGTTTCAACTTGATATGATCAGTAATAATATGCATGTTGGGATATCTATCATTTTTGTTTGGATTATGTCCATTCCGAATCCTTCTCAGCAATTGTAAACTTGGTTAGTTCCAACTAGATTTTTTTTTTTTTTTTTTGAATATCGATGGTAATTAGTGCAATTCTGTTTTCCCTGCAGGCTGTAGGATTGAGGTCGACAAAAATATGTTCACCATTTGATAAGGAAAAGGTATATCGCGATTKCTAATTTAAAAGTCCAGCATGTTTCCCRATGCTTCCACCAACCCCCACCCACCCCCCTTCAAAAAAAACAACCACAAGCTTATTGCTTCTGCCCCATATAATTTGTTCATTTGTAATTCTTGGAAGCAGAGGTCTCAACATGAATTTGCCCTASCTGAAATCAAGAAGGTTTTGGAAGCAGCATGTTGTACACACAAACTACCATTTGCTCAAGCCTGGTTCTGTAGCAAAGAGAAGAACTGCAGTGGGGATTTCTTGTGCACTAGTGAAAAGGGCTCATATATGTTGGCCAAATCAGTTTCCTCTTTCCAGAAGGAATGTGTTCGTTTATGCTTAAAGAAAGGGAAAAGTGTTGTTTGGGAAGCATTTACATCTGGGACTGCTTCTGCAGAGATATAAAGCAGTTAAGAATTACCGAGTACTCTTTAGTAAATATTGCTCTCAAGTGAAAAGGGATCATATATGTTGGCCAAATCAGTTTCCTCCTTCCAGAAGGAATGTGTTCGTTTATGCTTAAAGAAAGGGAAAAGTGTTGTTTGGGGAGCATTTACATCTGGGACTGCGCGCTTCTGCAGAGATATAAAGCAGTTAAGAATTACCGAGTACTCTTTAGTAAATATTGCTCTCAAGTTTGACTTAACTAGCTGTTTGCCATATGTTTGCAAAGTACAGATACTGCAAATAATATTTATGTGTTGTTCTTTCTACCCTCCATCCAACTTATAGATAGAGAACCGCAGGCTTTGCTGAACTTACTTTTAGCCACAGTGAAGAAGCATTCCCAGAGATTTAAGGTTGCATCYGGTCAGGATCTGGGAGCAGAATTATCTGTTGAAGTAATTAAGCTATATACGGATAACGAAGTTGATTCTTTTAAGATTTGCCCAGTTCTTAGACCTTCAGAGGTATCACAAAATCAAGCGCAGATAGTGAAATTATTTTATTCGGAAAACAGTGGAAGAAACAGCCTTGGTAAAGAAGGAAATGCATCACCAATTAAGGTTGCCAGAAATCATTCTGGAAAGGTACTTCGAAGCATTGCAGGTAATGATGACACTATAAAGTTTCAACTTCGAAGCAATACTGTTACTTCTCCTTTGCCACAAACTACAGGAGTCCAGAATGAAACCTCTATGTTCATAAAGGTTACAGATAATGATGACACTATAAAGTTTCAACTTTCTCTTTCATCAGGGATGATGGAATTCAAGAATGAAGTAGTGAAGCGGCTCAAGTTAAACCCCAACAGTTTTGGAATCAAGTATCTTGGTGAAGAGAATAACTGGATTCGTATAACCACTGACACTCATTTGCAGAGCCACATGAGTAATATGGGATCAAAGGGAATCACCACCGCTAGATTTTCTCTTGATCCAATTTCCAAATAGCCTCTTAAAAATGGCACCACTCTTATTTGTAAGGAATTGATATCATAAGTGCTGGGATTCCCAATCGGAGGACAACTCTTCCGTAAGGGCAAGAATGTTTTTCTTTTTTGTAATAAATATTTGAGAGGTGCATTATAATAGCTCGTTCTTATATCATATTCAAGGAGAAAAAAATTAATTTGATAAAAAGAAATAGTGAAAAATTGATTAATTTGCAATAAAGAAATATAAAAGAAAATATGTTTTTCCTTATTATGGCCTCTATATTTTTAACAAAAGTCCAAGTCCTCTACCCAATCCAAATATCAAACACAAAAGCCTCAAAGAAAAGGAAGATCAAATCTTTGTTTGAACCCACTTTTCTAACCCAGGTTAAAGTAAAGCCTTTATTAAACCCAAGTATTTGATGCGACCAAAGAAAGAAGAAGAAGAAGAAGAAGAAGAAGAAGGAGAAACCAAAGGAACGGTATGAATTCCAATCAAGAACGTGAAGGTAAGAGAGAGAAGAAAGTGAAGCCCCATTTCAGACCTGCTCCAGATGACACCAAGCCTTTTCTTCAAGACCCYGTAAGTTCTTATTTTTACATAGTTCTTCATAGCTGCAAAATCAAAAAACTCTCAATTTTTTCAGGTTACGCTCAAATCCCTTTCTGATTAACTGGGTTCTCATGGATTTCTGATTAATCTTTTTTACTTTTTCTTGGATTGGGCAGATATTGAGAGCAGACCCCATTGAGACTGAGGAAGCGGTTATCCGACTTCCTACTTTCCTTGGGCYTATTACCGAATCGAACTCCGTAAGTTCTTAATTTTTGCATAATTCTTCATAGCTGCAAAATCAAATTATCTMWGTTTTTTAGGTTACACTCAATCCCTTTCTGATTAACTGGGTTCTTATGGATTTCTGATTAGACTGAGGAAGTMCGAATTCCTACTTTCCGTGGGCTCATTACCAAATCGAMCTCCGATGCTCGAAAATAAATGCGCATTCCCTTTTCAAATGTAAAAATTTGCTATCAAGTAGATGTAATTGAGAAATCCTATTGGTGCTTCTCCTCAAACCTTGAGTCTAATTTTATTGTATCGTCTTCTTCTTGTGATGCTGAATAATTTRCAACTAGAAGGGATGACAAATTTCTATTTATTCATGAACTCATGAGCTTCATCMTTGTCATTTCGATTCGACAMCACACCAAAGRGAAGAKAGTTGGTAAACTAAGCTAAAGCGAATAAACAATAGAAAGATTTTTTCTAGAAAAGAAAAAGAAAGGATCGTAATTGATTGTAATCTTCAAAAATGGCTAATACCTTTAAGAACAATGGGGAAAGAGTTTTCAGCCCCTGAATTCAATGACATTTCAATTGAATATGGATTGTTTACACTGTTCATTGAGCAAGTTGAGCTCAAATAATAGGGTAGCTAGTTTCTAAAGAGACTATCAGAACCCATATCTTAAACTGGGATCAAATTACATTACATGAATAACTAAATTATTCTTCAACTTATGAAGAAACTTCAGGAGGAATTTCCCCAATATTGGGGAATTTCTTTGGTAAATGTAATACAGGTTCATCTCCAGCTAATCCTCTTGAGGCCAAAGCTAAAGAATATCCTAAAGCGCGGGCAACTGGGACTGCAACAGCATTGCCCACTTGAACATACCTAATAACAATTTAAACAGAAAGCAAAAGGATTATATTATGCAAAAAGCAAGCAATGAAGCTGGAAATTCTATAGTTTGGGATAAAGATCCCAGATTTAAAGGAAGAAATCACATACAAAAGGAAACAATATATCCATTACGAGCAAGTTGTTGAAAAGCTAGCATACAATTTCTATAAATATTTCACAAGGCTAATTCAGATGGGAGTAGATAAAATCAAACAAGCAGTGTGACAAAACAACGAGAGAAGGATRGGWACYGTTCCAGGGCGTAAAATTGATCATATTATTACCAGACGAGCTGAGTAAATTRTTTGASTATAAAGAGCCATTACTCTCAAGCTTGTGTTACCTTTCCTTTATTGGACCAAGAAGTCGATAATAGTCAGGAAAGCCTTGGAGTCTGGAGTTCTCGCGAATTGTGAGGACCCTGTCTTGTAGAGGATGCGTTATGGTCTGAAAATTATCAAGGAATTCCGATTATAACAAATAGTCATATTCAAATCTTTGGAATGTTGAAACTATTTTTTGAAACAAAAAGAAGCGAACGGTTTGGGAAACCTGATTGTGAGGTTCAGCTCGACCAACTACCGTGGGAACAGTCTCATCCCACCATAACCGTCCAAATGGCCTAATGATGTGGTATAATTAGTTAATAAGAACAATCAGATATCACAAGAACAYGAAAAATAAGTGAAATACAAGTAGAAATTACTTACTTTGAYGAAGAGCCACCSACGAAAGTCATAGCATAGTCAGGAACCTGTATTTATGATCAACATGAGCAAAATCAGGCAAAACAGGTAAAAGAGATCCGGCCTGTTAGGAAGMAACTGAGTGAATCGTACCAATGGCTTCCCTGAAGGCAGATAGACACGCTCTACTTCTGGATCCCATTCAACTTTATTATCAGGTCGAACTCGGACCCCTGTCAAATCCCTAAAATTTGCACCCTTGCAATCACAAAGCAAACATTTTTTTCAGGAATTACTATGAATGCTTCTGGCCAGTCAGAAAATAAGTGCCCCAAATACATCATTCAAAAGATTACTCAAAAAATAAAACAAACAAAGATCAAAATCTAAAGATACCTTTTTCTTGGGAATTTTACATACACGGCTGTAGTCATCCTGATTGAGTTGAAGAGGGCGATGATCATATAGCATATGAGGGCGTGCATCCAAACCAAAATCTAGGGAACCAGGCATTTCTATATTGAAAAGAAAATTTTGATTACTACCATCGTTGACCAAAATAAAAAGTAGTTGGATTACGTGACTCTAATGCCAAAAGCGGACCCGAAAACTCAACTAGTATAACCACAAAAGGCTCACAAAAATCATTCAAACGATTGTTAATATCACTTAAATGTCACATTGATAGAAGAGCAAATATTTTTGTACATATAGATGCCTGCATTTCAAACACATTAAAGAATCCCGACAGGCAACAAAGAAAGAATTATAGAGAGAGGGGAAAAAGATTGTGCATGCAACTGCTGGAACAAAATCTGGACAAAGTACTTAGGATAGAACAAAGAGTATATGAGCTTACCGTCCCTTGTTAATCTAATAAACCGCTGAAATTCAGTTTTAGGCTCATCACCATATGGCATTTCATCTCTTGCCTCATCATTTGATACCTAGAGAATAAATATTCATCGAAGACAAGTAATGCTCATGATATGTGCCAGATTAGAGAGATATGGAGCTTAAAGGTAAATAAAAAGCGCACGTTCACCTACGGGGGAAGTCAGAAATAGCCATCACCAAGAAAAAGTTCTTTTTTCAGTCAACTTTTGCAGCCTTTCATGCATATTGCAACAACCGTTCGACTGCATTCATTCAAAAATTATTATGCATCCACCAATGGCAGCAGGAAAACATGAATAAACTAGATGCTACCTCAAATTCTTTGGAACAACACCTCTCAATACAACATTGTGGGTAGGTAGAGGATACTGAGCAACTTCTGCTTAGAGAAAAGAGAGAAAAAAATTATATATATAAATAAAATAATTGCGAAATAAGATAGATTTGAATGTACATATGAAAAGAACAATATAACTTAAAAGTATCACCTCTGTAGGAAGAGCACCCCACATAAAAACGCGCATTCTAAATTGTGGGAGACCATATGCACCAGCGGCCATCATTCCCAATCTTGCTTGATAATTCATGTCAACAAGACGACCAAATGCATATCTTCCAAGAAAACCACCAGCAAATTTGACTAGATCAACCACATTTTCCATTAAGACAAACCTTGGTTTTAGAAAGTCTACAATATCCATAAAAACTATAAGTTGCTTATTTTTTTCATCTTTTAAAGGCTCCTCTTTATTTCGAAAACGATTGAATCCGCTTATTCCTTGACATGGAGGGCCACCACAAATAACATCAACGTTTCCCTATGAAAACAACAAGAACAGATGCATAAATTACAAGATAATGAGAGAAAACTTGGAATAAGTTGGCATGTCTATAGAAGATGCAAGAGCTTACTGGCAAAGGCAAAACCTTCCTTTTATATCCTTTTGTGACAAACTCCTTCACCTTCTCCTGACAATCACTGACATGGGAAAATGAAATAAAGTTAAATGATCAAAACAAAGACGAAATAAACACAACTATACATACATAAAGTTGGATGTGTTTCGTACCTTAAACCATCTATAGGCTCCCAGGTATCATGTTCTGGCCCATAACTCTTCCAACGAATCTGTAAAACATTTAAAGTCAACGGCCAATTACAAGAGCATGCTGAAGCACATTCCRAAACGAGAAAATTTTAAAAAATAAAAAGAAAAAAAGGCCATATTTTACACTTGTGACTTGTGTATCCGGACATATAACAAGCTTCACATTGATAATATRTAACAATTAATCCACCCTGTTTCAATTTACGATATTMTTTTAGCATCTATTATTTATGATATTGCTWACAACCCTACTCATCATATTCCAACTGAATTCAGTGCACTCATGTCTCATATTTCTTTTATTTTGATTTTCTTAATTTTTTATTCAATTACATTATAAATGGAAAAGTGTTAAATTCTTGCATCTCTACTTATATTCAAATCATGAATACCTCAAATATTTATACRATTAAAAATTAAGTAAGAATCAAGGGAGTACTTTAATAATTCATAAGAGCTTTCCTAGAAGTCTATGTATGGTTCCATTTGATCTTTTAGTCCTCNGTCTATGTATGGTTCCATTTGATCTTTTAGTCCTCAAAGTCCATACGCATTGAATGGACTCCCATAACCATGACATATTTGCTTACTTGGAGGTTATTTATTCTCAAAAAGAAATAATTAATTTCACAAAGTAATAAAGTATTTCGATGAAATACAAATAAAAATTTTATTTATTAGTTATATAATCAATCATACATCAATTTCACTTTTTATTTACATAGAAATATTGACCTCCTCAAACTAATCCATTAGGTAAGTCATATAATAGTTGTGATGAAGGCAAGACTAAATTTAACAACCCATTATAACGTACCTTCATATGAAGTCCAACAGAGCCAGATTCTTGGGGATCACCATAGCATATGTCCAAAACCTCGTCAACTTCAAAAACTTCGGAACTATCACTGCATTGGGAACTAGCGTCTTCCTCTTCATCCTCGACTTCATCTTCGTCCTTTATAAGTTTTACAAATGGATGTGGAGCAATATTGCTTTGGAACAAAGAATAGGCGGCACAAAGCCTTTCCCATTCCTTCAACAAAAACAAGAAGTTTTCGGCAGACTCATTCCTAACCTGTTTCGTAACATTTTTTTTCCCCCCCAGGGAAATGCATGCCGTTAAAATTAAGGTAATATTACAGACCAGCAAAATAGGAAAGGCATTGATTGAAAAGTCTACCTGAGTCTCGGGATGGTTTAGCTTCAAACTTTCGCATGCATATTGGTTCAAGTCAACTGCCCATTTCTACATATAGAAAACGTTTTCCAATCAGATAATTAGTTGACCACAAGAAAAATACGATTCACAGCTTAATGGTTAAATAAATAAAATAGAATGATTATGCAGAATATGTAGCGCAGGAACTGTCCCATKTTTACCGCTAACATTGATTATCCCTTTCCTCAAAAGATTTCCTTTCCGTTTAACAATTTATTACCTTTCTTCGTCAGCTACTTCCCATTTCCTTAGCCTCAAAAAAGGACAAAGGAACTCTCTGCCCTTTGTCACTTCCTATTGCCTATTACATTAAACTGTATTTTTTATATGACATGAACAAAGGTAAACTTACAGTGACAAGTTTCACTCCAGCACTGTTAGCTCCTAGGCAAAGTCCTGTGGACATTGCCCCACAGCCAGAGTAGAGGTCTAATAGCTTCATCTCCAAGTTGTGCTCATCTTGGCAGACCTCAACACCACCAATTGTTGCACCAGTAACATCAGCCTCACTTGAAATTGTAGAATCCGATTCACTTCCAGCACCCATGTTATCTGGACAAATAACTGATTAACATAAGCGTTTCTGCAAATCCAATTAAATATATTGTATCCAACAAAAATGATTAACCATCCTAATAAGCAAAGGATATTACCAGGTGGCAAACTCTCAAACGTGCAATATGGCAATAAGTACATCATATCATAGTAGTAGTCACAATTTGACTTTGCATTTTCCTTGGATCTCAAATCCATCTGAAAAAGATGTTCAAGTRCATTAATGTAACATTAAAAGAGCATATTCAGATTAGCTGCCTTTATTTCCTTTAACAACACTAAAGCAGCTGATATTGAAAATGTTCATTGAGGAATTGGTATGTTCATCTTCGGAGTTTCCAAATGTTATTCTACCCCTGATGCTTCTAAAATAACCTTTTTAGCTTTTTTCATAAGCTAAAAGAAGTGAACATCCAGAGAAAAGGAACAGATCTGTTTGGATAATAAAAGCTCATTAAAGACCAGAAATGAGATTTTTAAGCAAATTAGAACAAGCCAGCATACATTTGGTGGCAATCGGTTGATCCGGAGGACTCTAACAAGGCAGTCAAGAGGATTATCATTCTTGATTTCCGAAAAGAATACTCGCTTCCTATCAATCAGATTTTCACATTTTTGAATAACCTGGYGGAAAGAAAAAGGAATGCCTCAGGACAACACATTCTAAAAGACACTCCACAAAAATACTGCATGCYTCCTTTCTTACAGTGTCCTCAGCCCGGTAAAACCATTGAGCTGTGAAATAATGCTTTCCATCAATTGCCTCAAACATCTCTACTATCTTGCAGATGTAGCTTTTATTATCATCCTCCGCCTAACACAACAAATTAAACAGGTAAGGATAAGTTTCCAAATGTTAACACTTAATAATTCCTTTTTAAAGCACCCAACTGCAAACCAATTTTAGCTTTGAATATACAATACTATATCAAATTGTAGTTGATATAAAGAAATTCAAGTCAAAATTCAAAGCATAAATTCTGTTAAAAATTACCATTTMATATAACCAAGCTCAAGTTCTAAAAGAAAAWTTMAAAAAATCGTAGTCATTACTTAATATTCATATATGATTTTAGCATTGATTCCTAATAACAGATATAAGCCATTTCATTTATTGTTAAATACTAATGATCCATGGGAGAGAGCAGAAAGGACAAAAGAAGTAGTTTCTTTTTTTTACTTTTTCTTTTTTTCTTTTTTTTTTTTTTGGGGGGGGGGAGGGGGAGGGGGTCAAAACGAGGCAGTTTGAGGTACAGAAATAGAAAGAAGGAGAGGGAGGGAAAAATCCAACAGAGAGAAAGGTCTAGAACAAAGGAAAACAGGAAGTCTAGAGTAAAAAGAAAATAAAAGGAAGAAAGAAGTAGTTATACAGGAAGCAAATGCAATGCGAGAAACTTATAACTGAGCTGCAAGGCCACCACAATGTATCTATAACCCATYAGTAATTGCAAGATCTCAAGAACCAATTTACACAATAACTAAGGTAAAAGCTATAGTGTTCTGGTTAAACCAAAAATACAAGTAACAGCTGAAGCCTAGTAAACCCATTTTGTACTTATTATAAACAATTGAGCAAAGTAAAGTTTTACCTGTACATAAGCATCATCTTCCAAATTAAAAACTTGGCCATCAACTATTGCTTGAGTGAAGTGCTGCTGAGCATCAATAAATTCTTCAGAATCATCCTCACTTCATGAAAACCATCAAGAAATGTAAGCGGATTATATTAATAAAAGTGAAAAATGAACCAGAACTTTAAAAAAATAATAATAATAATTACACTAAAGGTATAATTCTAGATTGTATTACAGTTAAGTGCTAGTTAATTGATGAATATCAATAACTTAGGTCTTCTTCTCTTCGCTATTTTTGGTTTGTTTTATGATTTTAATTTTCCAAAATAGTTAAAACATGTTCTCTTTTATATTTTCAAAAATGTGTTTATGGGGAAAAAGGTTACTATGTATATGTTTGTATTGAAAACTTAAAAAAACCAAAATKTTATTTTGAGTGTTTTCAAACAAAACATTACCTTACGACAAAATGCCGAAAAAAAGTGTTTTTCTTCTCTCTCTAATGATTATCTAAAAAACTTATAATTACCTAAATGATGCTTCTTTTTTTGTTTAATTTTAATTTGAACGTATATTGATATTAACTAATATCATCTTCAATTTAATTAACAACAGAAATAGTCAAACATGCTTTCAAGTTTTCCATTTTAATAAACAATTTTCAGGAATAGCAAACAAAGAACTATTAAGCAAATTTGAAAATAGTCACTCAAAATAGGAAAATGAAAACAATTTCAGATTTGGAAAATGAAAAGTAAACAGAATGCAGCCTTACTCTTTTGAATCCTTGCATCCCCCATTTTGTCTCGGCTTCCTCTGTAACCCAAAATTTTGATTAAAAACCACCACATTTGGGTAAGACCCATAATTCCAATGATGCATATGCAAAATGCTTGCTTCTCAGTGCAATAAATTATATGAAATTACATTAAGCAGCATTGTATTTGCAGAAGTTGTTGCTCCCAATTTAGTGAGTTATATTAAGAATAATGATTTATTAATTTTTAAGGGTGCATTTTCACCAGCTTCCTGCCAATCCTAGTTTTGTATTTTTCACAACCGAGTATTCTGGAACTTTTTTCCAGATTATACCATATAATATTACTCTGTGAAATATATCATATAACAGAGTGGAACCTGGGACCTATGAACAAACAATTTTGTCAAGGTATTGTCTCCAGAATCAAGACAAAAATGGTTCTAAGAAATGGATTATGAGTAACATATCTCTGCATAATAGAATCATTACCCCCAAAATGAATGGCATTGTACACAAAGACAATGAGTAATAATACTTTAATTTCATCTTATACTGATGAATAAGATAAATCAAAACGCACACYAATTGGCATCAAGTTGGTCCCTTGCATTTATTAATCTAAGTCGTACCGGTTCAGCAGGTAAACTGATAACATATCTACACCTCAGAAATCTCCATTCTTAAAATGGAATTAAACCACAAAGACATGCTTTAATAAAAAGCTAAACCTTTTCCGTAAACTATATATTCAATTCACGCATAAATATATGAATGCAGATGTTTTTAAGCACAAACATGAAAACGAGACAAAATAATCAACCTTTCCCTTGCCTTGATACCGATGAGGCCAACGACGGCAAGCCTCATTATGAGGAACTGGTTCGCCAATAAACCGGTTCTCTCCTTTCTCCTCATCTTCTTCGATAACTCGCCGTTTGGTTTTCCTCTGTACCGGTGACTTCGTTGAGCTTCTATTCTCAGTATTACCTCCATCCTCCACATTGGAGTACCGCAGAACCATGGCTGGCTCCTCCACAAAATCACTCTCCGCACTGGCTGTCACAGTCTCCACCACTGGTTGCTGCTTCCGAGATTTCTTCCCCGAACTCACAGGCTCGGCCGACACCTTCTGTCTCTTAGAGTTCGAACCGGAAACTGCTGACTCGTTCCTCTTCCTCGCCATTTCACTGTGTGTCTGAGTGAAAGAAATGCAGATATACCTTTCTATACAAGATTAATCTCTGTGGATATGCCAATGTGTTTAGGCAGAGAAGCACAAGAAGAACGAGAAGAGCGGGAGATTTTGGAGGATGAAGGGAGGGTTTTGGTTTGTCTGGTTTTTGAGATGGGCAAAGGGTTTTGAAAAGGATTTGAAATAATTTGAAGAATGTAAGGAGGCGGGAAAGGCGGAATTTTCGAGTCCAAGTATGGGAAATTTTCAAAGATRGGCGTCAAGTCCGGGAAGTGAACGTTGGGCAATGCGKAGTGTTTGGATACGGGTTTACAGGGATGAACTCTTCAGTTTTCACAAGAAGGCTTCCTAATTCTAACAATTGGTACCGGAATATAATCAAAATAGCCTTRTTTCTTTGTTACATAATTAATAAGGTGTTTAAAAAATATTCATAAATAACGTGCTTTAAAGACAAATTAATTAAATCGCGTTCGAACTATGAGCTTCAATTTATGTAAAAGGTTCCAAAAAATTTCCATCTTTAACATGATTTTTAAAATATTTTTTATGATCATCGCTCGAGAATTTAAAAGGTCATGAAAATCTAGCGATATAATATTTGTCATTAAAGGTTCATTTAATTCATATCTCGTCGATCTTAATTCWACTTGACATCAAATCAAATTTGTTATAAGAAATTATTAGTTCAATAATAAGGAGTAAAAAAWTTGATATTTCGATTTTTAARCCTTCCTAATRAAYWRACACGATTGAAATAGTTTTCCACSTTAKYGATTTAATATGTTTTTTTGTTTGCCACTAAATTGTTCGACCCTCAAATTAATTTTTTTCTAATTTAAAGAATTATATAATTTATCCTATAATATAAATAATTTTAAGATATTTGTAACCTTTTTTCATATATATTGTTCAAATATTTATAATTGAATTGATATAGATAATAAAAGATTGGAACTTCAAACTAATAAAAAGTTAAATAGCTTTATGAAATAAAAATAAAAAAAGATTCGATTCGTGTTCAATTCAAATCGGTTTCTATCAATTTATATGCAATTTTTAGGTTTTTTTTCCTCAACTTCTTTGGTTCTCTTTTCTTTTATAAGCAAATAAATTAHAAAATCAAAGTAAATTTCCTATTCAACGTCATATCGAAAAAACAGCTTTCAATGAAATCTTTTCTTCAGAAATAGTCAAACTCTACAAACACAGTAGTCCAGAATGGACTAACAAAAAAGAAAATTCAAAGAAGGAAAAATAAATTGTAATTTCCCACCTCCCCTCCTCTAACCTTCTCTCCCATCCTAAAAGCATCCCTATKTTACTGKATGGGTTTTATAGCATTTGGATTCTTAGACCTTGTAATATTTTGATTTTTTTTGAAATTGTAATATTTTGATATTATATATCGAATGACAACAATATATTATTCATTTATAGTATTATATTAGATAAGTCAAGAATTAATTTTTTATTAAAATTTAATTTCAGGGAATGAAAAAAAAAAATTAGTCATGAATAATCTTAGTAGAAACAATCATATTTGGTTTATATAGTCATCAAAATTATTAATTGGGTGAGAATAATTTATAATATTATATTCATAATTATTATTTAAGATGCATTTGATTGGGGTTAATGAAATGAGGTAATGAGTATAGAATTAAATGATTCTCATTGATAGTGATTGATTATGTTACTTATGATTATCCGAAACTTAAGAATCAACTTTTGTTACTCTATATCAATATTATCCTTATCTTCTTATTTCTTCATTTTCTTTTTTTTTTTTCCTTTCTTCTTACTTTCTTCCTTTAGCAATGAGGAGATTGAAAATTTGATAGTTTATTTTTATAGGGATTGATCCCTTACTCAGATCTCATTAGGATGGCCATACTAAAAAAAATGGAGATGGTGAATCTCATATGATGAGGCACTTGATAACGGGATAATATATATGTGGGGGAAGATTTGTAGAAGCTGCGAATCTTATATTATCCATCATACGTGATGAGATAAACACGAGGCGAGACTTGTAAAAGTAATTCGATTTGAAYAATGACTCAAGTGAACAAATTAAATAAAAAATATACTATTCAATATAAATTATAATAGTATTGAGGTAATAAAAAAATACTGAAAGAAAAGTGATTTAGACAAAGTAAGCTATGGTGAAATGAAGTATATAAAGCAAGAGAGAGTGTGAGACGACAGACATGGTTGAGAGGTACTTTGATTTCAAAATCACCAATTTTTGTTATTTGCTTATTATGTTTTCCTCCAAAATATTTTTTT
>MEJB01000001.1:870964-913381 GCA_001752375.1 Rhazya stricta | reverse complement strand
ACTCTTGGGCAAAATAGAAGGTGGGATGTTATACTAATCAAGTTACAAATAAGTATAACGGTAAAAAATTTTATTTAGACTAGATATTGAGGAAAATTATACTACGAATATTATTCCTAGTGTTTTTAAAACTAGGAATTTTCAATTATCTTCACCTAAGAGAATCCCAAGGCAAAACGCAAAATGCAAAAAACGTAGATAATATCCATCGAAAACCCAGTTTTTATTGAGTGCTTCTCCTCAAATGGATTGTGAATAGATAAAAGGGATTTTCATGAAAAATCAATGAAAGCTCTTTTTCAATCATTTTGCACTTCGAGAGATTTTCCGTCTACATTTTTTTTTTCATACTATCATTTGAACATGACATATTTTTTTAAAGTATACAAATTAATCGAAACTAAGCATTAATAACACAGGAATTGTTTTATACATTAACATTTTATAATTTGAAATATTTCAATACATTACCAATTTTACAACTTGAACTATTTATAACTTAAACATTATTATACAAACTGAGTATTTCAGGTTTCACTTCTTACCCATTACATATATAATAGGCACATCCTTCATTATTAAACTCATCCAATCACATTCTACGGGAAAACACAGGGGCACCCCCACCCCCACACAGCCCCCGGCAGTAAAAATTTTAATTATTTATGAATTCAGGTTATTACAATGGGTTTATAAAATCCTATGACGGAAATAAACGCGCTGTCCCGTGAGGGAGATCAATGGTCTGCCTAAATCTAACTCTCGTACACCACCCGCAACTGCCACACTGTCCCTGGCGCTAGCACAAAAGATTATCGCGCTTCACACAGCCTTTGGGACCGCCGGAATTAAATTATTATAATTTTTTCTTGAACATTAATCCAGGAAAAAAATAATCAGTCATTGTAATCTATTCTTTTTTAATTTTTTACATAAATAAAAAATTTATTAGGCGCAATTTTCATATATAATTTCTTCGAATCCAAAAATTTTTCATCGTTAACCTAGGAATTAAACTTTTTTCGCAAAAAAGTTAATCCTTGGAACAAAAGAGACCCTCTACAGCTATACCAAGGCGTTATTCTTTTTATACAAACACCTCTTTCTGACATGTCATTCGTCTTATTGTATTCTTTAACCCGACTAAAACCTTTAATTCTCACGAAGAGGTTGGGGTACAACAAGCAGTGTGGGAAGAGGAGAACGAGAGAGGAGTAACGAAATATATGAAAGCAAGCGGTATTTGGGACCATAGAGGTGAAACAGACTTTAGTGAAAAGAAACCCATAAAAACAATAAGGCGAAGTATGGATAATAATTTACAATCAAAATAAGTTAAACTCCAGTAACAAAGTTTATCCTTAATGAAAATGGTTCAGCCGAGGACTACAAACTAAGAAGCAGTGGTACTACCTTCCTACTATATTCTAAGTGTCGAAGATATCGTAAAAGGGCTCTATATTTCGATCTAGGCATCCAAGTTCACAGAGTAGTAAAAATACCTTGTAACTTGTAGAGGTAAAAAAATCAACTCACGGTACGGCATGTACTCTAGGGCTTAGATTCCCTAGGTTAGGGGATAATTTCTATTTGAATAGTTTCTAAAAGTTAAGGACAGCGAGCTAATGGGTTCCCCGTTCTCTCCATCCATTCTTCCCCTTTCTTCTTTTTTCCCCTCTCGTGCCCACTTACCTTCCGGGCGTTAATTCCTTCATTCCCTATTACAACCTATATTTCTGTGCGTTGTTTTCAATTAACCAATTCCACGAAAGCCGCCCATCTAGCTATATTCATTGCATTAGGTTAAGCTGACAACCAGTTGCACCCCGCTCCTTCGTCCACACATACTCAACGACATCCACCTTGAAGTAATGGGGCAGTGCACCGACCCACACCAAGGTAACTTCGCACCCAGGGTTAACGTCTTTACCGATAGCCAGATTCACGCCGCCCTCTATTACGCACTCAACACCGCCACATCATATACAACACACACTTAAAACAACACCTAATACCATTCTTCGCACCACCACACACCCCATACCAACCAAACAACAGCAAGTGGACGTTACACCCACCCCCCAACCACTTAACTTTCCAAAAGCCACCCACCTTACCCATCAAACCGCCCCAACATCCACACCCACCACTACCCAATCCACCACCACATAACATATACCCCATCACCCCCCAACCGTTCTCACTACTCCAACAACACAAAGCCCATGATTCTACATACGCTAACTCGCACACTCTAAAACCAAAAAAAAGCTGAAGCGGCCACCACTTTAATTTAACAACTCTATTTCTTCGCCTCGAAAAATAAAATATTATTTTGGTATAAAAAAAAATGAAAAAACGGTCTAGTTGTTTGTGATTTGGAAAAATGGGAGAAGGTCTTTCGTTTCCGTTACCGCGTTTTCCCCTTAATAGCTTTTGGTTCTTTCGTCGCTCTTGCCCATGTAGCTATATAAGCATACAAGAATCGGATATTTTCGTATCCGAGCTTGTAATATCATCTCTACAAATCCTTTCGCTTTCCTTTTCATTTCCCCCCTCTATGAACCCTAGGTTTTCCAATTTCACCAATTTTTGATGTCCTTCATATCCTTGCCTCAAAATTCACTTTGCCAAAATTCTTTTATTGCGAAATTGAGGGTTTCTGATTAATTTTTGTTCCTGTTTTGTTGATTTTTCCTTTTAGCTTGCGGATTTCTAGTAACGATGCTTCATTAAGCGAGAGCGGGGAAGAGTTATGGTGATCAATTCAACTAGGATTAATTGCATGGATATCCTCCAATGCGGGAGTTACGAAAGGGGGCTCGCAGGCGGCGTCATGTCCCTTCGCCGGTAGTGGTGCCAGAAACGGCGGCGGTGGAAACTAAGAAGAAGTCGGCGAAGCGGAAGGCAGAGGGGGAAGGTTTTGTGGGGAAGTATATTAAAACTCGTGCTGCCAAGGCGAAAGCTGCTAAAGAGGCGGCAAAGGAAGCTGAAATAAAAGAGGAGTTGGAGGGCAAAGAGGCGAAAAAGAAGGAAAGGAAGGCAGAAGCGAAGGCTAAGGAGGAGGAGAAGAAGGTCGTTCCGGTTGYTGAAGAAAAGGACAGAAACATGGTGGATGAAAGTGGGGGATTGAGTGCTAAAGGTAGTGCAGGCCAAGATGATGATGGGGCTGCTCCGTTCCCTGATAAGGTAACGTTGAAACCCGCGCTCTATGCTCGAGCTGCACATAAGCGGTGTCTATAAAGATTTATGTATGAATTTATTCATGTCTATGAAGGAAAACAGGGTCCCAACCTAGCGCTTACATATGAATTTGGGTTTTAAATAATCTGAACTTGTGTTGAAATGTTTGTGTATATATGGTCAATTGTGTAYACATGCTGGTGGGCACCACTCTATGAATCTGGACTATATGCGGGTGGTTGTGTAACTTTCTTCAAAGATAGCTTATGCATTCATTGATAACACGAGTGTAATTGAGTTAGCCCCAATTGCTGAGCTCGTTCCACCCTGAATGGTTGTGTTGTCATTGGAGCACAAACCCTTCTATTTCTCATAGTGAAGCTGGAGCTCGAAGTAAAGTACGAAAACCATTGATTTGGGCTTTCACTTGCAAAGTTTTCTAACTTTGTTTTGTGGTTCCCCTACCATTTTTAAATAAACATCATCCCACAAATTGACCAAAAGAGTCCGAGAATTCCTTCAGCATTTTATTTCATCGTCCAAACAGTATTGGACAAAGTGACCAGCTACAAGATGAAATTTATTTATTTTTGTTTTGAAGAAAACTTCCAAACTTCATTATAAACCAGAAGAGCTTGTTGGCCTGTCAGCCAACACAGCCATAATTACATCATAAGGAAAATCTTCTGACCAGAAAGCTGGAGCATTTAAGTTACMGGCTCTCTGAGTCATCAAGTGTGCAGGTGCATTATACTTATGYTGAACATGCTGAATACCGTTGCATCCAAGCAACTATGCAAGGTGTCTGGCCTCATGAGATGACCTAGAGGCGAGAAATCATCAGAATTTGTGCTGATTTTAATACAACAGACAGGCAGTCTGTCTTTAGAGAAAATATGTCTAACCCATAGTCTTCAGCTAACCGAAGGCCRTTGATAACAGCTAACAATTCACAGTGTTCTGCTCCTTTTACCCCAACCATTGGAATTGCCACAGCCACTTGAAGATCACCAATTGTATCATGAATAATGATTCCAAAATCCGCCTTCTTAACACTTCAGGCACCATCCTCACTGATCTCAGCGAATTTAAAGATGGTGGCCTCCAATACTCTGCATCAGAAGAACTCAAAGCCCTGTCTTCTTGAGTAAGTTGGTCTGTCCTTGCTGCCTGAAACTCATCAAGGAACCTCTTTGCTGTATTGAGGGATTCATCCGATGGTATGAATTTTCCTTCAGACACCCATTTGTTCCTAGAATTCCATATTGCCCAAAGTAAAGGACAAAATACTCCACACCCTCTCTTGATATAGTCTGATGATGATAAAGCATAGCAGTAAGAAACTCTTTTAGGTGTATGTTGTCATGACAAGCCYATTTACAAGAAACACCACTCCTTTTAATACTGCAACAGCATAAGGACAGTGCAAAAACAAGTGCTATGCTGATTAAATGTGGAAAACTGCAGAATGGGCATGGGCCTTCCTCAAGATTCATATGCTTACGTAGGTTTCCCCTTTGAGGTAAAATGTTATGGCTAAGACACCATGCCCAGAGATGAATTTCAGGAGGCAAATTTAGATGCCAAAAAAGCTTCCAGAAAAACCAGGACTAGTGGGGGTTCTGGTTTAATGTTTTGAAAATTTAAGATTTCATTTGGTTTTCTGAGGAGATTTCTTTATCATTAGATTAGACATAGAAGCTCTTACTTAACTTGATTGGAGAAAAAAGAAGGAAAATTTTTCCACATGGCGTTGCTTTCATGTTTCTGTTTGCTGCTGCAACCTCACTTCAGATTCTGTCATGTTGACTTTTGAATTATATGGAATTTTTTAATCTAATTTAGAGTTATTGGTGGATCTCTGCTTAGTTTATCTTGTGCATTGTGGTTGAGAAGTTTCTGTTTTTAGTGGTAAGAAATCATGAAAAATGTTAGGATCTGTGTGAGCACATTAATGTTTTTTTTCCCTCTTCCCACCTCCCAGCCTGTCATGCAGGGGTTGGGTTGCTATTACTTGATGAATGGGCTTGATACAGAGAGACTGCACTGTAGGATGAAGTAATAGAACAATGAGTTTTTTTTTTTTCCCCTTTCAAAAATAAAAAAGACCCTGCAAAATGTTTCCCTTCTTCCTATTAGCTTAACGGACTATAATAGACGTCTTGTCATTCCCTCTGGCATTAATTTCTTAAGAAGCTACTGTTCTGTTGTCAATTTGTTCAGGGTTAGTTTCTCTCTTTCCACAGACATTTCTAATTGCAATCAATGGTTTGAAGAGCATATACTGTTTACTGTGAATATTTAGTTTATCTTGTAATGGACTTTCAGGTACAAGTTGGTGGATCACCGATCTATAAGGTTGAGAGGAAATTGGGTAAAGGTGGTTTTGGTCAGGTGTTTGTGGGTCGTCGTGTTTCGGGTGGAGTTGAACAAACCACAGGTCCTGGAGCTATGGAGGTAAGTTTGAACTTTCTKTTAGAAAACTGATTGTGCTTCCATTTTTCAGAAGTATTGAGACTTAGATTTCCCTTGATTCCAGGTAGCTCTGAAGTTTGAACATAGGAATAGCAAAGGCTGCAACTATGGTCCTCCACATGAGTGGCAGGTTTACAAGTATGCATTGGGAACCCATGTTCTAGGAATGACATATGTCTGCTGAACTAAAAGTTCTTTCCTTTTTTTAACAGCACTCTTGGAGGCAGCCATGGAGTGCCTAGAGTCCACTATAAGGGTAAACAGGGAGACTATTATGTGATGGTATGATTCAAGTGCTATGTGCATAATCTTTTTGTATTTATTTACTGTCTTTTGATTTGTGGTGTTCGTGCGCTTCTCTTTGTAATGCTTAGCGTGCGTTATCAAATATCTGCGTACAAGGTATTCACAATAGCTACTTAATGTGTAGGTCATGGATATGCTAGGGCCCAGCTTATGGGATGTATGGAATTCCTCAGGGCAGTCGTRAGTGTCTGATACTTTTTTAGTATGGCCTATTATTTTTCTTTTGCGTGTATTCATATGCCTCTTTTATTGCATTGAATTGAATTCTTTTATTAACACTGCATCGTATTAAGTGTTTTTTCTGCACCATCTTATTTTGCTTGTTGCTGATTTCCAGTGTTGCCATTTATCTTTTCGCTGTGCTTTTTCTACGTGAAGTATTTATTAGCTTTCCAAAGTTGTTATCTTTGAGGCTTGTGTTATTTTGTTATATTTATTTTATTGAACCAGAGGGTTATGGTAAGGAGGATATGTTTTTGGATGCACCGTATACTTTTTTTTTCTTTTTTTTTTATATATATGTATTATATCTTATTCCGACTAACATTAGGTTTGGTTAGGGTGGAAGTAGAAGGAAATATCAAAGAAAGTAGACGTGGATGTAAAATTGCACACTTAGTTTAGGGGAAGTAAAATAGGACTTGCAATACTTCCCTCTCTACAATCACAATTCCTCCCTTCCGAAATTAGAGGGATTTGAGSAGCGCTAATGACAAAAATAGCTGCCAGATATGCGTTTCCGCTCTGCACTTTGCCATTTGGTCATTTTGTTTATCATTMCTTACTGTACATCTTCACAGGATGAGTGTGGAAATGGTGGCGTGCATTGCAGTCGAGTCCTTGTCGATTTTAGAGAAAATGCATGCAAGAGGGTAATGCATTGCCTAATTTACTTCTACTCAGTACTCATATGGTTTCATCCATAAGCTAATGAATTATTCTGGTGATTATTAATTGAACATCTGTATTTTCTGTTATATATATTTTTGGCAATCACTATATTTTCTGCGTCATTAGGTATGTCCATGGGGATGTAAAGCCAGAGAACTTTTTGATGGGACAGCGGTCAACACCACAGGAGAAAAAGTTATTTCTTGTAGACTTGGGATTAGGTAAGAGAATTTGATTTACTTTAACAATCTCTCTCTTGCAATCTCTCGGCATTTCAAAAGATACATTGATTATCTGTTCTGTTTTGGTTGCATTCAACTTGGAATTTTTCTCTATACCTACACAATTGTAGCCACAAAGTGGAAAGACGGTTCCAGGGGCCAACATGTCAAATATGATCAACGTCCTGACATATTTAGGTGGATATTATTTATATTGCAAGTCTTATTTTGCAATTAAATCACCTGCTTTTATCAATTCTATCCTTGGATTTGATGGTTCTGCAGAGGAACTGTGCGATATGCTAGTGTGCATGCTCACTTGGGAAGGACTGCCAGTAGAAGGGATGACCTCGAATCACTTGCATACACACTTATTTTTCTTCACAAAGGCAGGCTTCCATGGCAAGGATATCAGGTATTACCTCCTCTTTAAATTGTTGGTGCGAGCACTTACTTGGAGCTCATTTAACTTTATGTAATTTCCCTTTTCTTCTATAAATTGATCAGGGTGATAACAAATCATTCCTGGTGTGCAAGAAAAAGATGGCAACATCTCCAGAGATTCTATGTTGCTTCTGCCCATCCCCTCTTAAAGAATTTCTTGACATTGTGATTAACATGAAATTTGACGAAGAGCCAAATTATTCCAAGTTGATCTCTCTCTTTGACGGGCTGATTGGACCAGATCCTACAATCAGACCAGTAAACACAGATGGTGCTCAGAAGGTGATACTCTAGTTTGGTATTTTTGTTTTGTTTCCTCTAGGTGCTTAGGTGATATATATTGGTTTGGGTAGATTATCATTGGCCAAAAGCGAGCTAGATTGAATCTTGATGAGGATGATGATGAACAACCTAAGAAGAAGGTCCGCACGGGAACTCCCGCAACGCAATGGATTTCAGTTTACAATGCTAGGCTGCCCATGAAACAGAGGTGAAACAGTTTAAAATTCTACAGTATGCACCCTTTTCTTGTAAAGTTATGCTTTTCAGGGTTTATCGTTTTTTCTTTTGGGATTGGGGGGAGGGTGGAAACCTAGTTAGTATCGTCTGTCCAATTGTTCAAAATTACTTGTCATGTGACACAATGGTGAGAGTTATCATTTTTTCTCTTTCGGTCTRCCATAAGGGTAAATGTTACCTAAAGTAGTTAAATGAAAATTCATGATGTATTATGAAATAAACTTGGACCCAAGATGATAGTCATATAATTCCAAAGTAAAAAAGTGAATTTTCATGAAGAGCATCCGAGAAAAGGGAGCAAAATTATTGATTAGAAGCTTATCCATAAAAAACAACYGKAACTGCAAGAGTTCTAGACTGGGGTTTACTTGAACAGGGAGGTGAAGCATTTTGAGTAAAATTTTGACATTGGTGTTTCATTGAGCCACTTGGTTGAAATGGTCATCTTTTGTCTATATTTGATTGCATGAACATGTTGTTCTTCTTACCTTCTCTGTATTGTTATTTACTAATTGGTTTTCTTGCTGAATGAATGCTTTTGTATGTTTTATACTCTAGATACCATTTCAATGTCTCGGATACAAGATTACCACAGCATGTGGAAAGAGGAAATGAGGATGGCCTATTTATAAGTTCAGTGGCATCTTGTTCCAACTTATGGGCTATTGTCATGGATGCTGGAACTAACTTTTCAACACAAGTTTTTGAAATATCACAACTTTTCTTGAACAAGGTACTCTTTCCTTGCTTTTGATGAGAAAGAGGAATGGTGATCTTGCTTTAAACTTCGTCATCCAGTAACTTCTTATGTCCTTCAACTGCAGGAATGGATTATGGAACAGTGGGACAAGAACTACTATATTAGCTCTCTTGCTGGTGCTACTAATGGAAAAGCRCTAGTGGTGATGTCAAAGGGTATGATTGTTTGATATGGAGTCTGATTCCAGAGCATGCTACTTATTCTAGCTGAAAGATATGTCTTTGGATGCTTCAACTGTTATATTCTTTATTTTATATTTTTCGGTCTTCAATTCCTGCAATCAGCTAAACTGGAATCTAAGCATCCTAATCTCTCATAATTCTGACGACTTGAAGAGCTGGACTAAGGTGTATTCTACGGCTAATTTCATTCATCTCATTGGTAGGCTGTTTTTATCGTACTTGGACAGGGTTTCTTTTGCAGCTGCCAAATTGGGAAATCTATCAAAGTTTGYTGTGCTTTAGTGGGTCAAGTTTTCATTATATTCTTGGGTTATGGACTTTTTTTCCTTTTTTGATTGGTCATTGTTGATTTATTGAACTTAATCCACATGTTAAAAAGTTGCTATGCATTTCCCTTTGTTAATTAGAAGTATGGTTTTACTGCTGAATAGGATTTGACCCGATCTTATCATGTCTCCTCTATCAGATCAAATCCAGATCCATGCGTCTCGTTATTAATTGGTTTTATCTGCTGAGTTTCTTGTCTTTGATGTTGAACATCGCAAGGATCTTTCTGCAGGCACTGCGTATAGCCAACAATCTTACAAAGTTAGTGATTCTTTCCCATTCAAATGGATTAACAAGAAGTGGAAGGAAGGATTTTTTGTCACATCAATGGCAACTGCTGGTAGTCGTTGGGCTATTGTCATGTCCCGAAGTACTGGCTTCCGTGATCAGGTTATGCTATGATRTCCTTCATTCTTGTTGTGTTATTCTGATCAGATTTKCATTAAGAGTTCCATAGGACTGATCGGTAGAAGAAAATTGGAATTGTTTGAACAAGCTTCTTTAATCTTTGGTGTGGGATGGGGGGAAGGGGTGGGAGCATTGGATGGTGAAGGATTTCATAAATGCATCTACATAGCACTTTCACCCACTTTCATCCACTTTCACCCAAGTAMTTAAATTGTAACAAACATTTGAAAGATTGTACGTGCTGTAGAGTGGATTTAGGCCTTGTAAATTTCTATGTATAATAAAATAATTCTATTGAATCTTTTGTTGGGGGATGGAAGTTCTATATAACTTCTATTTAGACTGAGGTTCTATTGTCTTGAATAGTCCTTCTGGCTTAGTCCTACAGTTCTGGCTCCATGTTATCTTTTGTGCAAATGGCAGGGAGAACAGTTATATAGAAGTCTTTGGTCTGCAATATATGTATATGTGCGTTTGTTTACATATATTTAGATGAATTTAATAATTTGGAAAATTAGTATGTTAGTTGAATATTTCTTGACTGATTCAATAAGAACTTGGATGGATGGGAAGTTCGATTTTGTTAGAATTAGAACGATAAAATATTTCAATGAAACTCTTAAGATATGGGCCTCTTTTTTTTTTTTTTTTCCTTTTTCTTTTTCGGGTTGAAATATTAGGGGGAGATTTACTATGCATTTAAGGAACTCTTTTGCTTAATCAATGAAAAAAGTAACAAAAATGAAAAGAGAAAGAATTTTGGAGTTTTAACAAATCTATTTGTAATGGTCAGGCTGTTGCCTTCTTTTTCCTTGTTTAAAGGCCAAAAGTCTCCTTATTACTTTTAAAATGGATGATACTATCTATTATTTGAACAGTCAATTCCTCTGCTGATGGAACCTCTCTTTGTCAGGTTGTCGAGCTTGATTTCTTCTATCCAAGTGAGGGCATCCATAGACGATGGGAGAGTGGCTATCGAATTACGTCAACAGCAGCCACAAATGATCAAGCTGCTCTTATTTTGAGTGTTCCTAAGTCTAAACCTCGTGATGAGACTCAGGAAACTTTACGCACATCTCAGTTTCCTAGCACACATCTTAAGGTGAATACTTCTTGGAAATCGTAAAGTTTGCTATTTGACATCTGATGCATTTTTTGGTTTTTTTCTCTCCCCATTTTGAGGGTCCTTATGTCCAAGCYGCTTTCGGCTTGTTAAGGAAATTCCTTTTGTTGCCCCACCAGGGGGCAGGTGGTTTGCTTTATTTTCTTGATAGATAAATGATGCAATTATATATTGGTCACTGAATTTCTTCTAGCGTCATTCTTATTACTCCTTATCTACATCAATGGCTTGCATGATTATTTATGTAAGTCACTGACCACTAACCGATTTGCAGCTTGTTTATTGCTGCATTTTGTTTAATTTGGCATCAAATCCCAGTATCTCATTTACCTGCACTGGTTTTTTGTTAYTGAGCCTGAATTGTGTAATAGCCCTCATCCCCTTTCCTTGTTGTCGTCAGTACATTTGAGCCTGAAACGACATGGCAACAACAGGAAGGTATGGAACCTTAAAAGAAATTGGACGTCTGCAACATGGAAGTTTTCCAAGCTTTTCCTAAACTAGTAGGATTGTGGAATAGAGYTAGCTATCTATCTGACATGCTCTACATCCTAACTGTTGCATTTCTACCTATTGATTTTCTTCCAATTTGGTAATTCGTCAACCCGACAGTAAAATATTTGGTGTTCATTTGTGAAGGATTTTAATGTAAATCTCATGATGACCTTAATTAGAGTGTGATTGATATGGTCTTACTGAATGAAAGGTCAAATTTTCCATTTATTTTAATCAAGTGTATTATTACTCTTAAARCAAATAACATTTGCTGTTTGCGTTTCTGACGTTTATATTGTGTTTGTTTGAGCAGGACAAATGGGCAAAGAACCTTTACCTTTCGCAACTCTGCTATGGACGGACAGTGAGTTGATTTTGGTTGTGAAGAGGGTAGATTGTTTTGTAAAGGTAAATAATTGAGAAAAATCTGAAACGCCGCCTTTATCCAATCTATGCTCCTGGCTATATGTACAAGTGTATGGTAGAATTCATGTGTATAAATTATTTTCCAGAAAAGTTCTGATTAATGTGGAATAGAAAGGTGGGTTTCGATGTTATTTTACCTTCTGACTGGTATAATCTCTGCTTGATGGTATACAATCTGTCTCGGCTTGATGGTATACAATATTTGACTCGTGGGATTGAATTAACTCTAAATGATACATCAAGAGTAATCAGTCTTTGATCCATGTTGTCTTGTATTTGGTCGATGATGTATTATGTAAGGGATGAATATGATGCTTCTTGAATTTAATTGATTAATGCGAAATTASTCTGAACTCGAGAAGAGTAAGATGAAATATGGCTGATGGCGCTGTTGATATTCTCTGACTTTATCTTTTTGGCTAATAGTGGCTAACAGAAGAATGGCAATATTGTCATTGCAATTTCCTTTGTTCGGAGCAATTTTGTTCAAAATGGCAGTTCTATCATTCAATGGAACTTCTCATGGAAGGAGGAAGATCAAAAGAAGGGATGTTTCTAGGTTCCACAGGCCATTTTGTTCACGATCAGTCGTTTGCTGTAAGCTTTTGCCCGCGTGCTTGTAGAGGTCAACGAATAAAGCTTATTGACGTGTCCCCAAATCAAAATGAAACTACATAGCCCGTCTACATTTACGATTTAGCATCTGCATTTAATGAGCTCCCTTTTCATACGCAAAATGAAGTAAAAATCGGTAGCTTAAGTAAAGCGTCCTGCTCTTAGATAATAGTATTGCTTCTGTCAATCGGGGTTCTGTGAGTTAAGKTTGATTGAGTTTACATTCGGTTTATATGAAAATTTCAAATTTCATGGTTTGGATAAATAATAATGAGATTTATTTTTGTTTATAAGACAAAAATATAAAATAATGAGGAAAGAATTCAAATAAAAGTTTATAAATGTAAACAAATGATACAAATCGTGACAATTAAATTGATACTATTACTTTTAAGATTTATGTGCTTCACTACTTGTTCTCTAGTGTTTGTTTTTTTATAGACTTTTTATTTACTTTTAGAGTTTTTTAGGAAATAAAAGTATTATATATATATATATTCGAGTTCAAAACAAGTTAAGTTATTTTAAACTTTTATCTCGAGATTAAATAATTCGAATATTAGTAGTTCAAAAAAGAGGGCTAAAAAAAAAAAGACGAACAATTTCATCTTCGGCTAGAAGGACGAAGTTGTCATTTGCACAAAGAGCTGCTTGTACATTATTATTATTATTATTTTTTTTTTTTTTGACAAGCTGCTATGCATCAATTGGACGCCCAAATTTCAACCCTCAAAATTAGAAAAAAAAAGAAAAAATCCTATAAAGGATTGAATTATAAATTAGAAAATCTTCTCCACAGAGAGTGAGGGAGGAGAAGTCGAAACAGAAATGGCTTCCCAACTGTCGACTCCGACGCCCTCAGCTCTCTCGCTCTTCTCTGTCCTCTCCAGACCATCTTCAAAGCWTTGTAAGAATTTCCTTATTTCCTGTATGTCTTTATTGAAGGATATACTCAAGATAATATAGCTTTATTCATGAAGAGACATGCCTTTACCTGATATATGAAGTAGTTTAAATTAGAACTTGAAGTTCCCTTCTGCATCTTTTTATTCTCTTTATTCTAGAAGGAAATTTACCCAATTTGGAAAGATTTTTGGTATAATTTTTGAAGGAATTAATCATTTCTTTATTCTGATAGCAGCCAATTTGGAGTCAGCAAGGACTCGYGTGAGATGCAGCTTGGAGAGCGACAATTGCTCTCCCTCGAGYAATTCATCGCAACCCATCAAGAAAGTGGTTAGTCTTTTCCTTTCTCAGTTTTCTCTTCACCGTTTGAAACTTCTTATGGGATGTTGTAATCATGTTTAGCATTTTAGATTTATCAGGATGTCATATACGATATTCGCCTAGTGTAAGTTTCACATGGTTTAATGAGTATATGGAACAACTGTGCCCTTCTATGATAACTGCCTGTAATCTTTCTTTGCTGGAAGATATACAGAGAGAATTCGCGAGCCATGGTGATCAACGTATGTAGTTTTGTTGGACTCACCAGCAGATATAAAAGTGTACAACGTAGTTGGAAATGTATTTTCCATCTTTTTAAAGAAGCTAATATGATTTACTTGCGTACCTATCCTGTGTCTATAGTCACTTTGGACTGTTAGGGTGTAATTTTCATGACAGTAATAATTCACTACTACTTCTTTTCAACAGGGATATCGTCAATCAACTTCACGACGTATGTGTCTGACTTGTTTATGTTCAAGTATTGGATTGATAAATGTTGGCTCCAAACAGAAGGCAATAGCAATAGATGGAAAAGAAAGAGCTGTTTGTCGGAATTGTGGGGGTAGTGGAGCAGTTATTTGTAAGTCTAGCAATTCATGTTGGTCCTTCTTTTCTAATTCATGTTTTTTATCTGGTACGCTTTGTGATGTGAGAATTCTTGATCAGCTATTGTTGGTAAGTGATGCATAGTTTATGGTTCCTGGAACATTCATTGACCTTCAATGTTCCTCTTGTCTCAAACAGTTGTAGATATGTTWTTTTCATTCCCAAGTTAGTTACTGCCTAATGGAAGCACATCGAAATGTTACTTTAGTACCACTAAGTTCAGTTTAGGGCCTGGCCTATTTGTGCCATTATATGAACTCTCAAATCTTGTTTTACCATGGCCTGGCCTAATTGCTCCAATATATGAACTATCAAATCTTGTTTTACCATGGCATGATGTCCAAAATGGGTGTTTTTCCTTACTAACTCAGACGATTAATGGCTTAAGGAGTGACATTTGCCACCACAGTGACAGAAAAGTAAAGATAGATGAGCCTTCATGTCTGAAGATGGAAACAGCTGATGTTCTCCTTGTGACTGGTTAATCACAGAGTTAGACCTAATGCATGGAGCTCCTCCAACTGTCGGTTTTGGAAAGGAAGATGTATACACGTCAAATAAAAAGAAATAAAGCAGAGAGTTTGTCTATATGCRCTGATAAAACCTATCTGACCTAGATGCTCCCCAGAGTTTGCTCTGCGTCTGTTTTGATTATCTTTTGATATTATGAGCTTTCAAGTTTMTTATAGGACTTTATAATCTTGATGTTTTGSAGCCCATGGCATGTCAAATTTCTGTTTTTTCTCTGCGCAAAATATAATGCTACGACTTACGTGCTTATTGACTGAAGATACGATGATCAAATGACACTGAGAAAGTGAGAATATGTTTGGATAGGTTCAGTCCTCATCTTTTAGTTAGAATTATCTGATTAGCCTTGTTTTTCAATATCTTTTGTTCATTTTTTCCCAGATTCAGTAACACAAAATTGATGGCGGATTAAAAAGCTACGATTTAGTTGGAAAAATGGTAAAGAAAAGAGTGTATGTAGTAAGATGGGTGCATGTAAACTTTGGATGATGCGAACTTCTACTTGACATTTAGTTGAGAACTTAAAAGTTCTTCAAATCATTCCCTAATATATCAATTCTTCATATTTCTTATGTTCAAGTTTCCATATTTGAAGTGTATCATACTTCGTCATTGGCAAAGATGAGAACTGAGGATAATTCAAGTAGACTTGCTATTTTCTTTACAGTGATACAATTTTCTTTTACATTGGTTTTAGCATCCATGAGATGTTTGTTTGCTTTTTATTTAGGTGATATGTGTGGTGGTACAGGAAAATGGAAAGCTCTGAACAGAAAACGGGCTAAAGATGTTTATGAGTTCACTGAATGTCCAAATTGTTATGGTATGTAACTTTGCACTATACMTGAACTCTGGGAATTTTCTTTTCCTTTTCTTTGGATGAACTGGATTCCTTCTGGATGAAAAAAATGCATTATTTGCAAGTATTCATATGCATCAGCTTGAATATATAGTGTTCTTCTCTATAGACTTTTGAAATGGATTCTACATCTATGAACATATCCACATGTTTGAAACTTTTATGGATGGTTTTCTAGTCCTAACCTGTTCCCTGCAACTAAGATACAAACACTCATGTACGGGGTACCTTGATTCTAAGTTAATTCATCACACTAATCTGTTGCAAATCATGTTGCAGGAAGAGGGAAACTGGTCTGTCCTGTATGTTTAGGGACTGGTCTACCAAATAACAAAGGGCTGCTTAGGAGGCCAGACGCACGAAAATTGCTTGACAAGATGTATAATGGTCGGTTGTTGCCAAACTCGTAGGTGAGGCTCTTATCATTCTCTTATCGGACTTCTGTTACATAGACATTTTGCATCATGTTAATCTGATGCATAGTTTATCCAGTATAAGCTTACTTATACTTTATCATCTTTTCTTAACTGACAAATTTCTTTGTCCCCTCTTTTCACTTTCCAAAGGAATGCCACTGAGATGCTGCTCACTGCAGGACCATACTGCGTAAACATATTGGTGAAAGAGTGATACAAACCATTATTCTCCCTCTTAAATGTATTCTAATATCTCTTTTTGAGAATTTTTTGAGGACGAATTCTGTATCCAATTGAGCGTTTTACCTCTGTCTCGAGAAATATGCAAAACTTTTGAAGCATTTTACCTGCTTAATATAGAAAATTTCTGGAGAGTATATAACTATGTGATGCAGCCAGAGCCACTCAAAGAGAAGCTTCTTAGTCATTTCAATTGTGGGCTGATGATGTTTGTCTTGGGATATTTGGACTTTTATCTCTGGAAGGAACATACTTGACCTTCAGTCCAAGCCTTTAGCACGACTAATGGGCACATAYATTATGTTTACTAGAATACAGCAATCAGTGGCACCACTGGTAACAATGGACACAGCTAAAGCTACACGTGGCTTTCTGCATGCATGACCACCGTTTCAGCGATTGAACTTCTCGGCCTTATTGCTACTAGGCCTTAAATTGCAAAAAATTAGTTGCCATCTTAAGAGGATCATCATATAGAATTCTTAAACAGTTCTGGAATTTGTTARGTAGTCTCTGACTTAAGAAAGATGAGAATGCGGGGAAACAAGAACTCTTCTTCTAAATCTTCATCAACAGATGAAGAGGGACAAGGTGCGTTGTACTCCCCAGCATATGCAATCAAAGTAGAAACTGGGCAGCAAGGGCAAAAGCAAGCTCAAGAGAGCACTCAGCAGCCCAGAGAAAACAAGCAAAAGGTGATCTTCTCTAACCCCAACCACCCCCCTTCTCCCAAAAGAAAGAACACGAAGCAATCTCTCTCTGGGGACCTCGTTTACTACCCTGTAGCATACCTTACCTTATTTGTCTTTAGGAAATCTATTGATACAGATAACATCTTAATGGATATGTTCTCTTTCATTTGGTTTTACCATGTCTCAGAAGGTAACGGATGAGGCAGAGATGGAAGTAAGAAGCCACAATGAAAGAGGTGAAGAAGGTAAAGGAGAAGATGGAGCAAACAAGCAACCGACATCGCGACAGTCGCAGCGAGAGCCTGAGCAGGAGCGAGAAGACAGTATCAAGCCCTCATCCARGCTTTGATTGCAGAAGCATTTGGACAAGTCTAGGTTGTTGAAGAAGAGAACCTATATTGAATAAGACCATCACATATGTATCTGGCTTTGAATATCAAATTATGCAATTATAAGAATAATAGGAATGGCGAGATTTATAGTTGAACAAGATGGRATCTCATGGTATTCGAACWAAAAGAAGCCTAGATTGCACATGCTCTTTTGGTTTCTATGTACAATATCTAGAGAAAGCTATTACACAATTGAAACAGCTTCATTTGCCAGCCATTAGAAACTTTTCAAGAAACAATTCAACGTTTTACATAAGGTACATAGATGATTGACGTGTAATMGCCAATCAACTCGTGCAAGTCCAAAACTGTGATGATTATGTGAACATCATACTCATCCTCCAAAGGGCAAGCAGTTTGATTGCTATTAATTTCTAAAGATCTTGTTTAGTATTTCATTACCAACTGGAAATTCAAGGGTCACTGTTGGGCAGCCTACTGAGAATGGAGTGCTCTGGTTTGTGTTCGCATTCAAAATCAAGATGAACAAATGCCCGTTCTACTTCAGGTAGTTTCTCAATCTTTACTTGCAGAGTTTCCCCTATTGTATGTGCCTCTTTCAAGGGCAAATCTTCGGGGAGTTCAATATCAACCTATCCAGCAGGAAGAGACAAATTAAATGATCAGGGGAACAGAATCGACATTTTGACTTACAGAAAACATGCTGAAAATGATCAACTTGGTCCATCATAGTACCGTTATGTYAAAGAAAATAAACTGCAAAGAGTRAGTTAACAGAGAWTCTGCAATGACTAACCTCAACAAAATAAAGGACACCAAAAGTGTATGCCCGGACAGTGTCAATCCGCTTTACTTGAGGGTGTCTTAATACAAGATATGTCAACTTCTGCAGCACCTCAGGAGGGGCAGATTGTCCTACTAGTTGAGCTGCATTAAGAAAGCCCAACTACTGATGTAAGAATCCAAAATCATGACAGTGGCGAACAAAATTTTAATCTTGAGAATGCTTCTAGTCCCAATTTCSAGTAGTACACCCCATGACCCWAAACATTCATAGTACTTCATATGAGCTAAATGCTGATAAAACTGGAGCAACGTTTCTATAATTRCAAAATCCCTCCAGACRGAGGCATCAAGAATCTCCCTCATGTTCTAAAWAAATGTTCCAACACTAAATAACCATACAAGTATCAAAGGCAAGATTTTAGGACAGTCTGGAAAGTCTCTCTCCTCTGTTAATGAAGTACCAGAAAAAGGAAAAAGGGTGAGAACCGCCAGGTTGTCTCTTGCCTGCCCATGGATTCACAACTTTTAATAAACAACCATATGACCAAAATTTCGACTCACCTATTATGTTTTGATTTTTTGTAAGTTATTATGTTTATTCACTTACTATTAGCAAATCAATTAAAGAAAACTATTATTCTAMAATATTTGAGGCCAAAGAAACTTACCAGCATTTTCTAATACAGTTCCTGACCAATTTGTGATTGTATAAATTGCTAAGACTATAGCACCGGCAGGATCAATCCACCAATAAAACTTATCACCAAGAACTGCTGCTACTAACCCGACCACATTTGTTATCACATCAAAGTAATGATCCTGAATTACTCAAATAAGTTACACAAGGAGATCACAATAAGAAAATAAACGAAAACACAGTTTAAATACCTTTGCATATGCACGGACAATCTCGTTTCTTGAGCTTTTGCAATAAATCCAGAGAGCTAGTTTTACAACAGTAGCACTTATCATAATTGAATACAACCAAATCAACTGGCTGGAGTTCATTCTTTCTGGAGGTTTGTTTTGAACTATTTCTTCYACTGCTTGAATCAACACTTGAAAACCTATAACAAACATGGTTTGAGTAGKTAGGAAAGCAATGCTGAAAGAGTTTATAATACATTTGCATAAATATAAGACAAAACACACCATGTACATTCTCAATCATTAGATTAGCAATCTAGCATGTCAACCAATCTGTCTTCAAGGCAGAGAAATTCATTGAAATGCTCGTTCYGTGCTGTTCGATATGTTTYAAGAATCTTATGATTTTRTCATAAAGAGACAACTATTACTTACAAAAAGAAAGTGAAAGAAAGTAATCAGTGGAAGACTCTGTTTGAATATGCGAATAGTAAATTCATTTGGAAAGGAATACAGCTTTTTAAGCTTTTCTAACTGCAAAATCAAAAGCAACACAATATATAAAATCACTTCAATATAGATTTTATCCCAAAAAAACAAAAAAAAGGAAAAAAAGCTAGAATCATCTATCTTCAAGGAAAAACCATGATCTACGTATTCTCTGTGCATAAAATCTAGTTTAAGTAGGACATTACCCAGTGTAGCCATAACAGCAGCAAAGATTATTATGCCTACTGGCTGGACCCTCAATTTGCCRATCGGATACTTATAAATATTTATATTCTTCATAGATAAGTGAGTTAGCCACAATATGCCACCAGCCATTAGATCGAGCAAGGAATCCAGAGTTGATGCAGCAATTGCAAGRGATCCAGTTTCTACAGTAGCATATATCTACATCACRGGACATGACCTGTGTTATTTGATTCAACATATGAACCAAAAATAGCTATCTGTATCTATAATCACATTAAGAAAGGCAAAGAAACCTCTTAAATGCATGCTCTTTYTCTTTTGCCAAGTAAAAAAATGATATCTCCATCTAAAAGGCACAAGARAGCTATACCTTTTCAATTACATTGTACTTCCAGTCATACGTGCAATTTGMAACAAAATCCACATGATGAGATTTTGGGTAGACCCTTTCTCTGTCTATCTTTTTATTCTCAAACAAGGTTGCATAGAAAGCAAAAAATGATAAAAGAAGAGGAAAATTTCATGTGAACTTTGATTTCTTCTTGTATTMTTTTCATTCCAGACCTTTAACTGTTTAGTAGCATTCTTTCTGATTAAATATAATTATAGGAACAACATTAACCATATAGTTAAAAAACTTGTCCAATGCTATCCTAACAACTTCTAAATGCCAGCAGCTGATGGTTTGGTTTTCTGAAGTTCTTTAAGTTCATCCACTTCTGGCAAGTTGTCAATTGAAACAAATCTAAAGAGAGGAATTAAAGATAGACATTTAGGCAAAACCAACATCTAACATTCATTATCAAAAAAATGCTAAGGTAGGATTTGATTGATGGTTAATSTATTTGAAATTCCAGCCCGCCATCTATCCAAGCATAATCAATTACATTCAGGAGCCATTGAGAAATAGTTCTACTTCTTAAAACACTATAAACCTGGAATTTTTATTTTGTCAGTAAAAGTTAACATAAGAACAGTGGACATGTTAAACCAGCCATATATCCACTCAATAGGCAGTATGATCCAATAACAAAGAAAAGAGAATCCACGAGGGGATTAACTAAATTACGGACATACTAAGAGCATTTACATCCTAACCCTTCACCCAAAAGAGAAAAAAAAGAAAAAGGAAAAACAAATCACCTTAAATGCAAGAAGTAAAACATTTGCATAATTAGAGATCGTCATTGCTCTCTCTTGCTGGACTCGTTCTTCCATGTCTTCCTCATCAATGCTGTCAGTTTCGACAATTGTGTCAACCACCTCAAATGATTTTAAGGTGTCAATTTGTCTTTCATAATACTCCTTTTCTCCTACAATCAGGATTCCTCACATTACAAGACGGACTTTGTTAAGTGTTAATAAAACAAATAGATTCACAAAATGATACTAGAAACAGAGTCTGCATCACTGACTTTGTTAGATTCTACACTTTATTCTAAAAAATTTCCACATCCTTTTATGATTGATATAAAACAGAAACATGTGTGTTACGATAACAAAAAGGAAAGTAGAGTGACTACCAAAAAACCAAAGTTAAGAGTAAACAAAATTCTGGTCAAGTAAAAGAAAACACGATTATGTATACTAAATTCTTTATCCAAAAGCTTCCAAGCTCAAAGGATTTTTCCTTCTTCTTTCTATATCAGTTATTCTTAGTATTTCCCCCAACCTGACCTTTTCTGCGGCTGTAAATAGCCCTTATGTTTCTGGCACAAGCACCATTTATCCAACTCCATGAGTAAAATTCTGCTCATTATCTTCTTCACACCAAGAAATTGACTAGCGTGAACTACCATGAAACTGCATAGCAAACATAACCACATACATATACAACAAGCAAAATCATATCGAAAAAGGTGCTCGACCATGAATTCATCAAGTTTTATCCTACAAAACTTTTCGTTCCACTTCCTCAGTCTCTTCTCTACTACCAATGCCGAAACAGCAAGGAAAGACCAAGAAGAACACACATACAGAGAGAAAAAATATTATAAAAAAGAAAAAAAAAAAAGGGCAAGACCTTTAGTCAAGGAAGCTCTAGAAAGATCAAGAAGAGAAGAAGACTCAAGATCAACACAAGACCGGACTTTATCGGGAAGCCTAGCAACAAATTCATTCCGGAGAGAATTCACCGAGTTCCGGCGACTAAGTCTACGGCTCCGTCGTCCACTTCCACTCAGTTGCTTCTTCTCCTCCAACAGAGCCACCTTCRCATCACTATCATTAGCAGAGTTACCATTGGTTCCTCTTCCTCCCTCCATATGACTGTTCTTCAACGTTGAAACCGCACTGAACTGAGTTCGTATTTGCTTAAATAGGGAAATCCTAATCATTGATTAAGAAATAATAATCGGTGATTTGAAGTTAAATAAAATTCTTAAAGGTAATTGCAGATCGGTTTTGACTGTACATCTCCCCCTCATCTCTTACTATGAAGTAGTACATTCCATTCCATTTATGAAGCTGACAGTTGTGTGCATCAACATTTAAATTGTCTAAATAAGGAAATAAAAATGAAAATGTGAGGCGGGCATGAATATATTATTTATTATTATCTCCATTTATTTAGATATATATTTATACTCAATTGCGATTTGTACTTTGAATGGACGTCTCTTCATCAAACAATTTACTATTAAATTTGACAAGTAGCGACAAGTGTATAATTCTAAGGTGGATGAAGTTAATTTATAATCATCAACGAGTTATTTCTTAAATTAATAATAAGAAGGCGTGCGAATAAAAAAATTTAAAATTAACTTGATGGTCGATATAGAATTTTTATATGTATAAAATAAAAAAATAATTGAATACATTAAGTTTACATTTTCTATTTTGACTTTTCCTTCATAATTTTGATAATAATTATATATTTATGGGCATTATACACACAATTAAACTAAAGTCAAAGATAATCACCGGATAATGGAATTTTGATAGTGCAAACCATATAAAAGAATATTTCTGCATATTCTTTAGAAGTTTCTTGTAAATTATTAAATAAATGAGGTTTGGATTGGAAGTCGAGTTAATTCAAAAAGATTCAGATTTTTAATTAACAATATTTTTAAATTTTGAAGTCCGATTATAATTCAATTAATTAAATAATTTAAGAATTAGTAACCATCGTTATAACTAGGATTATCGATGTCATTGTCCTAATTTATGAGGTACGATACATATAATATAAATATCAGAACCTGCGGTCCATAACATAATCCTGCTATTCATTTCCTTTTCTAACAAAATAAAAAAAAGGAAAAAAAGCAGATTCAAATGTTTCAAAATGACAAATTTGGGTCCACAGCTTTATTAATGTATTTCTCCTACCTTTACCATAATATTGTTTTTTTTTTTTTTTTGGGGGGGTGTTCATCAATAGCATTAATTGCCAACAAAATTAGCATTTTCTTCTTGCATTTTTTAATAGATTCTTTGCTTTTATAAATATTCAATTTTTTATTCTTAAATATATTACTTTCATATGTAAATATAAAAGTAAAAATAAAAATTATACTTTTATCTTTTATTTCGTAACTTATCTTTTCTTAATCTTACTATATTAATTACTATTTTTTGTTTTCTTACAAATTGAAATAACTCTTCATCTTATTTTCTCATAATCTAAGAAGACTTTCCACGTATCACATGAAAATTTGAAAATATAATGATGGGTATGTAGTCAATTTGACCTTTTTCATAAATTAATGTATTTTTAAATTACGACACTAATTAAAGAAAAGGGAGAGTATGTCATAATAGGATAAAATACACAAATTAAGAAAATAATAAATTAATCTAAATTTGTTAATAAAATGACATATTTATCTTTATATTGAAAAAGAAKAAAATTAATTACACGTGAAAAAATATGTTGACTTATGATGTTGGTTTAAACATTAAATAAGAATAAAAATGAGAAAACATATTTACCGATGTCTCTTTATAAGTGGAACATAACGTACTTTAGGAAAAAAAAAAAAATTATGACATACCTAGAACAACGAAAGATGTATATTACTTAATATTTTACTTCATTTTTTCTTTTATATTTATCGTTTAAGATTGTTTCACATATATTAAAAAATTTCATAAATAGGTTAAATTGTATAAATAAAAGACTAAATTACTCATATTTTGATTACCCCACTTTTACCGCACTTAATAATGAACTTTAATATTCCAATTCTAAAATTTAACTATTCCATTTCTCTTGACCATCAAATGAAATTCCTAATAAAAATTTTACCTTAAAAATACAAATATTATTTATGCCACTAATATCTATAGAAATTTTTTATTAAAATTATAATAATATTAATAAAATAAGAGTAAATAGAAAAAAATATATAAATAAATAGCTCGTAATTTTATAATATTATAGACATGAAGTTCCAACGAAATATAATGACCACAGATCGATATAGCTTTCTCAATTAAGTCCGAAAACAAGAGGGAAGCATTAAAGTATAATTTTTAATCAATTTTAAATTTGAAAACTTATAAACTATTAAATGGACATTGAATATTAACCTTATCCAAATGAAGGGTATTAAAAATAAATAAACAAAATCAGACTTTCCTAAAATAAGTAAAAAATGCTCTTTCTAAATTGGGCGTCTGACATTGACTTTATATATATATAATAAACAATCAACTTGTTGTCCGCAAAGATCTTTCTTTTAATTACAATCACGGTTTCATATCACGAGTTAGAAACATACAAAAATGTTTAACGATCGGTGGTGGTTGCTAGCAGACTCGGGTGGTGGGAGATATGGCAGCCAACCGTACTAATAGTGGTGGTGCAAAGTGTTGCCGGTTATTGCAGGGGAAGGAAGAGGAAGGTAACAACATAAGGCCAACAAAACATGACCTGAAACCCGGAAGGCAAAGATTTTACTCCTAAAGAAGGTTACCTTATCAAGTTTTAAAGAAAATGAATACCTGAAAAGAACAGCAATAGTAAAATGCCTTGTTAGAAAAACATGGTGCTTCTTGAGGGCAATACACAATGAATTAGATATGTCAACATCTGCACAATAAGTTGATTGTGACAACTGACATTGAAGAAACCCAATACGGAACGGATGCTTCACAATCCAACTTGAGCCATGCCATTACTCTTTAAGTCTTCTATATCATAGTTTACGGACGTAATATTCTATATAAAGATTTCTCTTTCTTTTAGAGGAAGCAGTGATTCATTCAACACAATGGTTGGTGCAATCCATAGCATTTGAACTTTGAAGAATGCCTTAGCCATGCTTGATTTGTTTAGAGGAATGAACTGGACCTCAAACTTCAACAACATCACAGAAAAGGGAAAAGAACAAAACTAAGAAGAAAACCAAGATCTTTGTACATTAGTTATACAWGACATGATATATGTACTTATCAACCACTTGATGGAGCAAAAAAATCTTGAAAGTCGCTTATATTTACCAAAAACAATAGAACATCRATCCAGAATTGACATTTAGAACTTCAATGACCATAATCTAGATGAAAGATTGAAATGATCAAGCCCAGGATCGAATGTTACTTACAAAAGAACTTCAGAAGCAATGAAGCAGCGCAACAATGTGTCTTTTGGCTGCCTGGAGAACGATGCGAGTTTATGAATTCCATTATCATTGAACACCATTAGAGATCCACCAGAGCGTTGAAAACAATGCTCATTTTAATTCTCATCAATGGAGAAGTCCCACTTCGGTGCTGTGTTTGACTTCCCAACTTACTGCACTTTCATTTTTTACTTCTGACATATTGCGAATTTCAGCAATTGCTAAAGCTGCGCCTTATTATGAATTATAAGCAGAATCAACAGCCAATCTGAAGATGCATCAGTGCAACAATTTTGTAGTTTCTCACTTTAGWATCAGTTGCTTCAACTGTTAACTCAGTTTCTTTAGGAATCAGCAGCTACAACTGTTGAGCCACTCAATCTAGCATCAGCAACTACATTTGTCAGGTCACTTGCTTTACCCTTCCGCTTCAACTATTAATTCACTCACTTTAGCAGTGGCAGCAACCATTTTTAAGTCACTTGCTTTAGAACCAGTGGCTTCAGCTACTAAGTCACTCACTTTGGCATCAGTGGCTTCAACTATTAAGTCACTTTCTTTAGCACCAACAGCTGAAACTAAGTCACTTGCTTTAGCATCAGCRGCTTGATTTTTTGAGTCATTCACTTTTCTCTTCTTCTCATTCCTCCGCTGTTTATTGAAATTTCGGTCTGCTTTAGAGACAATTTTTGAGACAGTGAAGCCAGCAACTTCAAAATCGTGAGATCTCTGAGGCAGCAAAGCATTGCGGACAATAACTTCAACTCCATCGTAAGTCCATATGCCTAATTGAGCCTCTCCCCTAAGTCCAATTGCAAACCAACCAAGACCAGAAGCAGCAATATCTACAGAACTTGAATCCCACCAGCTTCCACTGACATGGAATTCCTTTTTCACCCATTTCCCAAGTTTCTGAACCCGTTCTTCTCCGATTGGTGGCTGAAAGAGGATCGATGTTGTAAAACTTGGTGACCAAAGCTTACATGCATTTTTTTTTTTTTTTTTTCCTTTCCTTTTTCAATTCAGCCCTGCCCAACCCCATCCCACCCCCAATAACATAAACAAGAGTAGGAGAAGGTAAATTATAAGACCAATGAAGTTGCTATTCCAGAATTCAGGCCCTGACATGCATAAGAAAAAGCTTTTAGGCCACAAAAACGTCTCGAAAATTTGAGAAACCTTTAAGACGCCACTTAAAGTTTAACCTTTCTGATAAAGGAAGAATCAAATGCTTGACAACACAAACTATCAGCACGTCACTGCAAGAAGCAAGGTGACAAATGGGAAAAACAAGTTGCAACAAGAACTGCATCAGTGAAGTACACTTCAGTTCTGTTTTACCTTTGCTTTAATCAGACCAAGATTTTGAGCAATCAGTTGTTTAGATTTTCAAATACTACTGGTAAACTGTGACAGCACTGGTTTTTATAGTTAGCTTGAATAACATCTGGGAACATGCTGCTAACTATTTGAAAACACTACTACAAATTACATCTGCAATGCATTTTGGCCTAGAAAGACATCCTCTCCCTGTCTAGCCCAATTAATTACATAAAGTTCATTTCTGCAACAATCAGCCTAATAGAACAGCAAGAGAACCTCAAGCATACAACTTGAAGGTCCAGGAACATTAGCCTGCCATGAAAATAAGCACTGGACTGCAAACTTTGAACAATTACCGTAGAAAAAAGGGACCACAAAAGAAAATGAGAACATTTATATGGAACCCTCATTGAACTGGCAATACATTCAAACATAAAAATAAAGGAAAAGATAAATCTAATCCAAAGAAATTCTACAAAAGTTTACCCATAGTTTAGCATAAAGATATGGATTTTGAACTTTTGTGTTATGCCGAACTCCAAAAAGAGAATATGGAACATATTATATTAATGGGTATCACATTTAACATAAGAATCCAAGATGATTTAGCTCAGGGATGAGAAGAATTAGCGGTTGGCTAAAGTAAGTCCTACCTGTAATTGATGACCAAAATGTTCTTCAAACATCATGCAGGCATTCTCTGTCTTTCCCATGTGAAGGGGAAGAAGGTGAGATGCCCAGACTGTAACATACAGAGAATCTACCGATAATTCTTCTATGTCTAACCTCACTAGTCCACCAATATGAACTGAATGTCCAGCCTGTTACACAAAATAAAAGGCACATAAGGTCCTGGAAACACATGGAGAAAAATAAAGTCTTTTGTATCATTGAAGATATAATAACCAGAATCTGAGACGAAATAAAGTATAAATATACGAAATTCAAAATAAAACAAAACCTCTCTCTCTCTCTCTCTCTCTCTCTCTCTCTGTGGAAAAACTAATTTGGCATGAAAAATCAGCATGAGAACAAAGTGACTTTTTCTTCCATGATCTTTTTTATTCTTCTTGAATATTTTGTCTGGAGAATGGTATCTACATCTATCTCTTGTTAATTAAAGGACTGCAGACATACATGTTACAAAGATAAATTAATGGACGTCTAAATAATGTTTATTTATGATTTGTGTTGGCTGATAACTAAATATTCCTGACGTAATTTATCATGGCAGTCAAAACAACAAAAACCACAAGAGGAAAGGATAATTCACCAACCATAAATTTCCATCAACATTAATACACAAAAAAGATATATATATATATACCCCTTCATTTGCTAGASAAGCATATGTAATACAATGTGAAAGACTGCATAGCAAAGATAAACGGAGTGCACCATACCACTGTTACAATCTCACCAAATGATCTGCATCAACATGATCCTTGAAATAGCAGACTCACCTTGATTCTATATGTCCTCGGCTTAAGCTCCTTACCAATACGAACTAGACTCTGCTCCTCTCTAGTCAACCTAGTTGAAACTTGATGAGGATGCAAAAGTCCTGGGGTATCAAATAACTTGGCTTTCCCAGGAAGCACTCCTTCCACTCTTAAAATCCCTAAAGTTGTCCCAGGCACGGGTGCCTCAGTTAAATGAGTCACCTTCCCTCCAGCACACTTCCCTATTGCATTAATCAGCGTACTCTTGCCAGCATTCTGTGCCCCAACAGCCCAGACATGCCCCCTAGGCCCCGCCAGCCCCACCACATCATCAAACAAATTCTTCACTCCCCAGTCCCGAACTGCACTAACCAAATGCACACTAGTCAGCTTAGTTGCCCCACCCTCCCTTGCCCTCGTTCTAACCCAATGTTCAAGCCTAGTAGGCGATAATGAGCTTGGTAATAGATCAATCTTTGTAACAACCAAGACTATCCTAGGTATATTCCCTGATTTCCCCTCCTTCCAGGCGTGCGAATTTTCATCAATGGTTTTTGAAACCAAATTAGCTACCTTCTTGGGAAATGAACCATCAAAATCTGATGCGTCAACCACCATTAGAACTACAGTCCTTGGCCCAGTTATGGACATCAACCTCCTCCCAACAGTATGATCGAAATCAAAGTCAGGCAACAAATTCTCAACACTCGGGTCTTTCACCTTCCCATAGTTTCTCAAATTATGACACCTGGCACATACAGTGGGCCTTCCAGACAGTTTTTTCTCTTGGATATCAAGATTTTCATCATTTTCGACCACTATAGGCTCATTCAGAAGGCCCTTTTTCAGGAAATCTGAAATTTCAGACTCATCACAGACAGGATATTTGTCAATTCCAGACATGTGTCTGGGTTTTCTAGGATAAGGTACCCTGTAATGACCAGGTTGTTTAGGGTCATAATCTTGCATAGGGACACCGCAGCCAGGGCAAATGAGGAGACCTTCTGCAGATGAATCATCATAATTTCCATCTCTGGTTATGGTTTTAAGGGGAAAAGACTGAGCTTTTGTGGGTTCTGAACCAAAAGGTCTGAAAAGAAACAATGGCAAAAGGGTTTTAGCAGGGTTTTGAGCAAAGTGAGGCGGAGGGAATGRAGGTGAATAAACTAAAGGGGAATACTTAGACACAGGTTGTTTGTATGTATAGGTGGAAAGAAAAGATCGGTGGAAGAGCTTTSTGAGCTTTGATGGTGAAAGACTTCTTCCAATCGTCATTTCTTCTCTCAGTTCTGTTCTGCTCTTTGGGTTTCTCCTRCCTGAGACGCTGAGGGTTTTACCATAGCTTTCAGCTTGAGCCCTTTTCTCCCAAAACTCAAATGGTTTTAATTTTCTTTTCTTTTTCCTTTTTCCCTCTATTAAATTCTACAAATGTTCTTTTGACAATCTTGCCCTTCAAATGATCAATTTTACAATCACATTCCTGCTTTTACATAAATCCCAAATTTCCATTACAAATATTGTAATTTACAATTATACTTTTTTCAGKAAAATTATTAATTTTGCCCTTTTAAACTTTGTAGTAGTCTCAATATTACCCTTCAGTTCTAGTAAGAAAAGGGTGGTCTCTGAGTAGATTTTTACWCCCGACGAGATTTTGTTAAATTTTAGATGATAAAATTAATTTTATAAATGATGAGAAAAATTATGAAAARTAATTTAAAGAGTCTTGTGAATTTTATAAAAAATGAACACATAATTAATAAAAATTAAAATATTTAGAGAGGGAGATTTTGATTATCCAAAAAAAAAATTATCTTATTTCCTCTTCCTCTGCTCCCTCTTTGTTTTTTTTTTTTTTTCCTTTTAATAAATAACTTTTCCAAACCACATGTAAGTATTGACTTCAAAATTGATCAGGCTAAGAAATCAATTAAGCTATTCCGGATTGCCTCTTTTGGCCATTTCTGATAATTACGATCGCAGTCTTGAACTTTGTAGTCATAGCATTTAAACCCCTGGACAAAAGTCATCTTCCTCTCCACTCCAACAAACAAATCCAAACATGATGAAATATCAAACCCTAATCAATTCAATACTATATTGTTCGAATCGAAGTAGTAATGAAAATTTTATAAACTCGTTGGTATCCTATTGATTATTTATCTAAACTCGTAATTTAAAAGAAAAATAATACAAATTTATTCATTTCGTAATTTTTACGAATTCTAAAATCAAAGATTTCGAAAGAGTGACTTTGACATTTTCATCATCTTGATTCTTCTACCTTGTTGAGGGTTCTCCATTAACATATATTATCTTTCCTTAAAAATATCTTTCCTTCTTTAGGAGGCTAAGAAATTTTGACAAGGAAAATAATAAAGAATTCCTTACGAATGTTTGATTAAGTTGTCCAATTAACCCCTCATTTGCAGATATAATAATTTGGATAGTAACGAAGGTAAGCTGATAAAGAAAGCTTACGTAATTGGATAGTGAAGACTAGCAAAAGCTGGGCTTATAGATTAAAGCAAAAGCTACCTGAAAATTTGTTAGATGAATTCATACAATTAAGAACTCTTCAAGAACSAGGCCCCCACCATTTACAAAGAATGGGAACAAAGCAACCAACCGATGAAAGTAAAATGAATTTACTACTGGTTGCATATGGAAATAGGAATGTATGATGCTGCTGCAGCAGCAGCGGCTTATAATCATCACAGTTTCAGGCTTACAAGTGCTCTCTCCAGATACGGCCAGCCACTTTTAGCTTCAACTCCTGCCTATCGCCACCGGAGAAAAACAAAGCCATGCTTCTCTGGATTATTAATCCATCCAGGCTGTCTCGAACGGTCTTATGACCGTCACGGATGCTCCGGGGCACTCCTTGCCATGTTAGCTTTCTACCACTTCCACCAACTTCTAAGCTATAACTGAACTTTTTGGCATCATCATCGTCACCCATAAACCGCAGGAATGCCATATAAACAGGCGCCATCCCTATATGGAAAGCCTCAAAGTGCAAGCAGAATTGATGGCCAAAACAGTTGAAGACCTGCAGTCAATCGAATAGTATGAACTGAATATCAGCAGATGAGCTTCATGTGCTAATTATAGGTTGAAACTGATCTAAGGTCTAATGGTTCTAATTATGCAGGCTTCCTGAATTGGAGAACTATCATGTAGAGGAATTTCTTATATGTCACTAGCGGGTCACTGTACGAGGGATACTAGAAAAACTTCAGAATTAATCATGGGATACTGGACCCGCTGTGTTATGCATACTGGAAATGCAAGTTCTTTAATTTAAGGAATTGAAGCTACAGCCTAACATGTTTCACCTTCAAGATGGTGTGACGACATTTTCGCATGAGAGAGAGAGAGTACTTACAGTTAACATCCATGTAGCATTTTCAACTTCTTGGGGATTGGATTTGACGTATCTGTGATTGAAAGTGCAGCCATCATGCATGTCAACCTTGTGATCATTCTTGAGATGAGTGACAAGGGATGGGATATCACCAGCAATAGAGCATTCAGCTCCAGCATAAGGGCAACTGTAAGGTCGAAATCGGCAATTCTGTTCATGATGAAGCCTGCTATCGAAAGAGAATATCTCTTGACAACCCAGAATCTGATATCTGCACGGCAATTCCAGGGATTCTGCAACTTTCTCCAATGCCAGGCATCTTATGTTTCCAAGCTCATGGCGGCAAATTGGGCAACAGCGTACTTTAGACTTGCAATTTGAGCATAAAGTATGGCCATTTGGGCACTTAAAAAAGGAAATATTTACAAGAAATTAGAAAAAAAAAAAAATTCTATTCATGAAGTTCATATCTGCTGGTGTCAATGAGGGAGTAGAACCATATGCAGAAGTACAGACTAAATGAGATATAATTTATTGTTTCATTTAAGCACTCTAACATTAGCAAAGTGTATGACTATCAGTTACATAGAAACACTTGCACAGATACATAAGAGCAGAAAGTTTGTGAGAAACTTAAATAGTGTGCCAAGCTGCTGGTTGTCAGAATACCAGAATAAGTGGTAAACGTACTGCAAGAGGTATATTTGGCTTACATCTATATCTCAAAAGATAGCTTTATGGCACATCTGTACAAGAATATGCAAGCCAATTATGGTAACAGATCTGTTTAGATATTATTTTTGTTCAGAAGAAGAAAATTCCTAATGAAATGGAAAGAAAAAGGTGATTGCTAGTCTCTCTTAGTCTCAAAATCATTTTATTCGAAGAGAAAGAGCAAGCGAGAGCGAGTGAGAGACTAATTCTCATCCATGACCTAAATAATTAACATTAACTCGGTCACTATAAACAGCTGCCAATGCTAAAAAACAAGAATAATATTTCTAATGCCTATCCGTTGGCCATCAGAAAAGAATTGACTTAAACTCATTTCTGACCCGATCAAGGTAAGAGGCACTTCTAGTGTATCATCRTAGGTTCAGATACTGACAGTTTCGGCCTAAGCCCATTAGCACACACTTAAGTAACATGTTTGAGTCTCCTAACATTAAATGTGAATTCCAATCCAGTATGCATCTGAAAAAAGAGTGAATAAAAGTATCAACAGTGTGAACTTGATCCCCTATTACCGAAAATTAAGCATTTATGTGCTACATGGTTATAGCGAGCGAAAGCCTCTTTCCTATGTTTTCAAGAGACAATCTCCATGTTCTGGCCAAAGGGTCATAAAGGAACCACCACTAGTCTGATAAGGCTTGGAATTCTTATTCAGATTTTGGAAAGATTCATACCACAAGTAGGGATGTAAACAGGTCCTCCCGAGTTTCTTCCTCACTATAAGGTTGGATAAAGGTTCAGGTATAACAAAAAATGTATTTTAAGTCTATGTAATTCAAACAATCAAGATCAATGTGAAATGATGTAATCTTATGATATGATTACTGACATTTCAAGAAGATCTTTCATAATTCTATAGATGTTATATCACTTAAACTTGATTCACATATTTGAAATTTTATATTTTGGTTCTCATTTCTTCACGGCTTCTGTTCACACATGGACTTTAATGATCCCGCTATAGAGAAAGAATTAATAGATCTTAAAGATCTAGCACAATCAGATGTGCATCAGGAAATATCTCACACAAATATCTGACCCATTGCGATTTCGTTATTAGGGAATTAACCGAAATGAATGATACAAATTCTTGAGACAGGAAAATCTGCTTTGTGAAACTCTCGCAGCACTTTAACTGCTAGATAAAAACTAATAGCTTGTCCTAGGATGCTAAATGTCGAAGTATGTAAAGTAAGTAAATTTCATTAACAAAAAGCATGTGCGAACGTACTTGGTGAATGGGAGGGTACATTAAGTTCAAACAGACGGGACACTCAAGTAAGTCGTGTACAGCAGATTTTGATGGCATTCCAACCTTCCCACCAGTAACCATACAAACTTTTCTATGAGGCGAGCTTCTGCATTCACCATTTTCAGGTGCAATGCCACAATCAGCAGGCACCCGAGACTCACTACCAATTTTGTAAGTACTTCCTCCAGGAGCCATGCTTTGGTCCTAGATTTGATGTTGCTGTGCCACTGCAGATAATTGACACTGTATCTTCTCTGACAAAGCTTACATCAGAGTGTCCTTGGATGGCTTAATCCTGTCAAATAGAGCTGATGTCAAAAATCGAGTTTGCTGAACTCAAACGCAAGGGCACAGTGAAGTGAATGAAAATTCAAATGTTCCCCCCTTTTCTGGGAAGAAGAGTCCATTTTACTATTTTAGTGCATGAAATAACTGTAAAGCAAAAGCAGCTACAAGATATCAGCTACAAGCAGAGAATTGTGGTATAAACAAATACAGTTTTTGCACCTGAGGATTAAACATCCTGGAACGAATTCACTCTCTCTTCCACACCTGACCACTTTACAAAGACAAGGGAGAGCAAAACCATGAACCTATCTTGAAAGAAACTAGGTTGGAATCAAACAGTTGCCACCTAGTACAATACACTGAGGACCAAAAGGGACTCTTATCATAATAAATATCACCAAATAATTGAATAGAAAAGTTCAGAGCAAGGAAGGCTCTTAAGGCTGATACCTGAACTTGATGGAAAGTAAACATCTACCAAAACTTGGAGTCAAATTTTCACAAATTAATATTTTAAGTTCATCTACAGCCATCTTATGTTTTAATATCACCAGTCCTGGCAGAATTTCTATCATCTAGAACATTAGTGAGAGAAAAGGAGTATAATGAACCAATACATCATATTCAGCAAATAAACTCAACGCCAAAAGAAATATGGAAAGGTGCAAAAGTAGTATGAAATTGACCGTGCAGTTTAAAAGATAGAGAATAAGCAGCATGTAAACTTTCATTGAAGCAATTCTCAATTGTGTTCCGAGGAATAACAGGACAGATTGTTTGAGGAATTAAAACAGTTCTTCTAGACCCTGGTTCTGCAGAAAATGATCCAATTTTTGGTGCAAAGGAGATTATCACAATGAACTAACCTAGTGTWCTAAGTACACCTAATGACCTTTTGTATAGTTAGGGAAGAAAACTATAACAAATAATTGGGACAAAGAAATGCTCAATTGAGTTGCATCTATTCAAGAAAATACAAAATGAGAATTAGAAGAAAAAGAAAGAAAAAAGAATGTCACTTGGATGAATAACTGTGAAGCCTCTCAGACAAGTATAACATCATTGCGATTGTCATCATTGCAAAATGACAGATCAAGCGAACATCAAGAATATCACAAGAGAAAGTAGCAGATGGATGCAAGACACTATGCAGGCCAAGCGCATGACAAACACACACACCATAAAGGAACAGGATCATCTATACCAGTACAATAATCTAAAGAAAATGAAAAACAACTGAACAACCAAGTCCACATATTCATGAAGAACTATCGCTTTCTCTCATCTATGTTAAGCATACGACAGAAGAGCAAGGGAAAGAAAGTTCAAAAATGCAAAATCTTCATCATTTACACATGTACAATCATCTAAATGAAGATGATTGAACAACTGAGCATCATGAAGATCTTATTGATATTCATGACAAATTAAACCAAATAGCTTTATTCTTTTGCCAGCTTCTGATTGAACAACTGAGCATCCTGAAAATCTTATTGATATTCATGACAAATTAAACCAAATAGCTTTATTATTTTGCCAGCTTCAATCATCACATCGAATTAAAAATTCATCAACTGATGCAAACCTACCTACAAACCAACTGGTATAGGTAATGTTACTTCTCAGTTCAAACATAGAAGCAACACATGAAGTGGCTATGATAAATAAACAAAAAGCAAAAGAAGAACAAAAAGGAAGGCCACCTAGAATTACATACAGAGACAGCCAAAATGAAGAAATCAAGCACAGACCTTTACTATGCAGTTTTACATAAAAACTTCAAAGGTACTACTGCTTAAACAGACATGAGAGGCGAAATAGATCTACTAATTAGGAAGCTATTGGCATTAGAAAGGCGAAAAACAACCGTGGGAGACCAACTAATAAATGGAAAAAGTATTCTTTGGCAAAGGTTTACACCAACAAAATACTACGAAATTAATCCTAATTTCTACCATCAATAATCGCCCCTTCTTAATTTTACATACAGAAGTACTATTGCATTACTAAACTTACATCAAATCCGAGATCCTTCTGTTTGGGGCAATAATTAACAAGCAGAATTGAAAGAGATATACACAGCAAACACCAGAATTCAATGTGTCAACATATTTCATCACTATTCTCCTGCAAAAAGAGGAGGCCTCATTTAGTCTTTCCGAATCTTGAAAAACCATGAAGATCGAGACCAAACGAGGATACGAGCGGTCTTTTTTTTTCGCTCCATATCAGAAAATTAACACCATAAACAGTCAAAATTGTTTTCCCACCATTCCAGCATATTCCAATAAATTTCCAACGAAACAAGAAACTTGTAAAAGAATCACGTGATACAACCAAGGTCAGAACAAGAATTTCCTTTCAAATCAAGAACCATAAAACTGCAAAAACAGAGGAAAAAGGAACAAAAACTAACCAAGAACAGAAAAGCCCAGATGAGATATTGCAGTATAGCACTCAAATCAAATGTCATATAATTCAACCGATYATAGAAATTAATAATTGGGTCGTGATTGGCCTCAGAAGAAAACAACAAGCACAGGAAGAAAAGGGTTGCTGAGTTGGAGCTCAATCCTTAAAAGCTGCTTCCTAAATTTACGTGTCCCGGCTGGAGTTTATAGTCCTAATAGTTTTGTATTATAATCTAAGAACAGTCAAAGATTTTGGGTGGTCACAATCTCCATATCCATTATACTCATTCAATTGACAAGTAATTCAAACTCTGATATGCACGTGTGCCTCTATCTGGCTCCGTGTGTTTATGTGGGAGGCTYGAMTCTTGATGAGGTAGGCTGGAATCCCAAGCCTTTATAGTCCAAAATCCAACTTAGGATTCGTTAGTTATTGAATTATCAATATTCACATTATTACTATATGATGGAGGACTCGAGAGCTTAAATGTTAATTCGTCGATTTAAAAAAATTGATAAACAGATTATTAGATTAGATTGAAAATTCATATTCACTCATGACAAAAATTTGGATTAGATTCAATGGCAAAACTAGAAAGGGCACGGAATAATAAATTAGAAGGGGCACATAAAGACAGTATTCCAAATATTTTTTGCGTCAAAATAATTCTTTTACATTTTAATATCTTGATCATTTACTTTCATCCCTCGAAATCAAATTTCTAACTTAATTCTTGATTAGACCTTCCTCAAATAAAAATTAAAGTATGCAAATTTAACTTAAGTTCAAATTTGAATTAATTTCATCCATAAATATCAAATGATCTAATGAAAACAAAAAAAGCTTAAATGCAAATATAATGCTCGAATCTTTGCAGATTTGGGTATGTTCATGTGGGAGGATGAGATCAGATTCAAAAGTATTTTTCTGGAAAAAAACTGAAAGCAAAATATATTAGGTAATGAGTGGTTGTGATATTTTATCATAAATTTAAATTATTATGTATTATGGAAAAAATAATATAAAATGAATGATTAATCCGTTCTTGAGGGCATATGAGACGGCGTAGGGCTTAGGTGTCGCGATAAGGTTCACAATATATCCGATATGGGAACTGTTTAAGAGTAAATTAATGGATTTATCATTTTCGTTAGTCGTTGAATTATTTTCATGGAGGAAGGTGACGTTTCTGATACGCAACGTTGAATGATTGAATTTTTGAGCTTTTGTTGTAAAGTTCTGATTAAATAATTCAAAATGAATGCTGATTATTTTCTTTTATTTGAAGGAAACAAGTTAAGAAAAAAGACAAATGACTTGTCCCATGATGTATTGAGTTAGACATTTTTTATACCAATCAAAGTCTAATATATATGTATATATATATAAGTGATCTAATATATAAATGACACGTCTGATTGATTCGGGAAATGATTTATTTCCATGTATTTGTACAATCACCAACCCTCGCAAAATAAGAGCTTAGATTAGAATGGAGCATAGGTTCAGACAACTATGCAGACATTAGCCAATTCACAAAAATATACATAGGATTAAGTGAGAAAATACAAGGATTCAAGAGAACTAGAATCCAGAGACCTTGTGTTGACGTTTTCATCTTTAGCTACTTGGTTTTCCTAGTAGTACCTGAGGGGTAAGAAAAAGAGATTGGACTTAAGCAGCACCCAATCGACTAGAACTTCTTGTAACCCTCTTCGTCTCAAAAGCAGAGGGAGATGAAGCCACAGATTGTGCAGTACTGTAAGGTCGGGAGGTCTTTTGCCTCTTTCTTGAGGTCTTCAGGTTCTGAGAGGGGGCGCTTGGATCATCTTCTTCTTGAACAGTTTCTGCTTCAGTCAATGGACGCCATTCTGTGCTACAACCTGGACAAACTCTTGCAACCTGCGGATGATAGTGCGAGTAAACTGATTGAATCATCAAGCGCACTGATCCATTGCAAAGATGAAATACTAGGAGAAAGGAAATACCTTTCTTTGAGAGAATTTCTTCTTCAGACAGTAAAGATGAAGTCGTACATTGCATCCTTCATTTTGACAAAGCTCTGCCTGCTCAAAATAATACAAGTACATCATGTTTGATGTTAGTATATGAGAACTTCGCATATGCATTGAATCATAAAATGGGTCATCAGAGGAGCAATATATCATTAAGAGCGGCAAACTACAGAAACCGGCTGATAACATATACCACTTGTAAATTGCCAAAAGAGAATTGAATCAATAAATAAGAAAAGCATTAGTTGGTGGAACAAAATGACTAGTGACTGTTTAGTGATTCCTAACCAAATAATTCCTAAGMATAATTAACCCAGATGGAAAACCACACCTAGATACTCATGTATATTTTGTCACCGCTATTTGATCTTTTGATCTAGACATGAAACCGCAGAAAAAGAAAAAGAAAAAGAAAAGTAAATTGGTCCAGCTGAGGGTTCTATGTCTCCTGTCTCTGTAAGAAAGCTTCCCCTAACAATAAGATCAGGTACAATAGTTTGTTCCTAAAACTTTTGGGGTACTGCCCATGGCAATTCCAGGAGGAATGCCAAATGAAGTGCATGAAAATAATATAATGGCATGTAAGGGAAAAGGAATCAGTGAATAATTGCAAGATATTAATAATGAACAGAAACTGTCAGCCCAGGCAACTGCAGGGCAAAAGGAACTCAGAATTAAACCCCGGCTGACTGCTCTGCTGGTATTTAATGGAGTGACAAAGTTGAGGACCGGTATAGAATATAAAAGCCAGGGAGAGGATAAGGCAGTTCTTAGAGGGCCAGAACAAAGGTTCCAAACCTATAGGATTCAGCATTTTCTGGCAGATTCAAGCCTTTTTCCTATTTAATGAAACGAAGGAATTTCCAGCAGCCACATCCAGCTTCACTCTTAGACCCATATATTGCATCTAACTTCTCCCTTGCTGATAGCTGAATAATCTGCTCTACATGAAGACAAAGATTTAGAGTATGGAATAGCATATGGAATCCAAAAGAACCTTTGACCATGCCTACAAGGCAGGCACTAGCGTTAGATTCCAGGCTTAATTACTAAGATGACTTGGATTGTTTTACAAAATAAAGATTCCCCTTTCTGGAAAGTTACACTTTGTTTATAATTTATTAATGCCTAATTATTTTATATTTACAAGCAAAAAATAGTGTAAACATCATTAGTGCAAGGCATAAGAAGCTAACTGAACAGGTTATTAGTTGTTAACTTATCAACAGTACGTTGATATGCAAAGCAATATTTGTTTGACTTCTCTTCCAGCCTCTATAAACTTGTGAACCAGAAGAGGATAACATAATGCCTTACATGAAAAGGAACATCAATTGAGTGATGAAAGAATCATCCTGAGAAAGATTCAGATGAAGACTCTAAAAAATGTTATTATGCAGTGTGGAAAAATGCAATACTAAGGACTCCACCAACCTTCACTGCAGCCTCGTTACAAACTTCACAAATAGGAACCTCATTATTGTGGAACCAACTTCGCAAATCAAGAAAGGATCTAACTCCAAGTCCAATCTGCCCATCAGGAGTTGAACAAAGCCACTGGTCACGCACAAATTCTTCAAGAGTTTTATCTTTCTGAGTCATGGTGAAGTTCCTGAATGCAGCGGGTATCTGAGATGAATACCCCTGGGACTGTGACTCCATCCCAGTTGGAATCTAGAAAATGTTCAAGCAGTGCCAGTTAGCATAAATGGAAACAGCGATTAGTGGAACTATATAACATTAAATGTTTTGTGTATCTCAACGTTTTTTAGATAACATGTCGATTGACAGGCAAAGTTTGATGCATGAAGCCTCAAAAATTGATGAGATATGAGCTTTCATCATGTTCTAGCTTGTAAAAGATGGAAACTCATTATTCTCTTTTGGAAGAGGTTCGAAATTGTAAAAATTTAGTGGGGTTTTCTTTACCTCGTGGAAACTCATTTCTTAAAGCCACAAAGCAAAACAAATTTTTTTACAAGGGAACATAGTCCTTAGTGCCACAAAATAAAACAAGTTAGCAAAATGCAATTTCCAACAGCTATATCAACCTTAATTGCTGCACATAACAGAACACCATCCAAGGGATTTATTCAGCAAACCTGGTTCTCCAGTCTGACATTAAGAGCTCTAGTATTGGAGATGCTGCCTACCCCTGCTGTATCTTGGACAATTGCTTCAATCTAATATGTGAAAGTAATGGAGAAATAGAACTGGTCATTTTATGATAGGTAAAGACGTAAATTCAGATGAATCAAGCAAAGATAAAACAAATTGCACATATAAATTATGTACAGCTTATGAATTTTAAATACAATAGTCTTGCATGGATACTAAAAAACCTTGAATTTGTGCACTTAGTGTCGTTAAATCAACAAGACAGCATAGAAAATCAAACTGAGAAATTAGCAATAAGAGTTGTACAAAAGAATCAAACTATTTCTCGTTTACAACTCAGATTGGATTAGTGAATCATCCATCATCCAAATGAGAAGGAGCCTAAGAATTAATAGTCCCTATCCACAATAGCACTTAAATTCCTGTCATATATCTTCAACAAAATCCTAAAGGGGTGCAATATTTTAGCTAAAGTCGTATAGCCATCTTCATTCATCCATTGCAAACAAGCAATAGTCGTTAAGTTTCAACTTCAATATAAGAATAAAAATAAAAAGTACATCCTTTTGTGTGCATACATACTTCATTGGCTACAAATAATCGCAGTATAATGAATTGAGAAGAAAACTTACGATGCCCTTATAGTAAGCAATTTGAGGGGCACTGTATTTAGTTCCAAGCTTGGATTGCTCATCGGCAACATTGTTAACCACGCCATAATACACATTCCCATCATATTGATTTCGGCATGCTCGCAACTCAAATTGAACATAAGCTAGTTTCTCGTTGATGTCCAAAAGATATTGATTAAGTACCGCCTGATCTGTGCTTGAAGCCATAGCCACACTATTATCAACTGTAATGAATCTACGAAATGCAGATGTACTGAAACTGCACATTTTTATTCTTCAAAACGTTCTTCTACATATTCATTCAGTAAGTTAGACTGGATGAACTGAAATAGCGAATTTTATCGATCCGGCAAAGTATAAAGGAAGTATGTATTTACACTTTTAATATCTACCAACAAAGAAACACTTTTCAAAACTTGCCTTTTTCATGTTCTTCATCCAAACTTTTCCAAGCTTCTGAACTTTATAAAATATCAGACGCCTATTTCTCACTTTTAAGAATAAAGTAACTTGAAAGTTAAGAATTGTCAAGAGGAAATGCCAAAAATCACCTTTGGGTGACTCAATTGTGAGTTTGAAACAACATCAGAGTGAGTAAGCGTGAGATTTCACCAGGTATATATCACTAAATTTAGCTCAGAACACCAAAAAAAGAGAAAAAAACACACTTTCACCAGCAGGGATGAAAGAGAGAACCTATAGCCACTACGCAACTCAATCTAAAAACTGTAAAAAAATAAAAATAAAAATAAACATGTACTAAAAACAAAAAGTAGAAGCTCAACTGGAGAAAAAAATGGAAAAAAAATAAAAAGAATGCCGCCCTCCCCCCCACCCCCTAAGAAAAAGAAGCTACCTGGTGATTTTTGTAGCACCTGAGCAAGAATGGAGTAGAATTCATCCTTCTTGAGTGGTCCCCGCGATAGCAGAGCTTGAATTAGGGTATGATGTTGCCAAGACAGCGTTCTGGTCATTCTGATCCTGGGGGCAAAGAAATTCAAGAAGTAGAATAATTTCTTGATAAACCCTAGACCACGGAGAGCGAAGAAAAGGGAGAGGGATAGAGGTTTATTTGGAGATGGCGGGAATTGATTATATATATATATAAAATAAAAAGTAARAAGTAATATTTGGAAATAGATAAGCGTAAAATTAATCGTTTTATTTTATTAAAGTGAGATTAATTAAAAGATATCATAAGTAATATTACGAGATGGATAACTAAATGAGTAACGTAATTATATAAATTAGGACGATGAAAGGAAGGTCAAAAGTCAAAGATGAAAGGAAAGGTGAAAATTAGGACAATGAGTAAGCTAAAATTTGAATAAAAATATGAAAATAATTTTAGAACATTAGTTTACTCCATATGGATCCATGAGGGTGTTGTTGTTTTAAATTAATTATTAAATATAAAATTAAACCATATACATAAAATATAATTAATAGTAAATATGTAATTTGAAATCGTATTAAATTTGTGATTTCAATCTAATCTAAATCAAAATTAAAGTTAAAATCATAAGTCAATTTCGTTTGATTTTTCTGAAACACTCCTAAATACAACATTGAAATTTATACAATTAAGATAAATTTATATTATTTTTATTAC
>MEJB01000001.1:821463-870839 GCA_001752375.1 Rhazya stricta | reverse complement strand
ATACTCTCTCTCTCTCTCTCTCTCTCTCTCTCTCTATATATATATATATATATTATTAATGACACCATGAATTTTGATAAAGTTATCGCGCCAAACTTTGGCGGTCTTCAAAAAAATTTAAATTTTCCAATTGGAAAAACGCAAACAAAAGATTCAAAGTTGAATCCCTCCCAGACCTGAAGTATAGACGGCAAAAGTAAAGCTGAAGTCTAGAGAGCCCCAAATTTTACTCATCCTCCACTTCTTTCCTTCTTCATCGGCTCAATTAATTGCTGCTGGTAATTCTTCAAAACCCTAAATTTGAATTAAATTCTCATCTTCTTTTTTCCTATCGAATGTAACAGAATTTATGCCCAATTTTTCGACTTCCTCATGGTTGCAAGCTCTGGTTTGGATTTTTGTTTTGTTGACTGCGAGGAATTTGTTTCTTTGAAGAACTCTAAATTACTGTTTCGAAAAGATTAGATCTAGCTTAGGATTTTACTTACACTGTCGAGGAAGTATGGTAAGAGAGCACAGTATCGAGTTGTTCTACACTCAATTACGTGAATCAGCTTTGGCTTCAGCTTTCTCCAGTCCGTTGCTAATTTTCCCCTCAACTTCCGATGTCGATTCCCTTTGTGCTTTGAAGATAATAGGCCATGTTCTTGAATCTGATTCAGTTAGATATGCTTGTTATCCAGTTTCTAGTTTTAAGGAAATTCATAAGTATGCAGGGCCTAATTTGTCTGCGTCCTCTGATGAGCCCATCACGATATTGTTAATAAATTGGGGTTGTCATAGGGATCTTAGGAAGCTTTTGGGAATAGGTCCTTCAGCACGTGTCTTTGTAGTGGATAGTCATAGACCTATTCATTTGCATAATCTGAGTGACAAGAATGACCGAGTGGTAGTACTCTATACTATGGATGATGAGCACCAGACTGATTTGGCCTACGATTTTGATGTTTCTGCTTTGGCTAACGAAAGTGATTTGAACAGTGATGATGAAGTTGGGGATGATTCGGATAGCGAGAATGAAAATGAGAGTGAAAGTGAGGAGGAAGATGGGAATGGGAGTCAAGGGACTCGAAAGAGGAGGAGGGTCACCAAACAAAATGAAAGTGATCCAGTTAAGCTTTTCAGAAAGCTGAAGAAGGAGTATTACTTCATGGGCACTTTCCACGGGAAGCCTTCCGGGTGCTTGATGTATGAACTGTGTCATTCCTTTAGGAAAAACACTAATGCGTTGCTTTGGTTGGCTTGTGTGGCTTTAACTGACCAGTTTGTTCACGAAAGATTAACAGATGAGAGGTACCATGCTGGAGTAATGGAGCTTGAGCAGCACATAAATAGCTCGGGTAATCTGGAGACTATTACTTCAGTTACACTCAAGGATGGGACGAAGGTAAGTGCACCTGACAGATCGAGAATTGCATATGAGGATGAGTCGAGGCTGATGTTGTTACAGGAGTGGAACTTGTTTGATTCAATGCTTTGTTCATCCTATACTGCAACTAAGTTGAAGACTTGGAGTGATAATGGCATAAAGAAAATGCAGCTTCTTTTAGCGAGGATGGGATTTGCTCGGGAAGAGTGCAAACAAAAGTTTCAGTACATGAGTTTTGAGATCAAACGGAGAATGAAGGAGATGTTTGAACAGTATCTTCCTGAGTTTGGGCTCACAGATTTCTATTATAGGGGATTCTTGCTGCTACATGGATACAGTTCAAAAATTTCTGCAGCCGATGTGGTTTATGGAGTTACAGCCTTGCTAGAATCATCCTTAGAGTCAGATGGCTCATCTGGATCCAGACAATTCGGAGCTGCTTATGATGCATTGTCACTGAACAAATTCGAAAAGCTCGAAATTGGAATGAAACAAGCTATTAAGGTACAAAGAGCAATACTCAGACAAGGGAGCTCAGCAATAACCAAGAAAGGATCCATCAGAAGTGGAAGCAAGTTCCGGTGGGTGAAGCTTGACGATTCAGCAGATACAAAGGTCTTATGTTACCCTCAGGCTTTGACGAAGTTTGGTTGTTTTCTCATGGATGCTTTACGGGAGAAGGGAGCAAGAATGAAGCCTCTGATCTGCGTTTGCTATACTCAAGAACGAAGTAAAGTTTTGATGGTTGGGCTTTGTGGTAAGCCTCGACTTGGTGCAGTTCAAGGTAATGCATTTGGGATTGCATTCAGAACTGCAGCTGAGGAGACAGGAGCAGAGTACTTTCATGAGTTGTTTGAATCATCATGGATAGTTCTGGATGCACTTGCTGTCAATTCATTTATGATCAGGTTAACCGAAAAGCTCTTGTAATGGGCATATCTTGATAATTTTACCCCTGTAACATTATTTGTAGTCCTGTTTTGCATAGGAGTTTTCTGTTTGCATAGAGCCAACAATCTTCTTTCATTTTAACTTTTCTTCTAAAGGAATAAGTAAAAATGTAACCAATCTGTTAAACTAAGGAATTCTTACATTCAGATTTTCCCACTGTATGACATTCACTTTGTACATTTCTTTTGATTACTGATCACGTTGGGGATTTCAGATGTGTCACATGTATGAAAGGTAATACTATCCAAGTTGGTGTATCTGCTGGTAAAATTCTTATTGCAGGAAAAACTTGTTTTCTTTATATTTAACAATGAGAAAATAGCAGTAACATTAGCCACTGGATTGAAGCTCCAGGGTGAATCCATTGAGAATATGAACAACTCTCTTTGAAGCCAGCACCATTTTTTCTTTATTTGGTTGAATTTGCAGATGATTGTAATTGTGTTTCTTGACTATGGTCAAGACGGAGAACTGTTTCTTTTTTAATTTTTTTATACTGAAGAAATCATTTATTTTACATTCAAAAAAGAAGAAATCTGGTCCACATYCAGGAAATCTATCCACAAAAATCACAAAAAATTCAAGGATGTACAGTAGTTTAAACAGTTAACAATTCCTCTTCTGAGCTTTCTTCTTAATCGAGCCCTGCAACTATGTGAATCTAAMTATGATCAGTCTCTGAAGACGAAACAGAGAGTAATGCAAAAGAGTTTAGCTTCCCAACAGTGTTGTCATCCTCCTTACTCCTTTTTCGGACAACAAACCGAACACGAGACACAGAGAACTATGGATTTCTTTTCAATTTCAAACCCATACTCGTAGCCACATTTCGCTCTCGTTCTGTATACTCCACATGCTTACAAATTTTCAAGTGTAGATATGAATGGCCAAAGGAGAGAGAGTCCGGCTTATGGCCGCCTTAAGAGCAGCGAATCCGGACCGGTACTACCCTTGGAGCTGCCGGAGGAGACTCATCCTCATCTGCCCGTCAATACAGCACGGTCGGTCCACTTCCATTACCGAAATTTCCATTTTCTCGATTGTATTTGCTTGTTGGAGGATGAGAAGCTCGAAATCAGATTATTTTATACTGGGATTGGTGGATTTTCTCTGTAACTCTGATCAATGACGAGTCTCTGTAAACATGGCTGGAAGATGACTCCATTTTTTGTTAAAGAAGATTAGGGTGTCATCAGCATTCTATTCAAATAATTTGAATTTTTACATAATGGAATTTCCCGCCTTTCACATTACGATTCTCTTCTTCATTACCACCAAGAAGTGCTAGTTCCAGTGAAGCCTAAGATGCGAACTCTAATATGATATTTGGCTGCCCATGAATTTAGATTTATGAATTTGACATTAGAAGAATATGGGTCCACTTGAATTAGCATCCAGATGAAGAAAATACTTTTTGGTTAAAAAAGGTAGAAAAATAATTTTGTTTTGAAATTTGAAATTATTTTTTGAAAATTTCGTTTTCAGACGAAATATTTGAGATGTGAATTTATTATTTACGAAGTTTAAAAATAGAAATAAAATTATAAATAATCAGTTAATAATATATCGATTAATAAAATTGACTTTAAAATCTCATTAAAAATTTAATAATCGATATTAAGAAACAGTAATATTTGATCAAGGGCCAGCCTTAATAACTCGTTATTTCAAACTATTGAAATGAGCTCAGTAGTGGTMATGAGGTTTTAATTCAATAAGTTGGATAGATTCAATTTAACCTAGTATTACATTGAACTATTCCGAATGTAAAAGTTAAGGTCGTCACGTGAAGGACAAAGAGTACTAGAAAATATTACAAATTATTCATATTGCAAATAATTTTAACTTGCAAAATTGAATGCTCAATTAATGTGGTCATTTAGCTAGAAATAAATTAAAGAGTAATATTGAAAAAATATAATTAATATTTTCTTGAAATTTTAAAATGACAAGTAATTTAAAAATTAAAATCTAAAACGACTCTGAAATAGAGATAGTAACTTGTATTATTGAATAATAAATTTGAGGAATTAATTGATGGATAATAAGAAATGAACTCGGAACTGGCGCCATATTTTGAGAATTTATAAAGCATTGAAATAATTTTAACTTAAAAAATTAAAAGTTCAATTAATGTGGTAATTAGTTAGTAATAAATAATAGAGGTGAAATTGAAAAAATATAATAAAATATCTTTTTGACTTTTTGAAACAATAAACGATCATGAAGTGGAGGTATTAAATTATATTAATAAGTTAATCGGTTTAAATTAATGCAAAAATTAGCATCATATTTTAAAATTTTTAAATGGAGAGTTTATCCAACATAACTGAGATTCTATAACAAAAAAATTTGTGCCATATTTTAAAAATCTATAAACGGATAGTTTATACGACGTAAGTAGACTTTATAGCGTCATATTTTGAAAACCTATAAATGAATAGTCTATATGATGTAAATGAGACTCTAATAAATAAGCTCGTAAATCAAAATTGGAAGTTAGATATTTCATAGGGAGTTATGCGTTTCGTATCGAGTATATTTGAAACAAATTCAAGAATTTAGACGTTCGTTAAGAGGAGAATTCGTTGTATAAATTAAGAAATTATTATCTTTTAAATTAATAAAGGAAAGAAAATGATAAAAATCTTAATTTGTTTGATAAAATAGATACATACAATGAATAGTCATGTCTTTTTAGATATTTTTATATAAAATAATCATATGTATTAAATAAGTTAGATTACATGTCATGCTGACACATCTTTAAGAAATAACGTTGGATATTGTTGAAATTTCTTTCATCCCTCAAATACAACTTTTGGCTCATGTAACAAGGGTTATATCTCATCTCAGCACCAAAGCAATTTCCCCTTTTGAATTCTAAGCAAAATCATCCATTTGATTCATTGATCTAAACCTCTACAGAAAATCTGAGTTTTTGGACAGCTTTGTTTTCAACCAACATTTCTCTTTGATTTCGTGCTGCTCATGTCAGGCATGGATGGAACTAGTTCTAGCGTTGCCCAAAGAACCAGGGCACGCAAGTTTCAGAATCATCCTCAAATTATTGCAAGGCGCCTTGCTGCTGAAGCAAAGAAGCAAGCCAGAAGCAGTTTGGAGAAGGCCACTGATACCCCTGATCAGAACATGGAGATCTCAAGGAAGAGAAAATCTGGCCCTGGAAAAGCAACGAACCAAGGGAGCAGCAGTTCCGAGAGAGCTGCTGCAACCCCTGATCAGGTCAGCATGGAGATGGGAAGGAAGAGAAAATCTGGCCCTGGAAAAGCAACTAATCAAGGGAGCAGCTCCTCCCAGAGAGCTGCTGCAACCCCTGATCAGGTCAGCATGGAGATGGGAAGGAAGAGAAAATCTGGCCCTGGAAAAGCAACGAATCAAGGGAGCAGCAGTTCCCAGAGAGCTGCTGCAACCCCTGATCAGGTCAGCATGGAGATGGCTGCGAGAAAGAAAATGAGATCAGGCAATGAGGAGGCAGCCAACCAAGGGGGTAGCAGCTCTCAGGTGAAGAAGAAGAGTGGTAGAAAGAAGAAGCAAATGGGTAAAATTTTCTTGTCAATCTTGTCATTTTTATATTTTTCATAATTTTGTGATATCGGATATTTTTTAATGTAAATTTATAAATTTTATAGAACCGAAGAGTAGTTCTGAGGAAGACGATTCGGAAATCGAAGTGATTGCAGAAATTCCTGCTGATACTAGTAAACAAGTAAGGACTAACGTCGAGGCCGAAAGAAATGGCGCAAGAAAGAATCGATCTGAACTCAAGAAGGGCCGTAAGACGGGAAAGAGAAGGACATATTTACGTACTTACCCAAAAGAGGATGGTAATTACTTTTTAGATTGATATTATATTATTGTAACATTATGAAACATGATCATTAAATSATTGATAAAATAATCAATTAAATGAAGTTCAATGGAGCCAAATGAAAATTTTAAGTCTAGTCGTAGAAATTCTCTATTTGTAGTAGTAATCGTTAGATGGAATCCAAAAGGGAGAATTAAGGCACAAAATATAAGTTCGGATATGTATTTATTCTTCCTTGATGCACTAGGTTCATCTTTAGATAATTACGACTATTATTCAACATTATCATAATTAGCTTATTTGCTTAACATATACTTGATTCTTTTCATATCGAATATCTATCATTCACGTGATATAAAGACTTAAAGAGTATTTATCTACATTTCTTTTTGCCATTTTATCCTCAGTGAGTGTATAGTCGTTAAATATACATAAGGTGGAAGTTTAATTTTTTTTTTAAATTGTTTTAGGGCAACCCACAAAAAATACAAAAGTTTAATTGAGGTATATTTATATTAAGGAAGTACAAAATCCACAAACTTTTTGTTCTAAATCCACACCCTACTTCTTCCTCTTGACAAAGGTATCTTTCTCTATTCGCTTCATTTCTTCATGGATCATTATAAATCTTTTGCTTCACCCTCTCCTCCACTCATTCTGCCMCTAACAAACCCATAGCGAGCTCAAAGGAAAATGAGAGGGCGATAAATACTTTCACCTRGGAAAAGTGTTTTATTTTACCTTATTCTTGTAATTTCCTCTTGGAGAACGAACGATAGAAAATTATTTACTTAATTTACATTTTGTAATCCTTATTTGATTTTTTCTAAAATAATTTTTAAAATTTAAAATAAATAAATTAAGAAATCAACTTTAAATCTTTTAATACCTTTATAATAATGCGATATGCRTTGATATCGTTAATATTTTCTCCAACCATTTTCTATCACTCAACCCCTCCAATTTGGTAGAGGAAGAAATGTTTATGTAGGCAATTGGCACTCCTCTTGATTTACTTCCCCTTTCAATCTTCCTACGTAACTAAATGAGAGCTCATGGTAATGGTAATCGGATCATAGTCAAGTGACAAGTGTCGAGAATCTCAAATTTGGAGATCAGGGGTTCAATTCTTGCCAAAAGTCAAGCTTTTTATTTACATTATTACTTCATTCATTTCTTAACCCTCCAAGTCTATACCCGATCTCTTCCTAGTTACACATTAATTACTTCTTTATCAAATTGTAAATTTGAAAGACAAAAAATTGAAGAAAGTAAAGCTATATATGGGTTGAGGAAATGAGATGAGAGGAGGGAGGAAAACTTAAATTACCATTTTCGTTCTTAGATAAACATAAACATCTTAGAATAATCATATTTAATTTATAAGAAAAGATTCATCAAAGTTGGTATATTTTCTTTCGTTAGGAAACTAAGTTGGACCCTTTTAATTGACTCAATTCATATCCACAAAAGTTAATTTAAAAGCATATATATGTATTATTTATTTTCCTTCCAACTTCTTCCATCTAAACTTAGTGCAAGCGTTCGTAGGAATAGATGCATAGAGATAACCAAGAAAAATGCCAAAAAGAATAAGATGCATTAGTACAAAATAGAAAAGAAAAGGGCGTAGATTGTCACAAGTTAATAACTTTATTATTAATAATGTTTCCTCACCTAACGGGAAGTTCGAATTCAATTCATATATGATCCTCAATAAAGGAAAAAACAAATAAAAAAGAGTAGCTTTAGTCTCTCGTTAAGTTAGCCTATAAAATCATGAGGAGATTAAAACCAAACAAAGAAAAATTTTATTCTCTATTTCCTTTTTATTGCAAACTAGATGATTTAAGTTTCAAATTGTCACATTAGATTATTTTGTAACATTCTTATACTAACGGAATATACATCTTGTTTGTCTTGCTTGATGAAGATGATGGTATTGTAGAAGTCGGTTCAGAAAAAGTTCAAGATCCAGGAGTGAACAACAATGTTGAATCGACTTCCCCTACAGGAATCAGAGGTAATTTTTTTCTTTTAACTCGTACAATTATGTCATTTTGAACTAGACTTATTAAAAGATCAATAATTTAAATGAGTTATCATATTCTTGATAAAGTAATCYCATTAGAGACGATCAAATTATTTATCCCATCAAAATAGATAAGTTTCGGATAAACTTATTTTACAATTTTACCTTAAATGTACCTGAACATTAATTTAAACTTAACCATTAGCTAAGAGAATTTATCTGGACTGATGGATAAGGAAACATCAATTAGTTGTGACCTTGAGCAAGCAGCCATTATCCATGTTACGAAGACTTGCATATAAGATTTCCTTGTCAAAAATAGATATGTCATAAGTTTAAAAAGTGAAATAATAAGCAATGAGCTAAAAAAATAAAATATACTTTGCCTAAAGAATCAGTGTTAATGTAGGACTATATGAATCATTAAGATAACTTTTATGGAATTCTAAAAAATCTTCTTTTCTAGCTCTTTTAAAGTAGAAGTTTCAAGTACTTGCAATGGGTTATTCTTTAAGATCACTGACATAGTCATTTCATATTACAGATGAGGGCCTTGATCCACATGCAAGTGAAGATGGTGCTGATTCAAACAGGGAGGGAGATGATTCAACAGATTCCAGCAATGCTGATCATTCTAGTGATGAAGATTTTGAGGTTCAGAACTATAGTTTCCCGAGTCGTGTTGAATCATTGAGCTCTGATGCAGATGAGGCTGATAACGATGCACCATCAAGTGATAAAATGCCTGCAACTAAAGTCATCCCTGAAGCATGTGAAGATGAAATTGTAAACCTTTGCAGTAATGGTGTTGATGAGACAGAGAGCATGGCAGAGGAAATTAATAAAGAGGGGGGTGATTTGCCGAAATTCGCTCCTACAAAGCCTTCATCCACTGAAGCAAATGAGTCTAACCATGCCAAGAGAGTTACTAGAAATAAACCAACAGAGAGAGTGCAGATCGAAGAGTCTCTTACCAAGAGAAGATATTTGAGTTTGACAAAACAACAGAAGGATCAGTCTTCAACAAGCTCAGTTGAAAGAAGGAATGACAATATATCGAAGAATCTCAGTGGAGAAAAAAATGAAAAAGTATGCGTCGAGGAGGAGGAAACTGAATGTTTCACTGAGACAAGACAGGTTCTTGAAGGAAGGAATGACAATATATCGAAGAATCTCAATGAAGAAATAAATGAAAAAGCATGTGGCGAAGAGGAGACAAGTGAATGTTTCGCTAAGACAACGCAGGTTCACGTGAAAAATGATAAAGATTTCACTCGGATTCTTGCGAATGCCATATTAAGAGAAGAGGAAGTTCATATTGAACCATCTAGGCAAGAAGTAGCTGAGCCATCACCATCAGATGGACGTCCTCTTCCGTTGAAATTTAGATTTGAAGATGACGAACCAAAAGTACCAGAGAAGTCAGATTATGAAAAAATGGTGGCTGACTTGTTCGCCGAAATCGAGATTGACTGGGCATATGAGAGCATGAATACTCCTGATTTAACCAAGGTGAGAACTATTTTCATGATTTTCTTTATACCCCTCATTGTGAAGAATAAGGTTGTCTAATACTATATTACTTTAGAAGAATAGATAAATTTATGCCAAAGATTAATAGCTTGTGGATATTTTTGAGTTGATTCAGTTCTTAAATGTATGAGTTCCCCATATCCAGGTTAAGTTGTTAATTGTAAAGTTTCCTTTTAGTATGAGATTCCAAATTAGTTTTACCAATAAGAGAAGGGTAATTTAATTGTTTGCATTATATGTATGTGGATAGAGGATAAAGTAGATTTTGCTAGAGTGGTTCTTCCTGCTAAAGTAAGAATTAGCTTTCCCGCCAGAATGTCTTTTTTGGATATATTGTAGGATAAATTGGAAGTTTGGTTCCTGATCCTACAATGAAGGATTGGTAATCCTAGATAATTTCCTAAATGATTAGTAGCTTTTATGTTTAGGTGCTGTGATAATATTGGTAATCCTAGATAATTTCCTAAATGATTAGTAGCTTTTATGTTTAGGTGCTKTGATAATACGGTTGGTTGATATGTTTTGAAAAGAATATTTTTTTGCAGAAATAGCTTTTATGTTTAGTGGTGAAAACTTGATGGAAATGGTTCTTAATAATGTTAGAACAGAAGTACGATCAAAGAATCAGTTCCCAACTGTATCTTTAAGGCCAATAATTTTTTTTCCTCATTATTAATATAGAGATGTGGAGAATTTAGTGATAGCATCCCCTTCTTTAAGTTATTGTATGCATGATTTTAATCACGAGAATAGTTCCTCTTGCATGAGAATATTAGAGATACTCAAAAAGAGAGATTGTTCAAGTTATGTACATAGGAGCTCTCTGTTTAAGAAAACTCTTGGATGCATATCGGTCCGGCTAAAACCATTTTTCTCTAATAGTATAAGTTCTCAGAGCATTCCTTTTTCCATCTAATGGCTAGATTCTGAAAACCTCTAGTGACTGAAAATAGTAGGAACCAGTAGGCCAAGATTGGTTAACTAGCTTTTAAGAAGATGTATCAGCCACATAGTATTAAATCTAAGAGGGGGTTTTGATCTCAATCACTTCGAGGTAAAAGATACATTAGCTTCAGGTAATAAGTTAGCCATTCAAGGTTAGCAAGAAATATATTCATCCTTTCCTTGGATGATTTTAGATTCTTTCCTCTTATATGTCCAAATAAATTTTCATCCATAAAATCCAAGCTAACATGTTGGTGAATTGTCAAAATGCAGCTTTTCTGTTTAATGGGGAGTCATGTGAACTTTTCACTTGCTAAAGTTACCCATTGGGATATACTGATAAGAGACAAGGGACTTACTAGTAATTAGCATTACAGCAGTGCTAGAATAAACTGCTCTAAGTAAAATAGAGTTATATGGAGGGCTTACCTTGATGATGAGGTGAATATCTTGCCGGGTATGGCTCATCTGATCTACAATAAGATTGTTGTTTGTTCCATAGGATGGACATTCCTTCTGCATCTACCTCGATCAGATTTCAAATATTAATTTTTGGGAAGTCTTATTAAGCTTTAATTGAACCTGAAATGTTAATCTTAAGACTTCCAGAAAAGAATTATGTTCAGATGAACATTCAATACACTCTTTCTGGAAAACCTTATTCAGGGCATAACAACTGAAACACAGAAGACCAAAGAGAAGTACACCTCTCTTTTCCTTGACTAGAGAACCATTATCTTGGATTCTTTGTTTTCATATATTTGCAGTTAATTGGTCATGTAGTTAGAACCAATCTTTTATATCTTAATCCATGAAAAGAATATGAAAATTTTATGTTTATGATTGTCTAAGGATTGAGAATCTGTCCTTCATGATTTGCAGGTTGACCATGAAAGAGCAAAAGCATCCAGGTCCAAGGCAATGCAAATAAATTCTTGTGGTGAAGGCAAACATGACCTGATCAGATATGAACAAATTGGATATGTTTGCCGTAGATGTCATCTAGTTGTTCATGAAAGTAGAGATTTACTTCCTGAATTGGTAAGTAATTTAATTTATTCTAAAGTTGTCACCTTTTAATTATAGTGGCCTCTCTTATCATGACATCGAAAAGATGCAAAATCTATAAAATGTTTAATACTTTTACATTCATTTTTTCCTTGGATAGGCGAAAAATGCAAGGGGAGATTCAAGGAGAAGTTTCTTGAAGAAGGGGGACTTCTTAGTCAAAGATGGACCAGATGGTGTTGATGTCTCAACTACAATGGAAAATCTAGATCGACCATGCAACAAAACAGGAACCATTTGGAGTATAGTACCCGGAGTAAGACAGAGCATGTATGAACATCAACAAGAAGGATTTGAGTTTTTATGGAAAAACCTGGAGGGAACAACTCAATTGGCTGAACTGAATAGTACAGATTCAAAAGAAGGTGGCGGATGCATAATATCTCATGCTCCAGGAACAGGCAAAACCCGTCTGTCCATAGTCTTTGTCCAAAGCTACTTGAGACAGTTTCCTGAGTCTAGGCCAGTCATAATTGCTCCTGCTAGCATGCTCCTTACCTGGGAAGAAGAATTCAAGAAATGGGAAGTCGAGTTTCCATTCCATAACCTGTGCAATCCAGAATTATCTGGGAAAGAAAACAAAGACCTTCTCAAACTTTTCACTACGGGCAGATCTCCAGACAACAACAAAGTTCGATGGGTAAAAATTTTTACTTGGAGAAAGGAAGCAAGTATTCTGGGGATAAGTTACAATTTATACGAGAAACTTGCTGGGGAGAAAGTGGCTCTAGATGAAGAYTCTCAAAATCTACGGCGAATACTGCTTCAATTGCCTAAATTGGTGATTCTCGATGAAGGGCATATCCCTCGCAACCAAAGTAGTTCCATTTGGAAGACTTTGTTAAAACTTCAGACGAAGAAGCGGATTATTCTTTCAGGAACTCCTTTCCAAAACAACTTTGAAGAACTCTTCAATACTTTGCATTTGGTCAGGCCAGGAATTCTTGAAAAAGAAAAATTATTTGTAGGCATGGTTCCCTCGAGACGTAAATATTCAAGAAAACAACAGGCAAGAAGAGAATTTTCAGTTAACGATTCAAAGGCTAAAGAKGTTGACAAGGCAATTGAGAAGGTCAAATCTATCATGCAGCCATTTGTTCATGTTCACAAAGGTAGTATTCTTCAAAAGAGTCTACCTGGACTGACAGATTGTGTGATCCTTCTGGATCCAAAACCAATGCAGAAGTCCTTCATAGAGACATTAGAGTATTCAGAAAATACTTTCGAGCTTGGGTACAAGGTCGCTTTGTTATCTGTACATCCATCCTTAGCTGAACACTGCTGGTCATCTGCATATGAGAGTTCTGGAGTCAGCAAAGATACACTTAGAGAGTTGAGGCTTGACTCTAATGTGGGAGCCAAAACAAAATTCATCATGTCACTCATCCAATTCAGCACAACAATGAATGAGAAGGTACTTATATTTAGCCAGTACATCCATCCGCTGGAACTAATTAAGGACCAACTCAAAGCACATTTGGATTGGCATGAAGGAAAGGAAATCCTGCAGATGCAAGGAGGACAAGAGCAATTTCAGAGGCAGAGCATCATCAATATGTTTAATAATCCAAAAAGTGAAGCAAAGGTCCTACTTGCTGCAACAAAATGCTGCTCTGAGGGAATAAGTCTAGTGGGAGCTTCAAGAGTGGTTCTACTCGATGTTGTCTGGAATCCATCTGTGGAAAGGCAAGCCATAAGTCGAGCTTATAGGCTTGGTCAAAAGAAAGTTGTTTATACCTATCATCTGATAACATCTGGGACAAATGAGGGAGATAAATATTGTAGGCAAGCTGAGAAGGATCGCTTATCAGATCTCGTATTTTCTTCTACTTCGGTAAAAAATGATGAACCGAGATTTCCTACCACAGCTTTTGAGGATAGAATCTTAGAGAAGTTGGTTAATCATGTTGATTTGAAGGACATGTTTTTGAAGATCATATCAAAGCCAAAGGAGGCCAATCTAGTTGAAACTTTTGGTCTAGTATCTCCATCTTAGATTGCTGAAGTACTACAGGTAATGTTTACAAGGTTTCAGCTTAACTTTTGGAAGTCTTTTCATCTATTTTTTTCATATTTATTTGAAAATATTTACAAAGTTGACTTCATGAGGTCCAATGAAAACAAGGGTCCTATTTCTGTTAATTCCTCCCCCTTTCTGTTATACTACAATAACATGTACTTTCATAGTTCTGAGTAAAATTGCAAAAAGAGGTTCCTATTCATATGTAAAATGATTATGTAACATTATTAATTGTACAAGGATACAACTAGGAGAAATGAATGATAGCATTTCGTTCATCAAATTTACTGATTCATATCTTATATAGATAATTAAAATAAGATCTTGACGTGTTGTTTTCATTAACAAATTATGTTCTTGTGGTAACTCTAATAAATCTATATCTGCATATGGGTGTGAAGCCACGAATCTTATTGATTATTACCTCTGCATATGGGTGTGAAGCCCCGAATCTTATTGATTATTACCTTTTTAATTCTTCTGATGCAAGAACAAGGGAAAGTATCTGAGTTTTGCATTTTTCTTCTGTATCAGGGGAGGCTTCAGATGCATGTAGAAGATATTGGTATTTTGACTTCCCTGCTCTTGTCCAAACAAGAAATTATCAAGAACATTTCTGATTTGATATAGGGAGTTTACATATACAGATAACTCCTTTTGGTTTTATTTCTTGCTCTTCTTGAACTTATAAGATATTGGATTTAGCTTTATTTCTTGCTCTTCTTGAACTTGAAAGATATTAAATTAGCTTTATTTCTTGCTCTTCTTGAACTTGAAAAATATTCGATTTAGCTTTATTTTTTGCTCTTCTTGAACTTGAAAGATACTGGATTTAGCTGCATCTTCTTGAACTTGAAAGATACTGGATTTAGCTGCATGCACGTAATTTTGAGGGACAGAACTGCTACTAGAGATGATTTATGTTACCATTTCTTTCTAAGAATTTTTATTTTGTACTCTATTTATTTTTAAGATTTTTTTAGATGGTTTTTAATTTTTTTACTCGAAGAGTCATTTTGATTTATTTAGCGCATCTCTAGCAAGCTATATCTCTCTTAGGTGTCGATTACTGAATCTGAAAAATAGATGCTTTTCCAGAAGATCCTGACCAAAGAGCAAGTATTCTAGCTATCTACACAAACTTCAAGGAACTGAATRGATTTGTAACATTTTCTCAGTTGACAGGAACCTAAAAGAATTTCAAATTTCATTATATGAATCAGTCAGCAATCTACTAGCCAAAAGCATCTAGCTATACCTGCTAGAGAAACTCCAAAAGCTTACAATAACATTACATATAGATCACATTACCAGGTGGATGGAACCATCTTTTGTGTACACGTCTAGATTTTCTTCAGCCTGAGATATACCAGCCTCACAACATTTAATTCATTTAGAGCTACTTACTGAATCTCTAGCAGAAAATGCCTCTCTTTTGGTGTACAYGTCGAGATCTCGAAAAACTTACACCCAGAAGCTAACATTACCAGCTAGCTACAAAAATTGCAAGCCAAAGAACTGAATGGATCCGATCAATCAAATATGGCAGATAGAATACCAATAATTCAAAGGTTGCAGCAGTGATGAAACCAATTATCAAGTACAGTAATGTCATTGCCAAAGGAAACAGGAAAGGCATCAGACTGTCATTGCAATCTTGTTTCATCATACACATGACAGTGAATAAAACAGCATCATGGGAATTGACAATCATATAAATTGAACAAAACATCCAATGTGTAGAAGCTAATCTAAAACACATAAACACAAAGAAATTCTATAATCTGTTCTTTCACAGAAATTGGTTGGAAAACTACCAACCAAAATCATAAAGAAGGGCAATTTCAAAAGTTCTCAAACTACACTAGGTAAGAATTACACCAGTACAAAGGCAGCAGCCTTCCAAAGCATCAGCTAAATTCAAATGCGCTTCATTCCACATCACACTTCTTCTGGAGTAGAAATTTGGCTCACTGATGGTTACTTCATAACTACAACAAAATTACTCATCACACAATGAAGAGATTATTGTATGTGGCGGCCCCCAAACTGGCAGCTCACTAAATGATTCCTTGAACCTATCTTCTTTTGCACTGCACAAGGCTTCAACTATATCACAGAGGTTTGACACATCGTGAATTATAGCTTCTTGCGCTTCAGCCTACAAACTCAAGATAAACTGATTCATTGCTTCAGAAACCTAAAAATATGAAATCTTGTAACCTTATAATAGGGAGCACGAAACGAAATTACCTGTGAAAGGAGGCCATCGACCAGTMTCCGGCACGGGGAAACCGTCGAGTCAGTCTTCAGGACAGAAGAAGAAACTATCGTGGAGCGATCCTGAGCCATTTGCTGATCAGAAACTGGGACATTTCCTTGCATCTCACTCGAGGTGTTCGATAAATGCTCCCAGCGAAGGATTTCTTTTTGGTACTTCTGCTTGAGCTTGAGCAGAGCATATTTCTTCAGTTGGCGGCCGTTCCATTCTTCCAGAGCCGGATCTTGCGGTGACGGTGCTGAGACAGAGGTGGTGATGGTTTGGTCCGGTCCACAGAGCTTCTTGCGCTTGTACACAAACCCATCATCATTGATAAGCTCCCAGTCTCCGTCATCTWCCCAATGCGCCACTGTGGCCATTTTGAAATAATCAAAAGAAAAAGAAAACAGAAGGCTACGAGATTTGAAAGAGAGAATACGTTCAATATAAACTACTAATGAGGTGGAAATATTAGTATAAAGATGATGCTTTTTGGATAATGAAATTGATTCTCTAAATATAAATTTATTTAATTGATGCACCTTAAAAGTATTAAAATATCTAATAAATAAAATGTTTATAAAAATTTAAAATTAAACGACTTAATTCATTTTGATTGTAATTTTATAAATATTTTATAATAAAAATTAATTTAAACGATTAGACAATTTGATATCCTTAGAAAAGACTACTTTGTACTCGATTCGAAATTCTTCCAAATTGACGCTACAAATAGCATCAAACTCGAAGGCTCACTCTAAATATGCAATCCACTTTTCCTGTCCAAATTGCTGAATTTAACAAGAACCAAGTGAACAGTGAGCAACCTACAGCAGTATATTGCCATGCAGTAGAGCTCAGGGCCACTCTGGCCACAGTCCTTCTGTCCCTGTGATTCTCATTGACAGAATAATTTCTAGTATCTACTATAAGAACAATGATAATTTTGTTGTCAATGAGAAAACAAATAAATAAGTAAAAGAGAAAAGGGTTCCCCTCTTATTGAAATGTTTTCAGAAATGGGAGGAAAAAGCTTAGCAGAAATTAATGTTACAAGAAAATACAAAACGTTATTTTCATGTTCATAAAGAACAGAATACAGAGCAGCATCAAGCAAACTGTCCATGGAAGTATGTTGCAAAAAGGGTAACATTAGCTCTTGTTGATTGAATTAGCCTCTGCTCCGGCAATTATTCTGTGCTGCAGCAGTACCAGGCAGATGAAACTGTGTTTTAATTGGTTCCGGAGTAGGCTACACCAGTAAATACATAAACCAACTTAGAGCAAACAAGGTATCGCATGYCTAGCATCGCCATTTCTCATTAAAYGAGACTCGTGTCTATGAGAAAAAGCTTATTTCTAGTACTCAAGAAAGACCGATAACCTTCCCTGTGGTAGTGTCAAGATCAATATCATAAAAGCAAGGTCTGGTTGGAAGTCCAGGCATTGTACTCATCGTGCCAACTAAAGGATAAATGAATCCAGCTCCAATGCTCGCCCTTACATCTCGGATTGGTAAGACAAATCCACTTGGAGCGCCCTTTTCTGAAGCATCGTGTGAAAATGAGTACTGTGTTTTGGCCATGCAGATTGGCAGACCAGTAAATCCTTGCTTAGTATACATCTCAATATGTTTCTCAGCCTAGCACCCAAAACAATAAACTTTTGGTTAATTAAAAGGACCCCAAGAAGAAAAGACTGCATGTTGTTGAACATTTTATGAACTATATAGCTGAAGTACTTCTGCTATTATAATCTCAATTTAACAAATGAAAGTAAAAGCTGTTCTAATCTTCTAAATTGTCACTTCACACACACACACACACACACACAGAGGTAGATCATCTCACAATCAATAGCAAGAAAAGCACATGCTTAATGAAATTGAAAAACTGGAAGATTTTTTATAGAAATTAATGAATTTGAAGCACAAATTTCAGATTCATCGCCATACATAATCCTGGAATTGATAACAAAAAGTTCACATTTATCACCATGCATCATCCTTTAATTGACAACCATCGAAGCATATGATCCTTTTTCATTTACAAAACTCAAGCATTTTATGCAGTGTCGTTAATTTGCAGCATAAATTTCACATTCTATCATCACATAGAATCAATATTAATCAACTCAAAATAGAATATGAGATGGTAGAAAATTTCAGCTCAACGCATCAAATTCTCACTGGAAAGCTGAATCTTCAGCAAATTTCTATACTAGAATGATCGGAGACTTGGCTCATTAGGTAAAATTTCCTCTTAGTGACTACTTATATTATAAAAAAAACCCTGGAATTGATTTGAAACGAGTCACTGAAAAGCCTGAGCTACATTCTCCTTTGACACTGGTGCAAAGGGTCTCGAAGAAAGATGTGGGACCTGTCTACGTATAATCAACCAGTGACTGCAGTTCTCTTCCTTTTGACGATGCTGCAAATAGTTTTCAACAAAAGGAAGCAAAACTTATCTAGGACAGAAAATCTAGTAGTGAACTCCCATTATGGTGTCTCATAGCCACAGGACCACACAAGTAGCAAACAGCTATATAGCTGCACTCTGCTTTCGGAAACTGGAAATCCCAATTATACTTACTGGCTGAAAATCCCAGTTCTAGACAATCAATTTCATACAGCAAAAATTTGTCACTAACATTGCAAGAGTTTTCTTCCATGTTGCATTAGGATTGATAAAGAAACCTAATTTTCACATAATTATATGATAGCAGGAAACCAACCAACCCTTCCCCAATCCCGACCCCAGATGTCTAAAGGAGTTTCAAAGTTAACCACAGCTACCTGTTCCGAGTATTCAACGCCACTGGCGCCGTATGACTTTGCTATTGCTTCTATTTTCTCTTTTATACCTATATCAAGAGGATACAAAAATTTCAATGTTTGCGAAACATTCTCACRAGCTCTTTGAACTGCAATGCCAAGGTCAACCTGAAAATCAAAAAATTTAGTCATTACTTAATAGAATTTTGATGAAACTATGAATTTCAGATGCAGATAGTTGACTTGAAGGAACCACAACAAAGAGAAAGCGATCAAACACAAGTAACTCCACGAATCCACTAGATCTCCAAAACAGTTTGATAGTAAGCTAATTTTCTAAAACATATATGAAGAACTTTATTAACATGAGAATATCAGAATTGACTAAGCCTGAACATGCTGTACTTAGAGTTTATCCATGTTAGTGAAGCTAAATTACAATTCGTGCAAAGTATTTAACTTCAGCAGTTCAAATATTCTTATCCGACACGTAACTTCTATCCAGCTTTAGAACTTTTCATCTTCAAGGCAACAGTTTTTCAAGTGAGTATTACAATGGTAAACTCTAGTTGTTTGTTGAGCCATATAGTGGGATGCAACATACCGCACCAAATGAAACTGATATCCCAGTAAAAATTATATATTCCCTAACTAAATGAAACTGCTGTTCAATGACAAAATATATCTTTAGTAACTAACCGCTCCTTTCCCACCATGAGCATGGTGAGTACAAATTACAGCATCAAATGCCCCAGCCGCTAGTGCTGCATTCTTTACTGCCACCAGTTCAGCTTCAGAGTCGGTTGAAAACTTGTTGACAGCTACTACAACATTCACACCATAGGCCTTTGTGTTTGAAATATGCCTGGCTAGATTCACACAACCAGCTTCGACAAGAGGCACGTTCTCTGTTAGATAGGCATGGTCAAGAGGCCTCCCAGCCACAACTTCAGGTCCTCCACCGTGCATCTTGAGGGCCCTTATTGTTGCCACAATAATAGCACACTGAGGTGTTAAGCCACTATATCTACACTTTATATTCATAAACTTCTCCGTTCCGATATCAGCACCAAAGCCTGCTTCAGTGACTACAAAGCCACCAGGTCCCACCAGCTTCAATGCAATCTTATCAGCAACAATAGATGAATTTCCATGAGCTATATTGGCAAAGGGACCAGCATGAACAAGCACAGGGGAGCCCTCAAGCGTCTGCATCAGTGTGGGATTAATGGCATCTTTCATCAACACCGTTAAAGCACCTCCAACACCTAAATCATCAGCTGTAATAGGATCACCAGCTTTGCTATTCCCAATGACCATTTTTCCGAGTCTCTCTCTCATATCAGATAGGGAATTTGTGAGAGCTAGGACTGCCATTATTTCACTAGCAACTGAAATATCAAAGCCTGTTTCTCTCACCTTCCYCTTTTCTTCAGGGCCCTGACCAATAGTTATCTTCCTCARGAACCGATCATTAACATCCATAACTCTTCTCCATGTGATGGAATCAGGATCAATATCAAGCCTAGCAAATTTCTTCATTTCTTCAGGGGTAAGATCCTCTGGCCTGGTCTTGGAGATGCCAAGTTTTTCTAGGCGTTTAAACATTATGTCACTGAATTTCCTTTGTCCTTCCTTATTAGGTGGACACAACCGGTTGAAAAGAGCCTTATCAGTTTGTGTAGATTCGTGGAAGATTCTTGTATCAATGGCAGCAGCCAGCAGGTTGTTTGCGGCTGTTATGGCATGGATGTCGCCAGTTAAGTGAAGATTAAACTCATCCATGGGAATCACTTGACTGTAGCCACCGCCAGCAGCACCTCCCTTAATTCCAAATGTGGGTCCTTGTGATGGTTGGCGAAGGCATGTGACAACCTAACATCAGCAAAGTTAGGGAAGTACGAGACTTATGTAATATGAGTTTATGACTCCATGATAACAAAATTTCTAGAAAATTTGAGACAAACCAAATGTAAAGTCCATGGAGTTTAGGCAATTATCTGCCTCAAAATCAAGAAAGAAAGGAGATTAATGCATAAATTGACCCAACCMGCCCAAAAAAAGGCTAATGGATCAATAAATTCACCTTTTTATCAAGAAAAGCTCCGAGTGCCTGACATAGACCAACAGTAGTGGTGGACTTGCCTTCTCCAAGAGGTGTTGGAGTAATACCTCCGACCACCACATAGTACCCATCTTGTTTTCCTTCAAACTCATCAAGCACCGACAATAAAACCTACAATATTCAAATTGGCCACCATCACTCGATCTCCAACCCAACATGTGAAAATGAAAATTCTGAACTTGCATACCAAATATTCGGAGAAGAGAACTTTCGAAAGCAATTCCCATAAGACCAAGAATAAATTTTTATCAAAGAAGAGCATGTCATTGTACACACATATATCAACTCTTGCATGTTTCAACAACAAAATAATCTAGACCAACATCTAATCCACCACCAAAGATTTCAAAAGCCAATCAAAAAATAACCAACACACAAATCCCATTTGAGACATTACCTTGGCTTTGTATTTTCCATAGAGATCATAGTGTTGGGGACCTAGATTGAGTTCCTGGGCAATCTCAGATATATGAAGAGGCTCAACTGAGTTGGCTATATCTATATCTGCTGGAACAGGCGACACCACTTCCAGTTTTCTTACTGTCTTCCCCATAATTAATTATACTCTTAATTCAGAAATCTTGGAATCTTCTTTTCGTGGGATTCTTCCGAAGTTCAGGAGTCTGTTTACAAATCCATCAGAATCAGACTAGTTTGGACCCAACAAAAAGAAAAACAGTGTAATAGAGAGACAAGAACTGTGATGATGATTGGAGTTTGCTTATGGGAATTGGTGGATAGGTCTTCTCCTACACTTTTTATTTTTTCGTTTTCCGGTTTAGATAAACCCATTTTCGAGTCATATTTGGTGTACCACATATTGGACCGTTGCGGCGAATACTGGAGAAACACGTATAGGATTCCATTGTGAAAGTTGAGGAATATATATATATTATAAATTGGAAAAAATTGAGGGTTCGAATTAAATAGTAGTATCTTTTTGGGTGGGTGAAGGAAATAAAAAAGAAATAGAGAAAGTGGAGATGCGGGGTATCGATCCCCGTACCTCTCGCATGCTAAGCGAGCGCTCTACCATCTGAGCCACATCCCCAATGCTTGTAAGACCTCCCTTAACTACACAACTTATATTCATAAAATATTGAGCGCCTTATTGTCGTTCCTTCTGTCTGCTTCGGCTCATGCTTAATAATTAATTTTGTAGAATGAGACATTTCATTAAGTAAGAGTCAAAATTTATAAGTATAATTTGAGTTAAATTCATATTAATTTCACTAATTTGAGATATCGAATCCTGAGAAAAAAATAAAAAATAATTTTTTTCTCTAAACGAGATGAATCATTTGGTCAATTATATTTAATTCTAAGGTACTCGATATTTGCAAGCCCTTGATTGAGTTTTAGGAGTCAAGTGAGATGAATCCTAATTGAATTTTAGCAACTAAGCATTCAATTTTATTAGAAGATTTGAGTATCCAATCAACAAGGTCACACTCTACCCGTGCGAATAAAATTAACTATAAAATGAAAAATTATCACTTAAGAGACTATTACCAGTATACCCTTGAAAGAATTATTTTATGACCCATAATCCATCACTTTCGAATGAGACTAGAACTAASACTGTACATATATATTTTAGAATAGTCAGATACCATGAACTTTTAAATCCAAATGTCARTGATATATCAGAAAAGAAGCACCAAAGGAAAACATGCTTTCTATATTGTGCATCAAAACCTGTTAAACCCACAAAGAACTAGCAATAAGGTAGTGGACAGCAATGATTTGTCCATTTTGGATGAATTGACATCATTCACTGTAGCTTTTACTAGGGTTTATCTTCTCTGACTAGGTCGATTTCCTGCATAAACTGAGAAAGAAACCATAACCAGAGCAAAGAATGACCTTTATTAACGATAAAAGTCAATACTTGTAGTAGCAAACACTACAAGCTAATATATAACAGAAACATAATATTACAAAATGATGGTGCCAACAATTTCTTAGATACCCTTCTCAAGCATTGCTCGAACCCTCGTTGGCAGTCCATAAAGCCTGATGAATCCGGCAGCATCAGCCTGATCGTAGATTTGCCCACTTTCAAATGAGGATATATCTTGTCTGTATAGACTGTAGGGACTTTCTCGACTTGTTACCGTAACAGATCCCTTGTAAAGTTTGAGTGTCACAGAACCAGTAGTGGTACTCGTAATTTTCTCCATAAAAGCATCCATAGACTCGCGTAGTGGGTCAAACCACCGTCCAGCATAGACTAGTTCTGCATATTTTAGTGCCAGAGAGTCCTTGACTTGTATTGTTTCACGATCAAGTGTAAGAGACTCGAGTTCACGAACAGCTGTGAAGAGAATAGTTCCACCAGGAGTTTCATACACTCCACGACTTTTCATTCCAACCAGCCGGTTTTCAACCATGTCTATTCTGCCAATTCCATGTTTTCCACCAATTTCATTTAGCTCAGCGAGGAGAGATGCAGGGGAGAGCTGCTTTTCATTAACTGAGACAGGGATTCCAGCAACTATACCAATTTTCACATACCTGTAAGGATTTGAAGGTGGTCATATTACAATAAAATAAATAATAAACAAATACAATTTTAAAGACAGAAACCTACTCTGGTTGACTAGGTGCATCTTCCGGATCAGTGGACATCATGTACATATCCTTCTTTGGCTCATTGGCAGGGTCTTCCAAAATATCACCCTTTGAGAAAAAGTAGCAGCAAGCAATAAATATAAAAAATAATTAACAAGCTCTGAATTAATCATATCAGATAAGCAATAAATATAAAAAAGACTAATTAGTTCCGTACGAATATGCAGAGCCAAGTTATTATTATGAAAAGAAGAATAAGGAATCAAAATAGAATTTCCGAACTTTTCTTGCAAAATGCTCATGTAAAAGAACATCTAACATCTGCAGCTATAGGGTACAAAAGACACCAAGTTTATATTGGCAACCAGAAATTCCAAGATGCTATTCTTCAACTGTGTCTTACTCTTTCCAAATTTGCTACTTTCGCATACAAGGAAGAAATAAATTCCAGTTGCTTAGTTAAGTATGTAATGACCAAATAGAGCTCCATAAACAACTGGAAAGTAGAACGTATATATGTCAAAGAAGAAACTACTTAATCTTTTTATATTGCTAATGAGTATACAGTAAACTACTAGTTCACGACTGACATGCCACATGACTGGACGAACCATTCAGTATTGATTAGTATATATTCAGAAAAGTACCTCATGACTGAGATGCCACAAGTTTCTGTCTCTGCTGTAAATTGATTTCTTAGTCACTGTAACAGGCACATTGTGTTTCTTAGCATATTCAATAGCGTCTTCTCGGCCCGTTATGTCCCATTCCCTCCAAGGGGCAACAACACTTAGTTCAGGGTTCAGAGCAAAGAATGTGAGTTCAAAGCGGACCTGAAACAGCACAGGAGGGATGAAAGGTCTTCTGAAGAAGTAAAAGAATCAAGACATCGAATGCAAGGCAGAAGAAAGTATGATGAAATAACAGTAGAGCAGCTAAAGCGCAATCCTAAAGCTTGCCTGATCATTTCCCTTTCCTGTGCACCCATGAGAAACAGCATCAGCTCCAACTTCTCTCGCAACATCAACCATTGCCTGGAAGTTAACAACGACTTTAGAGTGCTTAATAATATGGTAACACTTTGAAATGGATACTTAAAAACCAATCAGCAGAAAAATATTGCTTGGAAAGACATAAGATCAAAATCTATTGGATGATAATTCCAGAGACGAGAGATCGATTAAAAAGCATGAGACTTGAAGCAACTGCCGAGTAAGATAAGCGTCATTTCTTTAAAATTCTCCAATAATGGAATCAGCCAGAGAATAGACAATGGACAAATATAAGTTGCATGCTTGTCCTCCACCTCCTCAACACCCCTCGACACACCCCCTAAAAGGGGGGGGGGGGGAATTCAATAGAACATATCAACATGCACATACATATATATCTTGTCAACAGACCTTGCAGATATAGCCGCAAAATTTACTTCTGCTGGTTGCTTTCTGTTGGACTGCTTGATTAGATATAGTGACCCATATGATGTCTTATTAGTAATTGTTTAGGAACATGCCTTATTTTGTTAGATAAAGTGTTCATGCTCATACTTTACTCTTTCTGAAAGGATATAGCAGATCCCATCCTGGATGATGGATGATTAAGCAAAGGATTTCAGACTGATGCACTTGATAAGAGCATTCAGGTACCCTAACCAAAAGAGAGAAAACATATATACATTTCTTCCAAACCCAAAGTTAAAAAATTCACTGACGATAGAGCTGAGCCAGAACAAAGATCATTCACATTCTCAAAAGAAGTCTTGCTTCTCCTTCCCCTATATTCAATAACTTTCGCGGAGGTCTGCCTAAACCAAGTTTAGGGTGCCGAATAAGTATCTAAGGAATGCTTTCAAGTGCCTAGAAGCCAACCACAATCCATAGCTTAACTATTACAACTATTCTTACTCCATATTGATTTGAAGGAGAAAATAGTTTGCATGAGGTTCTTTCCTCAAACAGAAACCAATGAGAAAAAATGGATACAAGGATCTACACATACAGAAAAGATTATTGCAGTTGCACAGTATACAAGTCTATCATTTTCTTCATTTCATCCATATATTTTACCTTTGCAATAACAGGCCGAGCCATTGAGGTACCCAGTAAATACTTCCTCTCATAAATGGCACCAGCTCGCAAGCAAGGAAATATGAAATCTTTGACAAATTCCTCCTTCAAATCCTTTACCACCAACTGGCAAGCTCCGCTAGCTTTGGCCTTTTCTTCTAAGCCATCCAACTCTTTAATCCCCTGCAAAGTTCCACTTGTGACATCAATACTGAGGCATATTATAATTCAATTTGAGTAATATTTTCTAAGTTTGACATACTTGACCAACATCTGCTGTGAAGCAAACCACCTCACAACCATAATTCTCTCTGCAAAATGAAAAGAAATAAGCTGAGATCAAGGGAGAAAAATAAATGCAATATAAATAGAAAGCAAACGATAATCAAGTAGTCACAAACAAGTAATCTTCTTTATAAAAATTAAAAAATGATGCATTAAAAATTCATCTATTATAAAGACCAAAAACAGAGCACCAAGTGTACCTAAGCCAAGGTACAATGACAGAGGTATCTAGACCACCACTATAGGCTAGCACTACTTTATTCAACTTTTTACGGGGGACTTTTCCCTCCGTGGCACTGGAAGTCACTGCTGCCTTATCATTGGTCAAAACCGCTCTGATAGCTGCAAAATTTAAGATAAGTATTAGAAAATGCAAATAAAGTTACCAAAGTATCTACTGAGATATTACACTCTGCATGTAAGTCGAGCATTTTAAACAATTTTCCAGTAGACTGCAGTTGAACATACTCAAATATACGGCCAAGGACACATGATAAAGACTACCCAACTCAAGGTCCATTGCTAAAAGGTCAAATGACCAAGGATCAGCGAACCAAAAATTGATAGCAAACAGAGTAGCATTTTTTATTTTTACGAAGAAATTTTTCTACAAATCTTGTTACAGAATGTTAAGATTGTCTTTAACAATTATTGCTCCAGTAACTATCTCTAATCTAAAAATTAGCTAGTGTTAAAAACAGAAAAAGAAAAGAAAAAAAAAATCAAATACCGCATTTGTTAGAGCGAACGGGACCCAACTTCGTGTTGTAGTGAAGAACCGAATTCCCATGAAATTCACCGGCTTTCACTCCAATCCTTAACTTGTCATCACTTTGACATAAATCTGCAGCAAGACGCAGCAAGACAGAGCAAAATGCAATACATCAAAAAGTTAACAACAAAACAATACTAAATAAAAAACTCTATGCGAAATAATTTCACAATCAAGGTCATCAGAAACTAAAATAATTCAAACAAAAAGATCAAATACCATTTCTGGAGCCATGACGAAGCAGATTGGATGAAGAAGAAGAAGAAGAAATTGCAAGGAACTGAGTCATCGTCTGCAYTCGATGCTGCTCAGGAAAGGCAAAATGTGCGCTTCCAGCTTTGTCTCCGTATGGTTTATCACTGGCGTTTAGTGTACCGTTGTTGACTTAGGGTTTTAGCAGTGGTTATTTTAGGCTATGGGATTAAGGWAGGTACGTGGTGTAGTTCTGAACTCTGATTGGTAGCTAAGTGGGACCTCTCATTTGGGTTTAAGGTTTATAACACGAGATGTACCGCGCTCTGGTAACCACTGCCGCAGCTGAATTTTATTGAGGCGGCGTAGGATAGCGAAGGGAGCAGCCGTCAGCCACCAACGAAGGCCAATATTTCAAAAAAAGAAAAAAGAAAAATAAAAAGAACCCCAGACCAATAAGATTTATCTTATGGACCCCAAAAATGGCCCAATTTGTGATGCAGCAAAATACGCACTAAACCAATATTTCCATATTTAATTTCCCATCTAACCTCGAGATCAAAGAAAATGAACAAATGAATTAATATATTATTATTTCAATGAAATCTAAAAAAGTTTACCGAAATATTTGTGTTTTTCCAACAATAACCCTGACATGTATGTTCAAATTAATTCACTATTGGGAAGGCAATAATATTATCTTATGATTCGATTCAATTATAATAATTAAAATTACAATAATGATAATCAAGATAATTATAATTTATTTTGATATATCTTTAAACATGTTTTATAGATTTTATAATAAATGATGTATGAATTTAAATTAATATTTTATTTCATCTCTTTTATTTTTATTTATTTCTCTCCTTTTTTACTTCGAACAAATATTTAAAAATTCTAATTTGTAAAGAAAATTATAAAATTTAWGTTTTTACAAAGAGAAAATGGTCACATAATAATTTCAATTAACTCCCCTCGATGATTAGGTATCAAATGAGGATCAAAGGAAGTCAACATTTTCATTGGCTCCATTTGATTATAAATACTATCTAAATAACAAGTTTAACATAAAATATACAATTAACTTCCTTTTGATCATTTGAAATTAAAATTTTTGGTCGAATTATTAAAATTAGATAATTTTTTTTACTTTTATCAAGTTGAATAATTATATCTTCAATTAAATCATTATCATCGGATAATTAATATATTCATCCTYTTATGAATTTTTACAAAATGATAAATATTAAAAAGATACTACTATCGAAATTCACAAAAAAAGAAAAAAGAATGAAGTCTATTAACTATTAATAAGATATTAATTTATGAATTTTTTAATTACTTGTATGTGTTATTATAATGTTAATTGTTTTTTAAAAAAATACCTAAAACTCTTTCGTATAAAGTTAAACACAAAAATCTCGTTTTAATCTAATAATTTATTTATTAATTATCTTAAATTTTTGAATTATCTCTCTAAGAATTCGATCTAATTGTGAGTCAAAACAATTGCTTAATTATTAATTATGAGTCAAATTTTTTAATGGTCTTTTATAGAATAATTATTTTTCCTTTTAAAAGTACAAAACTTTTTTGTTTTGATATTTTCTTTCACGTGCCATCGTCTTCTTTTAATTAACCGTTGAAACAATTGACATATAATAAAAGGCGCTTTTATACTTTATTCGGACATTATTACCCCTTTTTCATCAGACTGCAGTAACGCCATAACTACTATACTATCTGTCACCCTTCTCTTGTTCTCTCTTCTCTCTCACTCTCACATCCAAAGACACGCGCCTCGCAACTCGGAAGCGCCGAGCCTATTTGAATCAGCAAATTCGTGGTATCCTTCTTATTTAAAATTTCCCCTCTTCTTGCCATTGCCCTAATGGAATTGAACTCCAATCTCGAGTCCTTTCATGTTCTGTGATTTGAATTAATTCAGTTACTTCAGTGTTCTTTAAATCTGGAAACTGCATTTTCAGTTGAATTTACGTTTCTTGGTTTTTTCCGATTCCTTGAATTCCTGCAGTGTGTTTCTTTTTCTTGTTTAAAATTGTAACTATCTTGGGAATTTCTTCGTAGTATTTCAGTTGAAATTTGAGTGATGAGCTCGCCTAGGACGGTTTTGGCAGTGTTTATCTCGGTTATGGTTACGTCTTATATTTGCAAGTGATTTGTTTTTTGAATTTTACCATTTCTGTTGCAAAATGAAGTGAAATGAAATGTGAGTTTTGCTTTTTAAATTCTTTATTGTCAAAGTATTGTAGGTAAACATTCTTCCTTGAAGATACTGAAGAAGTAAGATAGACTAGACGACATTATGTTTGTATACGATTTTCAGGTACCATGGAAAGGGTTGAAGTTTCAATTTTAATTACACATTCTTTTTCAGTTTCAACAGTTCATGCCTTCAAGTGTACGCATTGAAACCGAAGGAAACAATTCCACAAAGATTGCTACTTTATGCATTGTTTAATGTGTAATTGTCTATATATAGCTTTGCCTTTTGATTTAATGAGTGCAGAAGCTTTGATATGGAGGAAGGCCGAAACTGCATCGCGATAAAATTATTTGGATATTGGGTAGTGTTTCTCTATTATGCATTTGTGCTTTGAGTTGAATCTGTTATGCAGTTCTAGAGGGAGGAAAATAAAGTTTATTTGAAGCTTGCCCTTTGGGGGACCATTTCTAGGGATTTTTACTTGGTCAATTTCTTGTAACACAATTTTATAGATCCTGAAAGGAAAAACTGAAGTAATTCAATTCAAACTGTTTGGTGATTATCTTTACCTAATACACTTGTATTGAAGAATTTGAAATCCGTAGAAGTAGATAATAAAATAGTCACTCTTAACTAATTTTCAAACACTTCGCTGTTAAATTCTCTTTGAATTTGGTTAATAATCCAAACAATGCATTCTGAAGCACATGACTTTGAAAGAAATTGAATTTTAAATGTATTTTTCTCAAACCATCTCTATTGATACAAAAGCAACCAATTAAGGACACTAACTCAATATATTTTGGGGGAATGAATGTAGAGAATTATCAGTTCCAGTTTGTTATTAAATGTGGTTTTGCTTGCCTTCCATTCTGCACTCACAAGATGGAGTCTGTTTTGTTATGTACCCTTCATGACATTTTCTTTCTGCTTACGATGTCTTTTGACTCATGTTCTTGTTGCTCATGCAGGCAATTAATGCTTAATATTTTGCAGAAATCATCAGATTAACACCATGCCATCAGTGAAGAAGGTTTGTTTGAAGGATAACATTGCTCATGATTTGCTTTCTTCAACATATACATGTTACCTACGTGTAGTTTTTGATCTAGGAAATTTGTTTACCATTGCTAAAGCAGTGGGCAATGTAAGTTAAAAATCAATGGTTTTCTATGTAAGTAAAACATTTTTGGTTCTTGTTTTGTTGCATTTGTTTCCATGTGACTTTCACTTATTTCTCRTGATGAAATGGGTCAATGCCAGTTGAAAATGTCTCCATCCATTTTTYGGTTTTTTGACTGAAGTAATTACTAGCCTAGAGGCGGTTGTACTAAAGTAATTGAGGAGGGGGGACTTCTTACATATGGATTTCCATCACTTGCTTTTAAGTTTTATATTAGCAACCCCTTTGCCTATTTAGATAATCTAATAAGGAAGTTAGACATTGAAAGCTGGATGTTGAGCATGAATTATACTGAAAATGTATTCTTGTTGATTGACAATCAAGTTCCATTAAAATGGAACTAAAATCTATTGCTCTACTTGTCATATTGCTTCCATGAAAAGCAGCAGAAAAACTGATTCATTTGCTGCTTTTGCTGCATCTTTCAGTATTTCTGTTTTGCCACTATGCTTATGATAYTTCATGCCTATCCTTCGACATCCAGTGCAAAAAAAGTAAAGATAAAAGTTTTAGTTGCTTCTCTAATTAGTTTTTGTCCCATCTTGTGGGTGTGCATGAACTCTTCCTTTTGCACAGGGTTATAACAAAAAAGAATAAAGAAACCTAGAGTTGATGATGAATTGACAGAAAACTTTCTACTCCCCTGCACTTCGGATCCTTAACTTCAAGTATTCCCATTAAGAGGAAATATACCCTGCCAGGCCCAGTGTTCCTGCTGAGCCGTTGCTGAGCGGTGAATGCCAATGAGGTGTTTAACTTAAGCCAMCAAAACTTTGCAATGACAAGGATGGCAGATAAATATTTTTTTTTCTCTAACGGGATGTATTAGATACTTATAAACATTAATCTGCTTATGGTGAGTGGAAGTGAAGACTAATCTAGTTATTCTTTAACCGTATTTTCATATTGTTACTGGAAATTTGTACCTAAAAGGTTCTAGCTTGCAATACGCTTTGCTATTTAGGGTCGCAATATAATAATTTATATTTCTTTGTGCTATTTCTAGAAGAATTCCGAGTTGGGTGGCATGGAGCAGATATTCAATAAACTGCAAGAGGAGATCAGAGACCAAGTAGACTTTGAACTTCCAGATTGGCTAAATAAATGGAAACCTACGCCTTACAAGTTCATTAAGAGGAGTATCCTTCTAAATTACAATGTCATGTTTCTTTGCCTTGTATACTGTAACTTGTCAATCCTAGTTTTATGGTACTTGCTTTTTCTTGCTCTGTTTGACCTCCATCCTCTTCCACTTGTTGATGTTAACTCACTTAAGATGTATATCTGACAAAGAAGATTAAGAAACGTCCTGAGGATGATGGTATATTTTGTTCCTGCCGCTCATCAATGGGATCCTCTGGTGTCTGCGATAGAGATTGCCTTTGTGGGTAAGAGCTAAGAAAAAGTTAGTTTAAAAAATAAAAGACCCCCTTTTTAGTTAAAAAATAAATTTTCTTTTTCATAAACTTCTGATGTGATTCAGTTCAATCAGTTTCGTGACATGAACTTCATGCCAGGAAACTTGATAAATTGTTGCTGAACCTGATTGCCCTCATTTGGACCAATCTTAAGCAAACCTTTTCGGAAAATTGAGTCTTGAAGGACATTGTATGTTCGACTTTATCCAGTAGCCAAATCAAAGGGTGTTTTGCTTAAGGGAAACGGCCATGTGCTGGGTTTGAACGATTTTGGTGATATGGAGAAGGAATGATATTAAAGATCATTATATACCCTAGTAAATTACTTTGGATAAATAGTATCTGATGGTTCTCATCTGTTCGGTCCACATCCTGTGTGTGGTAGCATGTTCCATTTGGGATGGTTTGCATTAGATCTTGCATAATCTCATTGTCATGCTCGTAAAACTTCATTATGCATCTGTAGGGTTTAGCTCGCTTTACTAGTTATCTAAAGTTGCCAATAGGAAAAAAAAAAAAAATCGTAAGACATAGCTAGCTTTGAGATTAATAGTCTTTTTTCTACTCATGTTTCTGCAACACACAAATACAAGCTCCAAAAATAAAAAAATAAAAATGAAAAAAAACAGAAAATGAAAACATTCAAAGTGTTCCAAAAAATATTTTACTTTCTCTCTCTCTCTTTTTTCTTTTTTTTTCTTTTTCCTTTTCAGTGTGTGTTTCACTTAAAGATGATTATCAATGCTTCTTTAACTTGTGTAGATCTTCCACTGCTTGGAGTTATGGATGATCTTTTTTATGTTGTTTGTGCTATGTCCTGAGGACTTAATTTTTTGTTGGCAAGATTATTTATGCTCTAACAAGTTTCTGTGCTCTCTTTTGGAGTCTTGTGTGCATGATTTACAATTTTCCTTTTACAGCATGCTACAGTCTAGCTGCTCCTCAGGTTGCCAATGTGGGAGTTCATGCTTGAATAAACCATTCCATCAACGACCTGTGAAAAAGATGAAAATCGTGCAGGTATATCTTCCCTTTTGCCATATAGGAGAAACATCTGAAAGATGAGGCATTTTGTTTCCCTAAGATTGATATAGATGTTGATGTTAAAACATTGGACATCACTGATACTCAATGAGTTATGAGCACTGCTGTTTTCGCCTTTAAAGATGAGTGTTTCTTTTTTAATTTCGTTTATTTAATTTTTAGCTATCAAGCTATTTGAAAAATATCAAACTTTTGGCTTTGAGGTTTATCTATTGAAATTACGTTGGTTTTTGATCTACAGACTCAGAAATGTGGATCAGGGATCATAGCAGATGAAGATATTAAGCAAGGAGAATTTGTCATAGAATATGTTGGAGAAGGTACAGTTCCTAATATGGTCTTTTAGGGATTTTAACAATATGTAGGCGTAACTGGATGAATATCTTGATGTTGTAGTTATTGATGATCAAACATGCGAAGAAAGACTGTGGAAAATGAAGCACAGTGGGGAAACAAACTTCTACTTGTGCGAAATCAATCGAGATATGGTGATTGATGCCACTTACAAGGGAAACAAATCCAGATACATCAATCATAGCTGTTGTCCTAATACAGAGATGCAGAAATGGTTCTTAGCTTTCACTTCTTTCTATTTGATTTTTGTAAGCAGCGTTTGTTGTTTTCTTATCTAATGTGTGCTCTAGGAGGATTGATGGTGAAACGAGAATTGGGATATTTGCAACCCGTGACATAAAAAAGGGCGAGCATCTGACCTATGACTATCAGTATGTACAATCACTTCTTTCTTTCTTTTTTGATTCAGCATATTTAAGAAGTCTTTTTTCAACAAAATCTTTTTTCCCCCGTATTTTCCCCTGATAGAGTAGATTTTGTTAATCAAAAGAAGTGTAGGAGAAGAACACATTCATTTGTATCTGTCTAAATAGGGATGGAAACAAAAGAAGAGTCCTTTTACTGTTAGTTTTCTCTGCTTTTGGTCTAACAAATATAGCAGGTTTGTTCAATTTGGTGCGGATCAAGATTGCCATTGTGGTGCTGCGGGCTGCAGACAGAAGCTTGGTGTCAAGCCTAATAAACCAAAAACTTCGTCTTCAGATTCTGCATTGAAGATAGTAGCCTGTCAAGTTGCTGTGACCTCTCCCAAAGCAAAGGCTGTTTTACATGGAAAAGATGCAAGTATCTTTGGCTCATCCAGTATTAAATTGCTCTTAGACTATCCTTATCTATGTGCTGCCCAAGCAATCTGAAAAGCTAAGACTGTTATCTTTTACTAAACGTGCCCATGTCTTGGGGAAGCTATAACACTTGCTTAGTTAAATGTTTTACTAAATTTCCCGTTTGCAGCACTGGGGGTTCAGGAAGTGGGTCCGTGGGTAAATCCAATCAAATGTTGTTAACTTGCTTTAAATTTCATGAAATTGTTGGAAGTGTTACAGAAGCAAGTTATTGGGTTCTATATTGTGTCTTCATTTCATATTGCAGGCCTTTCTATAATAGTATCAACATGTTAACTATGTCTTGTCGAAAGTCCTGCTACGAGGGAAACCGGAGTTCTATAACAGAAAAAAGATATGGTATAAGAAACACGGCAAGGAGAAAGTTTAGAATGCAATCTCAGGCTCTGAAATGATTTTGCTAATACTCTGCAGAAAATTAGTTAGAAGATACTGAAAGCAATGAACAACTTGATGGGGTAATTGATATCATGAAGTGCGGCATGCCATAGTAGTAGTGGAAGTAACTGATAAAAATTATTGATAAAAACGGAAAACTGATAACCATTCTTTAATAGGAGACCAACTTATTCTGATTTCTGTCCWTATAACATTGGGATATCATTGGTGTTCTTTCTTTTTTTCTTTTTCCTATTTCCTTTAACACTTGCCATGATTTTGTCTTTCTCTGAATGATGAAGCCTGGAAACATTAATGAACACAAGTTATGAACAGATTAAATTTTATCCTGTTATAGCTAAAGAGAAATGTTTTATTTTATTAAGCTTATTTGTTTCTTCTCAGTTTTACTAGGTGCACTTTGGGTTGGTTTAGATTGGGTGTTTCAAATGATCTTTTTTTGTTTCTTTATTGCATATTTATCAACATCTATTTATACTTTTGAATAGTTTGTTTTTTTTTTTTGTAACTTCTTGAAATTTGATCTAACTTTTAATATCAATGTTTTGAAGGTCTATGCAAATGGAGCTTCTTCTGTAGGTGAGCTACTCTTTGTAATTATTCACTATCCAGTTTCCCGATTTTGACGCTCCAGTTTTTGAGATCATATACATCATCACGTCACTGAATTGCTTGTCAGGTGTACAACTTAATCCTGCACTAAGAAAGTGTAGTCGCAACTGTATTGGTAAAGTTGTAAGGATAACTCGCCCTCTCCATAGGAGGTATTGCTAACTTTGCCATTCTCTAAGGTTTTTCTTTTTTTTTTTTTATTTGTCTGCAACTTTGATTGAGGAGAGATTTCAGGTTCATTTTTCAAATTTTTTGATGGTTAAGGAAATGTTCATTGTTGTCTGGGATAAGCAGTTCTATGCAAAATGATATTTTTATCGTAGCATTCTTATTTTTCTTGTTATGAAGTTCCTAAAAGAAAGATTGCCTTTTGTATGGACATTTGTTAGTCTTTAATGTCTGGCATTTTTCTACTTCGTGTGAAGAGCTTGGATAGTGTGCTTTGGTAGGTAGAATTATGTTCTCTTTTTGTTAAGGAGTTTACGTCCATAAGCATTGAGGAAGCTTGCCAAATCTGTCTCTCTACTTATTTCATTGTGTGGTCTGGGAACAAATGCAGTATTCAGTCTTTTGATGGTTTGAGTTAATTTTGGAGCAAGAGTGAAGATTATTTTTATCTATTTAAATACATGGAATGGGTATCTCGACGTATTTCTTTTTGTGTAGCTTATAGTTGAAGTGCTAACTCTGTCCTGAGTTGATTGCAAAAGCTTTACTGAAAGCTCTCTTTGTAATAGMTATATTAGTGGAAACAAAACATATTCTCTATCATCCAAACTTTTCTAGCTTTTTCTTTTACAAGTATTACTGTTTCCTTTCATCTAGTAAGTAAATTTCATGTTGTTCCATTTGACTGTTAAGTTAAAAAAGGTAAAAGTTTCATCTTTTTCTTTCRCGAGTAATGTTCTTTTTATTTTTTTTCCCTCTTTTATTCTTTCTTCTTCATTTTCTCGATTATTTGAAAAAAATGTTGATTGCAAAATCTGGAGAATAATGACTTTCTGTTATTGTTTGATGTTAATTTTGCTATATTTTCTTTGGTCTTGCTACTGRTTAATATTTTCTCGTTTGTTAATTTACCCTATTTATCATACAGGTCCTTCGGAATCGTGAAACGGTTTGATAGCACCACCAAAAACCACTTGGTAAGACAGGGTTCTTAGTGTTTGATAARTTAGTCAAAGATTTTTAGCTGGATTTTAGAGCATATATGTGCATCTTTTTTATCCAGATCATGTTTGAAGATGGCAGTTTGGAGTTCCTGGACTTTTCACAAGAAGACTGGGAGCTTTTGTAACTTTCTATCATACTTGTCAGGTCAGTCSATTTTAATGGTACTTGCAGTTTGAAGTATCTTATTTGCTATGATGTTTGACCAAAGATCCATTTTAAGTAGACTAAGGGGAAGAGGTCATTGGCATGGATTCTCCCACTAATCTTTGCACTTGAGTGAAAGTATGGGTGGGTGCACTGGTATTACTGTTCAGTATAAAGTAAAAACGTAAATCAAAAGGAAGAGAAACCTTATGACAACCAAAAGATATATATGCGCTCCTGATGGAAGTGTCCTTTTCAGTTATTTGAGGGTGTAATATTGGCCATAGTTGAAAACCCCCAAAGTTACTTGTTCTTGTCTACTTCGTTTTGGAGTTTCATTTCAGTGATATATGTTTCTATTTGCTCTAACTGCATTTTGACCTCCCAACTTCAATCAACTTACGTGTTCTWGGCAGATTACCAATTTGAATTATTCTGACTCCAGATATTGTTGCCTTTATCTGCAGGTACTTGTAAACAGAGTTAATAGTAGAAATGATATTCCCAACTCCAGGAACATGCTAACTGTAGGAGAAATGTGTTGTTACCTAGAGGTCCATTTTGCTCTGGATCCCGAAGCATGTTGTTGTACCATATGCCTTTGCGCCTCTCAAATTCTTTTGCTGTTAATGAAGTCCTCCTCCTGATTTTCATTTTTGCACGATATCCTTCTTCGGATATTAGCCTCCTATAATTCTTTATAGTGTAAGAATAGCAATTGTAACATATACACAAAGAATGCCTTTGTTGCTTCAATTAGGTAGAGCTTGCTTCAAATTCAACTTTGGTGTAATTACTTTTATGCGAATAACACTATGATCCTACAATTTGCATATACTACTAGTGAAAGATCATATGATAGAATTCTTTGGCTTTGAATAAGGATATCAGAAGAAGAATGAGTTGTGCCTATGCCTTATTGTTTCTTTAATGATTGCAAATTGCAATTCTATGGAAAATAAAGGTTTTGGCAATTTTACTGATAAGGTTTTCAGGAACTTCTCTTAATTAAGGGATGGACATTTTACCAAAATGATAGAAATGGATTTTTGATCCCTTGGCCTTTTTTCATTAAGTTGAGGGCCGTTTGACTTCCTTTTTTCCCAGTTGCTACTTTGAACATRACCTTTTGTAAGGAAGCATCATTCTGGGAAATTAACGCTTCCTTGAGGAGGGTTTTTTTTCCTTTTTTTTTTTTTTTTTTTTTGGTCTGATATATGAGATAAACGAATATCATATATGATAGATGACACCTTGATGTTGCATTATTAGTGCCTTCTATCCACAATCATTGATAAAAGTTATATTTAAATTTTTTATTCATTAATTCATCRTATATAAAAACATATGACTCGAATAAATATCTTATATAACTTAATATACATTACAAAACTTGGCACACTTTCTTATTGGTACTTCTAAGGAACTTATTACAACATACTGAACAAAATAACTAAGAATTGACAACCCTGCAGTTCTTTCGAATCTGTCCATCTGACCCTGTTAAAGGGCTTATGTTTCCCATCTTGATCATGGAATTGACAAAGTCACTAAAGAAAAGCACAGGATTGGTGCTGTAACTTTGAACTAGACTTTTGGTTGTTGAAATTGCTTGATCACTAGAGAATAGGATTTGATCCGATTGAAGAAGACCCTTCCCGTTGAGCAAGTTTTGAAAGTAGTGGTTGTCAAATAAATCCCTCGAGTTTTTGTCAAGTGGGGCTGTGTTGTTACCATCACTAGTCTGCGGACATAGGCTTTGGAGTTCTGTCACCAAGCTGCTATCCATGGTGCTGTCTGGAGCACCAGTCCCTGAGAAGTTGGACAACCTGCTACTGAATGTGGCACACTTTGCAAATCCAATTGTATGCGCACCTGCATACAAAGTCAGAATTGGAAAAGTAGCTCGGTAAGACTTTGTAGGTCAAGTTCTTGAATCCGYTGCTATAATTCTTCTTCAGAAGATACCCTTTGTGAAGCAGCATAGGTTTACCTGATAAGGCGACGACATCGGTGACATTGAGGCCTACAGCGACGAATTTAGCAGTGATATTGGCCAGCGGATCGAAGGGAGAAGGAAGGGAATTGGCTCCTGTCTGATTTGCTACTAATCCATCCCTTCTTCCAAGTAAAACCCTCCATGAAGGCCCTCCACTCTGCAAGATCATATTATTATTCATAACTATTCTTTGAATAACTCATTTAACAAGACTGCATGACGGCATGCATGTTATCCGAAAAACAAACCGTGGCAGTGAGAAAGAGAAGACCTACCAAGAGCACAGAATCCCTGGCGGCTATGGCAAGTATATCAGCACAAGATACAACTCCAGGGCATGCATTCTCCACAGAGTTCTTTATTGCGTCCATCACTTCAAATCCTCTTGCAGAATTCAAGTTGGGCACAGCAAACTTCTCACCACCACTTCCATCCAACAAAACTGATGCATCACACCCCTAGAAACAAAATCATGCAATTGTCAAGTTTAGATGTTTATACTTAGAAACTCGAATCAAAAGATGTTCAGGCCGTTTTATAAGCCGATAAGTTAGTACACATATTTAAAAGTAAATTTGAAGTACAAAAGCATTAAATCAATAACTAAGTAAGTCGAGGATACTTATAGTTAAAAGGAAATTTGGGTTTCATATTCTTATTTTAACCTCATTCACACCGTAAGTAACGAGAAATAACTCACATTAACAAAACAATCATGGAAGTGGAGTCTGAGCAAAGATGCAGCCATTCTCATTTCAAACTTGATGGCATTTTGAACCTCTCTACGTACAACTTTGAAGAGATTTGGGCATGTTGCTGAGTAGAAATCTGGGCTTAGTTGAGATCTTCCAACTAGAAACAATATCGAGAAAGTTAAAAGCCAAGAATAAGCAAAACCCCATGACTTTTTCATCGTTGAAAACTTCTCTGAAAAACTTTCTAAAACCCTTGATTCTGAATGTGTTCTGACTAAAACTGTGTGAATCAAAAACAGCATGTTTAAGCTCTATTTATAGCTAAGATCATGCATTGAATTTAGATATACTTGACGTAAGAGCTAGACAATTAGTGTTTTCTGATGTGTGGCGGCTCCATTTCAGAGGTTTGCTTGAAACCTGCACTAAGATTAATAAGTTGGGTTTAATATTGCAGTTCTAATTCATCATTGGAAGAAACTAGCTCTATGGCTTCGTAGTTATCAGGTCACAAAGCCAAGGTGGTATCACACAATTCCAGAACAAAGTTTACTACTTCAATTTACGATTATAACATCCAGGAGAGAGCTATGTTTATCGTTCTTGATCATGTTTGTTTATGTGTAAATGGAAAAATGAATATCAGATCACATAAAATATAAGGCTCTTATGCAAGTTCATGAATGTACAGTACATATTCCACTATAGCAGTGGAGTCTTTGATCTGCTGGCTTCCACTTTGAGTTTTGCATTTTTTGAACTTGAAGAACTTTTCCTTTGCACACAATGACCAATTTAAAAAAAGTACTGTTTAGTTCTACCATGTCACAGCAACAACGTGAGTTTAAAATAAAAAAGAAGGTTCGGTGCCTTCAATTTCTGAAGCAGAATGAATCAAAAAGCCGTGAAAAAATTCCAATTTCCATCAGTAAAATAATGTAAATTTGAGATTGGCATTTCGTTATTCTCAATACTTTAAATTTATATTTTAAATATATATTTTGAATCTATTAACTTGATAAAATATATATAATCGTATCGTATTTATATGAATCAATTGGGACTAAATATATTTTTTTTAAATTAATTTAATTAATTCAACACATCTATTACGTTTTTAAAGTATTATTTAATAGTATTCGTTTTGGAAGCGGCTTGTGCGAGGTGCAAGGTGTTATGAGAGAGATTGGGATGTAATTTTTTAATTTATAATAATTTTTTTTATAAAAAGGGAAAAGTAAGATATGACGAACAAAGATAAAGAGAGGGTCCCTACATGGCACATGTAAGAACAGAAATCTGCCAATTGGCAAGACGAAATCAGAATCTGAGAAATCCCCCCAAAGAGTTMGTTATGTCCTCTCCTTTGGCGCCTGCGTCTTCACAACACTTACTTCCAAGTTCAAAATCCCCGATTATGGCGACCATTGAACTTCCGAATCTACCAGGCCTTCGATTCAAAGCCAAAYCGCCATTTTTAAAACCGAACTCTAGAAGCGGAAACGGCACTCTAAATCCAACAGGAGCTCGTCGATTTTCAGTAACCTTTGCTCTMAAGAATGCCATTCATGCTCGGAAAATCGGTCTTTCGCAGTGTTCTCTCGTCGATCAGCAAGAGCAAGAGCGAGTGGTGGAGGAGGCTTCGGTTTCAGGATTTAGTAARGAAGAGTGTGCTTTGATTGACGCTCTCATTGGCATYCAAGGCYGCGGTCGCTCCGCTTCTCCTCAGCAACTTCAAGTACATTTCAGTCACTTAATTCYGGAGAATTCGTAAACCAAATTTATTTAGACCCAATGTTATGTGTAAATTGTTGAACTATGTTTTCTCTGGTTCTTATATTTGTCTRTTATGAGGATTAGTTAGTTAGAAAGGAATTTCGCAGGAGGTTGAACGTGCTGTGCAAGTGCTMGAAGGTTTAAAAGGAGTGCCTGATCCTGTGAGCATTATCTCTCATTTRTCCTTTGTTTTTCTTAAYATTTAAGATTCAGCTAATTTGTCTGCCCGTTATTTGGAGCTATAAAATTKGAWTTTCTGAAARAAGACTATATTGTTGGCAAGATAGTGTGTGAGTCCTGGCTTCCTAGTTGACATTCTCTTCTATGGCTCTACTAGATTGAGGTTATGCTATCCTACGGCTCAAAGATCCTTCCTGTTATTTTCYYTTTTTGGATCTCTGTGAAAATGTATGYGTTAACAAGGATTCTTCTTAAATTTTCAATGGTATTCCTTYTAATTTTCAGACAAGCTCTGGTTCGATTGAAGGTCGCTGGCAGTTAATGTTCACAACAAGGCCAGGCACAGCATCACCTATTCAGGTAAGGTTTCATATAGCTGGATAAGAGTTTTTGAGTTTTTAGATTGTTGATGGAGTTGAGGAAATAAATTTCCGAAAACAACAAACTCTCGATCCAAATTAGGGAAGAGAAAATAATTTYTTGGACAAGAGAGAGAAAAGATATAGAGCATGATGATGAAATTGAAATCATTTAATATATTATTCTTATAAGATTAGCCCCAGTTGAGTTTGGTGAGCCCCAAGGATACTTACCTGTCATTTATGAAATTAGTGACTGAAGGGATATAAGGACAGGTATTTAACTTTCAAAAGGCTCTTGCTTCTTGTGAAAATTTTTAATAATCATTAGTCCTTTCTAKTGCACTTTTCTTTCTAATTTAACTAAGCATTTTCTTAAGCCTCAGAATCTTAAACTTGAAATTTTATAATAGTTCTGTTAGGATCATCARGCGAGTTTTAAAAGGTATGCATTCAATTGACTTTAACCTGATAGCTATAATGGGAAAAAAGTRGCTCAAAAAAGAATTATTTTTATTGAAATTATGATAAAGAATTAGGAAGAGAAATGGATTTTTTGTTTCGGGAGTGCTCTGAAGATTTTTAAGAACAGCCTTATTGTCTTAGAACCCTCTTATGAAAGAAAAATATAGAAAAGGGTACTAAATTGTCCTCTGATTTTTCTCACTCACATAAACCTTTTAATGTATGCTACACGTTCGTCTTGTGTTTCTTCTTATGGAAATGATGAAGRGAAGGAGTGTAACAAGTAAATGTTCACTAGAGGAAAGTCCAGTGRTTCTTCCCAAGTGGCTCAAGCAAAACATAGAAATGCATACGATGGTGAAAGTGATCCTGGAAGTAGAAATCATAAAAGAAAATTACTCAGAAAGATATTGAAGCAATGCAGTATCGCTCTTAAGCATGTGCAGCAAGATTTGTCTGTAATATAAATGATGTCCTAGTAATTCTTAATAGTTATTCAAAGCTTTGCCTGATTAACCCCAATTTTTTCTACAAATTTGCAGAGAACATTTGTTGGCTCTTTCACTGTGTTTCAAGAGATATTCCTTCGGACAAATGACCCACGTGTATCCAACATAGTTATGTTTTCTGATGCTGTTGGGGAGCTGAAAGTAGAGGTATAATTTTGGCTTCTGTGATTACTATGACTAATTGAAGGAAATTGGTACCTGATAAGATTCCACTAAGTTCATGTTGTGAAGTCAAATTCATACGTTATGTTTGCAAGATTTATACTCTTTCTGCAGTCATAAYTACTCRGTAAATTTASTTGCACAAAATTACTCATCCACAAAGCTGGATCAGAARTTATGTTTMCCTTCTGCATAAAAATGCAGCAAACTGGARAACTTTTCTAAGGCGTGTTACAAAACTTTGCAGGATATYAGCTGCTGAGAGAATTTTAAACCATGTATGTTTTGCTTTTCCAGGCAATAGCAACAATCAGAGATGGTAAAAGAATCCTTTTTCAGTTTGACAGAGCAGCATTTTCTTTCAAGTTTTTGCCCTTCAAGGTTCCTTATCCAGTACCGTTTAGACTTCTTGGAGATGAAGCTAAGGGCTGGTTAGACACTACATATTTGTCTCCATCTGGGAACCTTCGCATTTCAAGGGGAAATAAGGTGAACAGGCTTACAACTCTGTCCAGGAGGCTTATCCCTTTTCCTTTGTCTCATTATAAGCYTTTTCATTTCGTAACCATAAACATATGCTCAAATTACCTTTAGTCTCTTGATCTGCTAAGGACTAAGGACAATCAGCTACAACGCTGTAGTGCAGGGAACCACATTTGTGCTGCAAAAAGAAACTGATAAAAGGCAAAAATTGCTGTCAGTGATATCAATAGGAACAGAAGTGAGAAAGGTCTGCTTTTATAGAAGTATAAATAATTTTTCGATGTTTTATTGATAAGTGCACAGAAGAACCTTCTTGTAGTTTAGCGTGCATATGCAGTTTCGATTTCATTAATCTTTGACATTCCAAATACTTGCAGGCAATAGATGAGTTCATCTCCCTCAATCAAAGTGCAGCGCAAAGTGAACTGGAACTCCTCAAAGGAGAATGGCAAATGATATGGAGTTCTCAGGTAGTTTCAAAAATAAACAATACTTCCGTTATATTTTAATGTAGAAACCTACAAAAGCATGTTATCTGAATTCAAGTGTAATCAAGATTTTGCTAACTTAACAATTCTTTGGCTTGCTKGTAATAGTCAAAATTCTAKTTCAGTTAGCTTTTATACACTTTTTAACCTTTAGTACGAAACTTTTATTGTTGGTGYTAAATTTCAAGAATCTGCTGCTTTATCTTGAAATGGATTCTTCATATGCTTTACATTTTTCCAATATATATAAGTGAGATATGATGTTTTATTGCTATRGGAAGAAGGCAACCATATGGTGTCAATGTGAATTCAAATTCTAATTGAGGAACAGGATTGATCTTGAACCAGTGATTGCTGAAATTTTGACATATTTTCTGGTGCTCTTATTCCTGCTGAGYATCTGATTTTCTCTTCTATTAAATTGAAGGTTGAAACAGACAGTTGGATTGAGAATGCTGGCAATGGTCTTATGGGCATGCAGGTGGGCTCCAGGATAACAAATTTGATATAAATTACAACTTTATTCTTCTTTCTGGCCTATAATGTGTCTATTGCAGCCTTTTTCTTTTCTTTACCCCATTGAAAGTTTTGTTTTTCCCGGTAACTCATAATTTTTCTCAATTTCAAACTTTATGCTAACAGATTGTCAAACCAAATGGGCGCTTGAAGTTTCTAGTTGACATATTGCTAGGCTTCAAATTCTCAATGACTGGAAAATATGTGTAAGTTTCTCAATGTCATAGAATTGATATAATTTTACCCCCCAACCAAAGGAAGACGTTTTCATYTAAAAGCAGCAATTGATGTTYTCATCATTAATAATGGYTTTYCTCTAAGGTGCAGTGTTGAATCTAAGGTGGGCCTGGGTRGCTGCCCCGCAAAATATTTAAATTCCAATTCTTCTGTTAGATAAAATAAGATTYTCAAAAAAGTCTTGAATTTTATCCTTTTCCCCTACMAAATATTTTCAAAATGTATAACATTGTTCTCTAAGATATGATTTCCAATAGCTTCTCCTCAACWGGTCACCCCCCATCAAGTTCATGGTTCTGCCCTTGCTGAGGCGTTTTTGAGATAGTTATGATATAAAACCAAAGAAATATTCTTTGTTTCTAGGATATTCAACTACATCATTTTCACTAAATTCACGTAGAGATGAATCTACTTGAAGATCCAATAGAAAAACAACTCCTCTCTTTTGATTGTAAGCTTGAATACTAAAAGCACTTAGGAGCAACTCTGAGCTAACTTTCTAGTCATCTCTGAGACCTATGGTCGGACAAATCCTTTCCCTGGCTAGAGTTATGTTTACCAATCACTCTTCCTCTCAAAACCTCACATCGGACATCGTTCATGCATGAGATCCTTTTATTCCCTGTGCCAGGTAGTATGGTATTGGCAGGAGTTCGATGAAAGAGAGACCATGTCACTTTTAAATTAACTCTWAAGTATAACTTACCAATGTAGGAAATCACTAATTGTTAGATAATATGAATCAAGAGTCAGTGAATAGCCAACCTCTTTCTACTCTAGTTCTATTTCACACTGGATCTCAGGGTTTGTCAGTACAAACATCTTCTCTGGCTATTTATTTTCTCACGCYGCTGATTTGCAGGAAATTGGRTACCAACACATACGAGGTAAAAATGGACGATGCAGCAATTGTTATTGGCCCTTATGGCCTTCCAGTTGAAATGGAGACCAAGATCACCATGGAATTGCTGTAAGAAATTCTATTTATGTAGGCYYTCAATTTAGTTAGACAAAATACATTAATGGAGTTTACAATCAGGTAAMATGTCACCCCATTACCTCATTTTGCAGGTAYGCTGATGAGAAAATAAGGATATCCCRAGGCTACAACAAAATTCTTTTTGTTCATGTACGTGTCGACGGGTCCAAATAATAAGGAATTCTCTTAGTTTTCGGTATTTCATATCCTATGAATCTAGACAGATCTCCTTAGCTCAACAAGTTCAATCGTTCAGGGGGTTTTTTAGGTATTGTGCAAGCTAGAGTGCTATCATTCTAGGGTRTCATATAATGTGTAAACTAMAGYAAGTAAATTGTCRTCTATATGGTTGATAAGTTTTGCATTACTATTCTTGATAAAATGCAATTTTCATCMTTAAATGCKTATTTTATGTCTYATCTTATTCYAAATATATTAAAAAGTTTCAATCTTAGAATTTTTATATAAATTTTAAAAAAATATTAACCGAATAAATCCAATTAAAATTGTTCGAAGCCGCTGTAGCTCCCGCCCCTRGCTCCATCTTCCCTTCACCATTTCTTTGAGGTATAGGTAGAAGTTCTCGGAGCCAGCTCCCGGGAAATTCCACATTATTGTCTGAAACGAAATTACAGAGAACTAGAATCCATTCCTTCGAATTCAATGGGACAATTTCCACGATGCATTGAGATAGTTATATTTGAAGAGCAGCGCAATAATCCAAGTTAACTGAAATGTCCACTAGTTCACTATCCAGAATCTGTTAGACATGGGAGCTSGTGACCTCCATGGCCGCCGGTGGTGGAACTCCAGGAATATCCGGCGGTTCTGGAGGCCGCATGATGGAGGCCCAGTTGTCYCCCCCATAGGTTCTACATTGTTTGGGTCGCTTACTGAAGTGAGCCTGATTCCTCCAATAACATATTCCAACTCCCTTATCGGCCTGATAGGCCCATAGGAAGCTAGTAGTTTCCCAATTGGTTCTCGAGTTGAGGCCTGATGGGTGGATTGCTTGATAGTCCTCGATTCTCATTCCCTTGGGGGCTCTTGTGTTTCATTGGGCAGTCCATGGACCTGGGCTGCTTTAGCCTTTGATGGGCTGACGCGACTTCCTTCGTAAGCTGCTAGCTTCTTGTGATAGTTGGGCTTGCCGTTTCTCTTAGTTGAATTGGCAAATAAACCATGGCTCATGAGGGCTTGGGCCAGGGATCTTCTTCAAGTCCTCCTTTGATTGGGTCAATATATATATATATGAATCCACTCACTTTTAGGTATTACGGACCAATAAGGCATTATCGATTCCAGACCAGTCACTTTGATATTGAAAGCAAGCTGAGATCAAGTTTATGCAAATCTGCGCCACATGCACCTGCATATCAACTYTTCTTGTCGATGAGCTTCAGTGCCCCTCCATCGCAGTATTGCTGCTCTTATATAGCAGCTGCAGACTCAGGGTTAAATGGGAGAGGCCTTTTCACAGGATCCTCTCTCTATCACTGTTGCTGTACACAAATCAGTAGGTTCACAAGTGCAAGAAAATTATCTAACAGCAGTTTTGATGATCTTCAAGAGCCTGCAAGAAAATTCTTTCTTAACTACAGGACTGTGGACGATTATGAGAAGAGAMACCAACTTCAGCAGCGTATATTGGTTGCTTGCCTTCAAGAGGAACAATAATCAGTGACGTTTCAACCCAGGGTTAGACGTCAATGCTCAAGTGGACAATAATCAGTGATCCTTCAACCACTGATGTGTCTCAAAGAAACAAAATTTGTAAAACTTGAAAGGCAAGGTCCATCCTATTGCTGTTGCCATCACCTAGTAGTCAGACTTTTAATGCCCTAGTAGCAGTGCAAGCAATACCATTTCAATCTACATGAGTAATTCCAAAACAAGTTCTGTGTTTGTATCCATTTCTTCAACAAGGAACAAATCATTATCAAAAGATGGAACACAAATTTCCTATACCCACCTTTTGGAATAATGAAAAGAAAGATATAGTTGTTGAACTACACACTCAAAATTAAACAAGAGAACCAACAGAAATGGAATTCGAATACACAATAGAATGCATAGATATGCTACATCCAAAGCTAAAACTGAAGGAAACAGAAAATTTGTAYATTAAAGATGCTATTCACCACAACGTCAAGCTAGCATCTTGATATGAACTTTTGCAAGAGATACTACTAATAGATTGTAAAACATCAAAACAAGGAGCTGAACATCTTTGTAGATGTAGAATCAACAAAAGAACCACCAAAATAATCACCACGCAGAGAGATATTGATAAAAAGTCCAACTTTACCTCAACATCGTAAAGGCATTTCTAGAAACTAAAACAAGAATGGCCTCTGCTTCTACAATAGCATTCAGTACAACATCATTAGTCTTCGACATARGAGAGTTCCACATGTTAGAGATAGGTTAGTAAAGGATCATAGCATATCTGTATATGAAASAACTCGCATGCCCCTTTTTACCAGCATAAATGCCTGAGAATACATGGATTTTCAGTTGAGCATTCTTCAGTTTCAGAATCAGATGCGTTCTCATACCAACAACAGTATTTTTCACGGTCAATTTGTACCTTATTCCACATGCAGCATACTCACAGAATGAGAAACATGTATGCATGACTATGTATAATTTTTAGAAATTTCATTCTGGATAAGAAGCAAGCCATATGTCACTTGTATTCACTCAAAAAATAGTAATARTAATACCATAGTACTGAAGTAATGGTTGTTCACTAATTTTCAAATTGCAATCACAAACGAGAGAAGAAAGGTAGACCTTGCTTTGAGATTGCCATGAAAGTCAAGTGCTCAGAGAAGAAGCAGAATAGAGCAACAATAGACTCATTTAGGACTCCCATTGTTGCTGCTGCTGCTGCTGCTGCTTGGTATGCTTGGGACTTCTTAGAGTTGCTGTTGTAGCAGTAGCAGTTGCAGTTTTGTACTACTAATCAGGATTATAGCTGAAATTTTGCAGAAGCATAGAGCTTTTTCTTGGACTATGTGCTTATTTAGTTATACCAGTAGCAAATAGTCAATATTTTGAATGTAAAACTTTTGATCTACACTTCATTTGATTCTGCAAAGTACATAAATCCTCAATGCTACAAATATTTGAGAAGTAACAGCAAWAMCACTAATCATATGTTCCATTCAAATTATTAAACTGAGTGTTAAGAGTTACAACAAAGGATGCCAAAATTCATAAATTTCAAAAATTTCCAGAATAATCATTATGAAAGATACAAAAAGAAAAAAGAAMAAAAAAATTTCTGAATCTCACCCTCCCTTCACTTGCTCTGCACACTCACTCCATCCTTACCAGCAATAATCACAGCAGTTGCCATATCCAAGAACAACCCGTGTTCAACCACTCCTTCCAAAGCTGAAATCTCCTTCCCTGCTGCTGGAGAATCCTTAATTGGAATCTTGAAATACAAATCAACTATGTAATTTGAATTATCMGTCACGTAGGGCTTGCCATCTCCATCCAATCTTAGCTTGGCCTCACATCCTTCCTCCTTAAACAACTCTTGTAGCCTCACCTGATTATACTTCCAGCAAAATTGCACCACTTCAACTGGCATGGCCAACCCAGAACCACCCAATCCAGATACCAATTTGGAGTCATCAACAACTACTACGAACTTATCCGAGGCTGCCTCCACCATTTTCTCTCTGAGAAGGGCGCCACCACGGCCTTTGACTAGATCAAGATTAGGGTCAACCTCGTCAGCACCRTCAATGGCAAGGTCCAGGCAGGGGTGGGTATCAAGGGTGGCAAGAGGAATGTTAAGGGAATTAGCTTGCTCGAATGTCCGCTTCGAGGTAGGAACACCGACGATGTTAGTCAATTTTCCGGAGGCGAGTAGTTCACCGAGCTTGGCAACGACAAAGGCGGCAGTGGAACCAGTGCCGAGACCGAGGACCATGCCGCTGCTCACATACTCCACAGCCTTGTCAGCTGCGAGTTTCTTGAGGTCGTCTTGGGTTAGAGTGGGGACAGAGAGGGCCTTGATGGTAAATGAAGGGGTGGAGCCGAGGCGGAGAGAAGGCTTGGTGTGGAGGATGAGGCGGGCGGTGGTGGACACATTGTGGTTGGAGGAGAGAGAGTGGGTGTTAAGTGGAGAGAGGAAGGATAAGGGGGCGGCGTTGGTGGCGGTAGCCATGGGAGCGGAATTGGGTGGCGGCTGGGGGAGATGACCTGATGAGTGATGGAGGAGATTGAGAAGGGAGTGGCCTTGGACTCACTTGTTTTGTTGTCCACTCCTACGTAATCAATTGATCATCATTCTTATTGGTCAAGTGATCTCAC